>OX103975.1:22487108-22531961 GCA_944470395.2 Schistosoma turkestanicum | reverse complement strand
TGAATTTGTAAATGCACATCGAGGAGGCCAGCTCAGTTGACTTATCATTCGTTTTAGTAGACATCGCAGGTCGACTGGAGAAAGTCAATGCAAGTTTTGCAGCGTTGAATGTTCTGTTAATTACTCTTCTTAATCTGTCCTGTAGAGTATCGCAGGCCACATCGTCGTCGAATTGTAGCTTCATAAACAAAGGCTTCTTTCGGGCAGTCGAAACCACCGACTTATATTTTACGGCAGACATATACTTCTTTAAGAATGCGCTTGGATAACCAATTTCGGTTAGTGAGCCGTTGATGAATTCTAGCTCCTGACTTACAGTATCCATTGAACATATCATATTTGCTCTGCTAATGAGACATCTTACCAAATTTCTTTTGTAGCGGATAGGTGTAAAACTACAAAAGTGAGTGTATTAGCAAGCACCGGGATTTTTTAGATACACGCTTCTACTTAGTGTACCATCCTTTCGCCTACTTAGTGTGATGTCAAGGAAAGACAGTTTTTCATCATATTCTTCTTCACCAGTGAACGTGATTGCCGGGTGAACATTGTTGAATTGTTCTAAAAGTTTTTCTTTCCCGGTGTCTGTATCTGTTTATCAGATGTAAACTTTCTTATTATGCACTATCCTCATCTTCCGACAGCTGAAATCGCAACAAAACTCAGAGATGCTTTATCCTCATTTACCCCTCAAAATTCTTTTAGGAGTTAAATGCTTCGTTCTTCCTGTACCTCTAGTAAACCCTACACAATTATTTGTGGCATAATTATGTGGAAATAGTGAAACCAGAAGATCGCCTTTTGATATGAAGCAAAGCAATTACCTGATAGATGAACACACAGCTTTAAGGTGACGTCCTCTCTAACTACCCCTTCCACGTTCAGTTTATGCAGTCCCCTATTACCATACTAAAATATGAATATTCTGGTTTGTTTGTTGTAATCAGAAAGCAAATCGGTTGACGGAATTCGAGCAGTAAAAGCAGAAATTAGTATATTGATGAATAATACTTAATAAATCAAGTGTTTATGACATGTCTTTCTGCAAGTGGAGATTCAATATTTTTCAGAAGCTACAAAATCAAGTCTGTGAAGTAATGGAGAACCCACATCATGTTCTGTTCAACATCCTAAATATGCTTTTCCATAACCTATGTAATAATGGTTCTTCATCACCGAAATCGATCAATGGAATACCTAAGAGGTTGATTAGACTTATGTTTCCTTTAACATCAATAACATCCAATCACATGGATTTCGATCTCAGGGTACTAGTCATATAAGCTGACAAAGAAGTAACAAGCTGGTGTAAATTACTCATCTTTCAGAACTAAATATTCTAATACATTCAGGTGTTTATGCAATGAACAACAGAATAATTTTCCGTATTTTGTAACGAATGGACTCTAATAACTTGACGTAGAAGACTAGGTAGGGACATGGAAACCAAACCAAAGACAAAAGGTTATCGTGCTAGTGAATTATGACCAGAAATTTATCGAAAATTTCCTGGAACTACCAATTTCTACACTGAATCTACATTGAATAGTGAAACTTACCTATCATGGAGTATGAATGTTTCTATAGGTGTGCATGTTGGAAAATCTATAGGTTTTTACAGAGTATTTACAAAACTTTGAATCAGTGGAGGTGAATAAAACGTGTAATCAATCTGCATATCCATATGTTTAATAATATAAATAATTATGAATATGAATACCTATGAATATTCTCCAATACAGAGTAAGAGCAAATAAGATAGATATTTTTAGAAACGAAATAATAATGTGATACTCAAATGTCCAAATCTCAAGCCATATTCCATAGAAGCAACACGTTTACAACAGAACGATTGCTCAATAGTTGTTAGTCACTGATCATGCTTTCAATGATTTTTGCATAAACCAAGACGAATTTATAATTTTCGACTGTGGTGATTCTCACTGGGAGATCTAGTGAGAATAAATGAACAGTGTAAATAAACCCAGTAAGTCATGAAGACAAACAGGTGAGGTCGAATAAAATCCCTAGATGGATCAGAAATAGACAATAACACCGCTAGATACCTGTCCAGCTTTACAGAGGTTAGATAGTCGCGCACAAAACAAATTCTTCAAGCATGCGGGTACGTCATCCTAATCAGGCGATGTATTGTATATTGTGAAGAATGATGCATGCGATGTGTTTTGCAGTTTTTCTCAAGATTTTTCGGTTTTATTCCTATGTTCATGTTGATTTCTCTGCTTAGACGGTAAACAATCCTGAAGCGTTCTATCATAGTAGCTGTGCAAAGGTTGGAGCTGACTTTGGAACATTATTTACTCCATTTTAGTCAACTTACGATCTCATATTTTTTCCAGAGATCAGAATGCCGTAATTCCTCATACCTGTTAAATTGATAAACCGTTACAAACAATATCGCGTTTTTATTACAGCCAGGAATGTGTCCATGATTTTTTACTGATAAAACAGAGTCATTCCGGTGCAGACTGTACAGACGATCGCCTTCATGTTCACTTTTCAAATGCTAATACGGGCAGATGAATATGCTTGAAAGATCATATCAGCGAAACACTTGAAATAGATGGTAACCTGAGCGATCCTTCGTAAAGATGGAAGTAACTTTATGACATTAACCATCAGCCTGTGTAAAGACAACGTCCAATTTAGAAGAGTTCTGTGAATCATATATAGTGTAACCACGAATGTGCTGTGGTTAATCTAACGTGATTTCGGTTTCTAGCGGTTCGCAATCAAACAGTGGATCTGATGATCCGACTTCTAGGTTGCTGCTGTTTATAAGGAGTGCATGAAAGTCATTTTCTATGACATTCATACCGGCACGACACAGCCTTGAGTTTACTTAAGGAGAAGCGCTGTACTACACACTTCGGACTGCGGTATCCTAAAACTAATTCAATGCCTTTCCTTTTGTATTTGAACCACAAGCCTTCTAATTCTCATGTTCTTGATTTGTGTGCTGCTGCATCGATAGCTCGTGTAGTTGCATGATCTTATCACTGGTACTACATAGTTAAAAACTGGAAAGTTGAATCCCATTACCGCACACTTCTGTCGTTGTCAAACTTTTGAATGTTCCTCAGACGAGTAGATGAAAACTTCATGTATATTAGGATGCTTGCTTTTAACCGCTAACTGTATAAGTAACTACGATACGTAGCATCATTAATTAGAATTTTTAGGCTACAGAACACATCAAATGACCCCCAATACACCAAAGAATAAATTGTTAGGCAACTGGAATTAATTAAACTTCGGTATACAGAACGTCGTGACATCCATTCAACAATGCTGATGAAGTGAATGTTTTACTGAAAGAATAATATGCAATAAATAAAACAGTAATTACTGTTTTGAGCGGAAATGTGGACATGTTGAATGATTGAATGATAAATACATTTTATAATCACTCTACACAAATATGTACAAGCTTATGTTCATGATGTAAAGAAATTGATGATAAGAACAATTGGAATAACTAAACAATCAAAGCAATAAAAAACTATGCACAGTCTTCATTTTTCTATGATGTTTTGTCTGATATCCATAGTCCTCACCTAATATTTGAGTTAAACGAAATGAGAACTTAGTTCATCCTTTACATTTACAAGTATTGTCACATATTCTTTGAATATGTAAACTGAAATAAGGACATCCTTTACATTTCCAAGTATTGTCACATAATCTTTGAATATGTAAACTGAAATAAGGACTTGAGTTAAGACTGCGTCGTTTTTCTCTTAGTTTATTCATAGTGATTTGGTACGAAGTTCATTATTACAGTAACCATTTGCCAATCAATATATGATGGTGTATGCCAATATAAATCTAAGTGACTGTATTGAATTGTGGTAAGTGAACGGGTGAGAAGATAGTTGTGAGTTTGTAAATTTTAGCAACATAGTTTAACTTACGATTTATTTTGATGATTTGATTCAGCATATAATTGAATTGACTGAGGCAGTACAAAGAATGAGCTACATCGATTCCGTTAATAAAGGTAGATTAACGGATAGGCAGATTGATAAATAGATAGATAGATAGATAGATGGAAAGATAGATAGATAGATAGGCAGATAGATAGATAGATAGATTTGCAGATATATTCGTGGACAGCGCATAACTCATTCATGTCAACCTATATTTATGACGTGCTAGACACGTTTACAAACGTATATCTGTTTATATGCCATTGATAGTGGAGGTAATAAGGGTTAAGTATTTCTGCCTCCTTGTATTTCCATGTATTTATTGATCATGATTACTTGTATCTTACATTTTCGCCAATTCATTAGAAGATGGAGTTAATGATTTTCGCCGACGAAAATATTTCACCCATGATAACTTGGGTATTCGGTGCAATGTCAGATGTAAATGGCATTGAAATCTGCATCCATAGAAATGTTTGCATGTAAGTAACTGACATTGATTAAGAATTCACTGATCCATTCGACAGATTCAACTCAACTGTACTGAATCAGCCAAGTAACATATCTGGTATCGTTCTAATGTAAGTTATGAAACATGAAAAATTTGACTGCGTGATTTTGAACATAATTATTTTGGATCATCTCTTGATCTGATCGATCAATTGAGATTATCTCTTCAATACACAATCCTAAAACCAAACCACAATGAAGGCATCTCAGTAGAAAATGTTGGCATTTTTATAAGTGACTGATGACCACTTATCACAAAAATCATTTCTAGAGTATTCTCATCATTGTTTGATTATCTTTTGAACACATCCATATAAAAATGTCGCTGCTGATCATTTGTTGCATATAGGGATAACTCCTGATAACTCATAGTGTGCTCAGTGAACACGTCAGTTTATTTTTTTTCGAAATTTATTTTCATATTTCAGATGTATCGCTCTAATATTGGCAAGCATCATCATACTCATCAAAGCGTTGCACACCGAATCTAAAATGTATACCGCATTTATGATCATAACCGTTAGTCAAATATGATTTCAATTGTTGTTTATAATTTCGTTTGCATTTTTGTTCAGTATTCGTATATTATTTTCTGATTGACTCTTTGTCAGGATTTCCTCTGATACACAAGATTGATGATATGCGTATCTGACAATATGAGATGAATCAGAGATGTTGAGTATTTCAGGAATAACTGTTAAAATTTATGGTGGAAGTAGAAAAGTGAAGATTGACTGTGCATTATAGAAGACTGTGTTAACAGATAAATGTAACGTCGACTCACAGAAATACCAAAATAAACCAGTTTAACCTTCTCTCATTTGTATTTATTTCTTATTACTCGACAAATATTCAAGCTTGTGATTCCACAATGTGTAAGTCATCATCGTATGTTCCAAGTAGAAGTTCTGTACGGCTGATAAGTTTGCTTTGTGCACTCGATTTGTTTCAATTTTCATTTGTAATATTTGTTAAATGAATATGGTGATGTTATATTCACATGTGCAATGAACATGAATATTCTTTGAATGAACATCACTGAATTTTAATACGGATGAGCAACAGCTAATATACGTTTCCTTGGAAGACAAGTTGACTTCCAGGCACCATAATTAGGAAACTTTCTGAATCAGGTATTGTTTAGTAATGTATCTCGTTGTAAATCGCTTCGAAAGTGAAGTTACTATAAAATAACATATTTGTTTTTTACTTTTCAGCTGATTATGATGACTATCGGTGTTTTATTATTAACTGTGTGCGGTGAATGGTTTGAGCTCATCATTGCGGTAATTGTAACACTTGTAGTAATGATCTTGGCTATCATGTCGGGTCAAAGATCGCAACATTCCATAGCAAAATGGAGGATCATATTTTTTTCATTTGGCTGTGTATCAGTGACAGTTGGAATAGTCTTCAGCATTTTAAGTATAATTTGCGCGACGAATAATACGCGTAAAGTGAGTCGTTCTGAAGTATCAAATTCAACGTATTGAAAGTGATTACCGTTTTGACGTTATGTATATTTGTCACCTAATACCTAAACGTCATGAAATATACACAACAAATAAAATGGATAAATGCTTCCATCATATCTCATGTCGTATCATCTGAACGAACCATTTTTCAGTAGTTTGTGCACAAAACTGTATTTGCATTTTCATGGTATAGGAATGTATGAACAGAAGCCAGTATTTCTTTTAATGAAAGAAAACCGACAATTATGTTAAATGTGCTCTGTTGCTGTCAACATTTTATCGATACATGCAAGTACACACATCATGATCACAGCAAAAAACGGAAACGCACTGTCAAATGAAAAGATGTGAACTTATTCATTGGTAATCTAATATCAGCCAAAGCAAATGCAGTTGCATTGTATCCACAATGTCCACATCAGATATATTGAAGTTTGAATTGACATACTGAATTATTGCCGTATTCATAGCAGTTAAGATATTTGTGAATGAATCAAATATCAAATATGTGAATTGAGATGAAATATTAAGTTATCGTTCATTCTAGAATGCATTTCTTCTTCTGACGGCCAATGATTGGTGCGGTGAAGGAGTAAGTTTCTGATGAACGTACAAATTGCGATAAATAACTGTTTACACATATAATTAAATCGCTCTCTCTCTACTTTGTGAATTGTAAGATACCATAGTAATGGTGACTGGTCGAGTATATGTAAGAATATAATCCCATACAAGAGGTTGAGTTATTGTAACTGAATGAGTGTCCTAAATAACAGACTTGAACTTATCAAGAGTGATTAATAATTAGACGTCGTAGATTAATTATGAATGTTACGTAATAAATAATCAATAAGGAAAATACAAAACCATTGAACTTAATACATGATTTATTCATCTGTCAAATGTAAAAACTCTAATTGAATTCATGTTCAGTCATCCATGTGAATTTGACTGTGCGGAAGCTTTATTCGAACCACTTTGCAGTTTATTGTGCACATAGCACTATTTCTAGATTCATGAAATACAGACGTCAACACAGAAGCGACATTTACTTTTATTGAAAAAATACAGGCGACTATGATCAAATATCCTCTGTTGCTGTCGTCGATTCATCCAGGTACACACATCAAAGTCAGCATATCTGTTAATGAATAATCTTTTTGCTAATGCAATTTGAAAAGTCACAAAATGATATGCATTGAAAAAATTATCTTCTGTTTTATTCTAGATTGCATTTTCCGTTCTGTCTGCCATTTGCTGGTTTGAGGCAATGTTTATCGTAAGTTGCTGATGAACGAAAAAACTTCTATATATATGTTCAAAATAATGTATATATGTCACTCTCTCTGTACAATGTGAATTGTTTAATATTAAACTACACACTGAAGCTGCAGCTCTGAAACAATAATAAGAACACTAGAAGTTTCGATGTGACTTCTTGATGTCGGTTAGCGACACGTTGAATGTGTGAAGAATTGAGAATATCATTGCTCCTTTTGTGAACAAACTGGATTTCGTCTAACATTATTTGATTGATCAAATGATCTAAAATATCACTGACTGCTCATTTGCAGGATTTAAATCATGTCATCGTGTTAGACATTGTACACTACCTTCATCACTGAACGTCATTCACTATATCATTTAAATATGAACTGTTCATTTCGTTTATTGACAGTCAAACTAAGAATTACGGTTTTTACTCTTACAGGTGATTACATTGACAACATACTATTTGATCAAAATGAGGAAACGGGAAGATTACTCTGCTCTTTATTTGACTTTTATATGCGCATTTGAATTTCTGATATTTGTGATTATTTCGAAATTACATGTCAATTATTTCCTTCATTGTATTCGTGAAATTGTTGCTTTCTAGTTGAAGTAATTATGAACAATGATTATTGATTTTTATTATTTATTCACCAAATACCTTGATAAATATAAACGTGTTCTTGCATGTTTATAGAGAATATTTTACACGTCATCACAAGCAGTCGTGTGATTACATTTTAATCGGTGTATTCTCAGAACTCCATTGCAAATAATTCTTCATATTACAAAAATTAATGTATCTTTTGTGTACTTTAGTGGTATGGATATTTGATCTAAAATTCCATTATCCAGACCTCAGTTGATTCAACTATCTCATTAATAATAACAGAAGAACTAGTTAATTAAAACATTTAGCTTGCTGCGACTCCTGTCGATGCTATAAGTTATTTCGTCCAGGAACAGTAGCTGTATTATGAAAGTACAGTGAATTAGGATCTGAGGACCGTTGATATTATTACTGTGCTGTCAGTGGATATCG
This sequence comes from Schistosoma turkestanicum, assembly GCA_944470395.2. NCBI lineage: Eukaryota > Metazoa > Platyhelminthes > Trematoda > Strigeidida > Schistosomatidae > Schistosoma > Schistosoma turkestanicum. The sequence continues at coordinate 22,523,712 of OX103975.1, read as the reverse complement.
GACGTATTCACTATTAAACATAGAATATACTTCAAGTCAATGAGATCACGAGGAATCGTCCTCGTTTGTGCATGAACATATTCAAACAAATGTTTTATATGTATATGTGACTTGCATGAGTATGTCTCTATGAGTCTAGTTGATATTTATGCAGGCATACTTCAATTGTACATGTTTGTCAAAAATAGTGATTTAAACAACACTACATCATGAAAAATGTTACAGTTATGAGGAGAAATGTACGACAGCACTGTGAAAAGTTTCTTTTGTTCATTCTTTGAACCGTTATTTAAGAAGTAGTCATGTGAATAGCACTTATTACCGTTGGTTGCTTCAATTACAAATCGGGTCGCTTATAATCATTCCACGACTGAGTATCTTCTTTTGACAAATTACAAGTTTCAAATTCTTTGTACGCTCATGAAGAAGGGAAAATCTGTTTCTGCTTCATACAAAGCAATTATCTAAGTGTCTCTTCATGGTTTCATGTAACAAAGTAACACCAAAATCACCAGTGCAGTGGTTTCCGTTGCAAAAGTTCACCGTTAAATAAATATGAGATTTAGTTATATTATATTATATATAATAATATATATATATTATATAATATATATTATATTATATATATATATTATATTATATAGCAAACTGTGCCTTCCCTAGCAAGGCTGAACATCAATGAAAAAATCATATAATGAAATCAAAATTTACATGGAACAACGGAAATTCATCTTAGAAGAGGAAGAAGTTACAAGATTTTTACTACTGAGTATGCTAATCAGCATAACCAACATTAAATAACTGAAGTGTAAATTACAAACGCGGTGATTTATCAAAACACTAAACGAAATAAAATACAAATGAGTAAACTTATATTTTCACACTAAACGTAAGAGAATTTAGAGAATCAAATCTGATGACTAGGGTTTTAAGCAAATACTGTTTGCAGTACATAATCAACACCTGTTGTGGTTGAATTCATTATAGAACATTCAATGGAGAAAAGAAACAAATGAACAGAAATCAGCGAAAGATTATTAATGTAATTTCTTGGAAGTTCAGCAAATTAGGTAATATTTTGACAAATGAAATAAGAAATAACATTTATATATAACTTATCACTATCACTATCATTATTTGAAGATTGATATTCAACTCGAAAGATGATGAGCAATTATTATAAGATAGATAATGATTTATTCTCAAGTAGAAACATTTTACAAGAGGCATGCTGATTTACGAGCCATGTCAAGATATTTTCTGTAAAAGCTTGTTCATTCATGTTAATATTTCATGCGTTTCATTGGCTTCATGTAGATGGCTTAAGGTTTCTTCATAAAAATTAATGATAAACAGAAGAATAATAGAAAAATACTATGAGCAGCACAGAAAATATTGCTGCTTAAAGCTGAGTCAGCACTGTGTACATAATATTTTTGAGTAAAACAAAGTTATGATCCTTCAGAGTGTGGGACGCCTAATGTACACTGGCACGTATGTAGGTTATTGAAGACAGGTCAATAGTAAGATATCGAATGGGCGAATAATCATGTTAATAGATTGAAACACAGGTGAATCGATTTGTGGGCGATCGGGTTGATTTAAAGAAAATAATAATGAAGAACAGTGATGTAGTTCTTTATCGATATATAATTTATTCCTTATATTTTAACCGCTGTAGCTCAAGAAGTTACGAATTAGGTTCGCTTAACATAGGATGTCTTAGTAGGAAATGAAATCAGTTCAGCCTTACGAGCTTGAGTCGTCGATGTGGTAAACAGGGAAAAGTAACATGGATATCCATGTTACTTTTCCCTGTTTACCACATCCACGACTCAAGCTAGTAACGCTGAACTGATTTCATTTCCTACCAAGACATCCTATGATAAGCGAACCTAATTCGTGACTTCTTGAGCTACAGCGGTAAAAATATAAATAATAAATTATATATCAATAAAGAACTAGATCACTGTTCTTCATTATTATATTCTTTAAATCAAACCGATCGCCAACAAATTGATTCATCTGTGTTTCATCTATTCATATGATTATTAGCCAACTAGATGTCTTACTATTGATCTGCCTTCAATAACCTACATAAGTGCCAGTGAACAGTGAGCGTTTCACACTCTGAAGGATCATATCTTTGTTTTACTCAAACATATTCTGTACACAGTGCTGACTGAGCTTTAAGCAGGAATGTTTTCTGTTCTGCTCATCGCAACTATCTTCTATTCTTCTGTTTATCTTTGATTTTTATGAAGATACGTTTAGCCATCTACATGCAGCCAATGTTTCTCATGAAATAATAACATGAATGTAGAAGCTTTTACTGAAAATATCCTGACATGGCTCGTAACTCAGCATGCCTCTTGTTACATGTTTTTACTTGAGAATAGGTCAGTATCTATCTTATAATAAGTGCCCATCATCTTTCGAACTGTATATCAGTCTACAAAATAATGATAGTAATAGTGATGACTTATATGTAATTGTTATTTCTGATTTCATTTGTCAAAATATCACCTAATTTGCTAAACGTCCTAGAAATTTTAAGGAATAATCTTCCGCTGATTTCTGTTCATTTGTTTCTTTTCTCCATTGAATGTTCTATAATGAATTCAACCACAACAGGTGTTGATTATGCCTTGCGAACAGTATTTAATTAGAAGACCAGGCTTCAGATTTGATTCTCTAAATTCTCTTACGTTTAGTGTGAAAATATAAGTTTACTCATTTGTATTTTATTTCGTTTAGTGTTTTGATAAATCACCGCGTTTGTAATTTACACTTCAGTTATTTAATGTTGGTTATGCTGATTATCGTACCCAGTAGTGAAAATCTTGTAACTTCTTCCTTTTCCAAGATGAATTCCCATTGCTCCATGTAATTTTTGAGTTCATTAAATGATTTTTTCACTGATGTTCAGCTTTGCTAGGCAAGGCACAGTTTGCTTCGATAACGTCTATAACTAAATCTCATGTTTATTTAACGGTAAACTTTTGCACCGGAAACCACTGCACTGTTAGTTTGGTGTTACTTTGTTACATCAGACCATGAAGAGACACTAAGACAATTGCCTTGTATGAAACAGAAACAGATTTTCCATTCTTCATGAGCGTACGAAGTATTTGAAACTTATTAACTGTCAAAAGAAAATACTCAGTTGTGGAATGATTATAGGCAACCCGATTTGTAATTGAAGCAACCAACGGTAATAAGTGCTATTCACATGACTACTTCATACAGAATGGTTCATAGAATAACTGAAATGGAAATATTCACAATGCTGTCGTTCATTTTTCCACATAACTGTTACATTTTTCATGATGTAGTGTTGTTTAAATCACTATTTTTGACAAACATGTACAATTGAAGTATGCCTGCATAAATATCAACTAGACTCATAGAGACAGACTCATGCAAGTCACATATACATTTACAACATTTGTGTGAATATGTTTATGCACAGACGAGGACGATTCTTTGTGATCTCATTTACTTGTAGTTTAGTCTATAATTAATAGTGCATTCGTCCAATTTCACTGTCAGCAATAATATGAACGGTCCTCATAACCTTATTCACTGTTCTTTCATATAACAGCTACTGGTCCTGGACTAAATAACTTATCAGATCGACAAGAGAGGCAGCAAGCTAAATGTTTTAATTAACTAGATCTTCTGGTAGTATAAATGATGAAGTTCAATGAACTGATGTCTGGATAATGGAATATTAGATCAAATACGCCCAACACTAATGGACACAACAGATGCATCAAATTTTGTAATTATTTGCAATGGAGTTCGCAGACGACACCGATTACAAACCATTCACATAACTGCTTGTAACGATGTTTAAAAAATTCTATATAAATATACAAATAACATTTATATTTATCAAGGTATTTTATGAATACATAATAGAAATCATTATTCATTGTTCATAATTACTTCAACTAGAAAGCAACAATTTAACGAATACAATGAAAGAAATAATTGACATGAATTATCGAAATAATCACAAATATCAGAAATTCAAATGCGGATATAAAAGTCAAATAAAGAGCCGAGTATTCTTCCCGTTTCCTCATTTTGATCAAATAGTATGTTGTCAATGTAATCACCTGTAAAAGCAGAAATCCCTATTTGACTATGAATAAACAAAATAAACAGTTTATACTTATGTGATATAATGAATATGTTCAGTGATGAAGGTAATGTACAATGTCTAACACGATGACATGATTTAAATCCTGCAAATGAGCAGTCAGTGATATTTAAGATCACTTAACCAATCAAATAATATGATAGACGAAATCCAGTTTGTTGAGAAAAGAAGCAAACATATTCTTATTTCTTCACACATCAACATGTAGCTTACGGGCATAAAAAAGTCACATCGAAACTTCTGATGTTTTTTTTATTGTTTCAAAGTTGCAGTCTCAATGTTCAGTATGATTTAAAACAGTTCACGATGTACAGATAGAGTGACATATATATATATATATATATATATATATATATATATATTAATTTGTACATGTATTTCGAAGTTTATTCGTTCGTCAGAAACTTACGATAAACATTGCCTCAAACCAACAAATGGCCGAGAAAACGGAAAATCCAATCTAGAATAAAACGGAAGGAATTTTTTCATTGCTAATCATTTTGTAACTATTTGAATTGCATTTACAAAACATCATTTATTCACAGATATGCTGACTTTGATGTGTGTACCTGGATGAATCGACGACAGCAACAGAGGATATTTGATCATAGTCGCCTGTATTTTTTCAATAAAAGTAAATGTCGCTTCTGTGTTGACGTCTGTATTTCATGAATCTAGAAATAGTGCTATGTGCACAATAAACTGCAAAGTGGTTCGAATAAAGCTTCCGCACAGTCAAATTCACATGGATGACTGAACATGAATTCAATTAGAGTTTTTACATTTGACAGATGAATAAATCATGTATTAAGTTCAATGGTTTTGTATTTTCCTTATTGATTATTTATTACGTAACATTCATAATTAATCTACGACGTCTAATTATTAATCACTCTCGATAGGTTCAAGTCAATTTTTTAGGACACTCATTCAGTTACACTCACTCAACCTCTGGTATGGAATTATATTCATATATATACTAGACCGGTGACCATTATTATGGTATCTTACTATTCAGAAAGTACAGAGAGAGCGACTTAATTATATGTGTAAACGGATATTTGTACGTTCATCAGAAACTTACTCCTTCACCGCACCAATCATTGGCCGTCAGAAGAAGAAATGCATTCTAGAATGAACGATAAGAAAATATTATATTTCAAATCATATATTTGGTATTTGACTCATTCACAAATATACTAACTGCTATGAATACGGCAATAATTCAATTCATCTGATGTTGACAATGTGGATATAATGCAACTGCATTTGTTTTGCCTGATATTAGTTTTAAAATGAATTATTTGACTTCTTTTCATTTGACAGTGCTTTTACTTTTTTTGCTGTGATCATGATGTGTGTACTTGCATGTATCGATAAAATGTTGACAGCAACAGAGCACATTTAACATAATTGTCGGTTTTCTTTCATTAAAAGAAATACTGGCTTCTGTTCATACATTCCTATACCATGAAAATGCAAATACAGTTTTGTGCACAAACTACTGAAAAATGGTTCGTTCAGACGATTAAACGTCAGATATGGTGAAGCATTTATACATTTTATTTGTTGTGTATATTTCATGACGTTTAGGTATTAGGTGACAAATATATATATAGTTCTATAACATCAAATCGGTAATCACGTTCAATACGTTGAAGTTGATACTTCAGAACAACTCACTTTACGCGTATTATTCTTCTTGCAAATTATACTTAAAATGCTGAAGACTATTCCAACTGTCACTAATACACAGCCAACTGAAAATAATAGGATCCTCCATTGTGCTATGGAACGTTGCGCTCTTTGACCCGACATGATAGCCAAGATCAATACTACAAGTGACACAATAACCGCAATGATCAGTTCATACCAACTACCACATAAAGTTACTAATATAACACCGATAGTCATCATAATCAACTGAAAAGTAAACAGCAAATATATTATTTTATAGTAACTGCACTTTCGAAGCTGTTTACAACGAGATACATTAGTAAACAATACCCGGTCAAGAAAGTTTCCTAATTATGATGCCTGAAAGTTAACTTGTCTTCCAAGGAAACGTATGTCAGCTGTTGCTCATCCAGGTGTACCGTATTGAAATTCAGTGATGTTCCTTCAAAGAATATTCATATTCATTGCACATGTGAATATAACATCACCATTTTTATTTAACAAATATCACACATGAAAATTGAAACAAACTGAGATCACCAAGCAAACTTATCAGCCGTACAGAACTTCTACTTGGAACATACGATGATGACTTACACATCGTGCAATCACGAGCTTGAAAATTTGTCGAGTAATAAGAAACAAATACAAATGTTCAAACGTTAAACTAGTTTATTTTAGTGCTTCAATGAGTTGACGGTATCGCAGCTGCTATGCGATTGTGATTCCAACAAACTTTTATTTTATTTGTTCATACAGTCTTCTATAATGCACAATAAATCTCAACACTTCACTTCACTTCTAGTTTCTCCATCATAAATTTTATCAGTTATTACTAAAATACTCAACAGCTCCGATTCATCTCACATTGTCAGATACGCATATCATCAATATTGTAAATCGGAGTAAATCCTGGCAAAGATTCAATCAGAAAAGCATAATATGAATGCTGAACAAAAAGGCATACAAAGTTATAAACATCATTTTGAATCATATTCGACTAAAGGTTTTGATCATAAATGCGGTATTCATTTTAGATTCAGTGTGCAATGCTTTGATGAGTATGATGATGAGTGCCAACATTATAGCAATACATCTGAAATATAAAAATAAATTTCGAAACAAAATAAATTGACGGGTACATTGAGCACAGAACGATACATTAGGAGTTACCTGTTCATGCAACAAATAATCATCAGTTCAAATGAGCGACATTTTTATATGGATGTGTTCAAAATATAATCAAACCATTCGGCAATGAGAATACTTTGGAAATGGTTATCAGTCACTTTTAAAAACGCATACATCTTCTACTGAGATGCCTTCATTGTGATTTGGTTTTAGGATTGTGTATTGAAGCGATAATCACAATTGATCGATCAGTTCAAGAGATGATTACAAATAATTATGTTCAAAATAACTCAGTCACATTTTTCATGTTTCATAACTTACGTTAGAACAATACCAGATATGTTTTGTGGCTCAGGCAGTACAGTAGAGTTGAATCTGTCAAGTGGATTAGTGAATTCTCAATCAACATCAATTACTTACATGCAACCATTTGTAATGCGGCAGAAGTCATTGTCATATGCAGATGGTATTGCACCTAATGCCCAAGTTATTACGGTTGAAATATTTGTATTGGATACAATTATCAACTCCATCTATTAATGAACTGGTGGAAATGTTAGATACAAGTAATCATGATAAATAAATACATTAAATACAAGAAAGAGGAAATACTTTAGCCCTTATTACCTCCACTATCAGTAATGGCATATCAACAGATATACATTTGTAAATGTGTGTTACACGTCAGGAAAGTAGGTTGGCATGAATGAGTAATGCGCTGTCCACGAATATATCTGCATATCTATCTATCTACCCATCAACCTATCTATCTATCTATTTATTAATCTGCATATCTGTTTATCTACCTTTATTAACGAAATCGATGTGGCTCATTCATTGTACTACCTCAGTGAAGGCAATAATTTACTGAATCAAATCATCAAAATTAAATCCAAAGTTAAATTATAATGCTAAAATTTATAAACTCACAACTATCTGCTTACGCGTTCACTTATCACAATTCAATACAGTCACCTAGATTAATATGCGCATACACCAGCGTATATTGATTGGTTACTGTAATAATGAACTTTGTACCAAATCGCAATGAAACAACTGTGAGAAAAACAGCGCGGTCTCAATTTATGTCATTATTTCAGTTTACATATTCAAGGATTTTGTGACGATACTTGGAAATGTTAAGAATGAACTAAATTCTTATTTCGTTTAACTCAAATATCAGGTGAGTACTATGGATATCAGATAAAACATCATAGAAAAATGAAGATCGTTCGTGGTTTTTGATTGCTTTGATTATTTAGTCATTTGAATGGTTCTTAGTTTCAGTTTCTTTACATCATGAACATAAGCTTGTACATATTTGGGCAGAGTGGTAATGAAATACATTTAACATAGGTCCAATACCTAGAAACCTATCAGAATGGTTTCAAAAGTAATGTCGTTGTAATTGATGCGTGACGACTTCTGGCATGATATCTGATTGAATTCCAAGTCATCTCGCCTCAGCGTTGGAGACTTCACCATCGATATATTATGAAAAAATTTCTGATCTTTGCCAGTGTGAGATCAGTACCTGTACACATATAATCACACTGTATGATGTTGAAATATTTCTCTGTATTCTACTTCATCAATGTTCTTATTGTTACTCATACTACAATCTCGTATTATTTTCCAGTTGAACATGATGACAGTTTACTTAAAAGTACACTACATATCTTCAACTATTACGGTTGTCGAAAAACGGACAACAAAGGAGTTTCAATAAACAAAAGCGAGTTACAATATTCACTTCTGTATTGGTGATCTGACAACATTGTAGATCACAATTATCTAAGACAAGATAACTAGTGATAACTCTGATAATAATATTATTGGTTGAGAGTTAATTGCAGCCCTATGGTTGTAAACTTAACGGATAATAATCACTTAAATGAGAACAACGTTGAAATTAAGTTTGATTGAATTATTTGTAGTGGTTGTACATGTATGAAGGAAATGCGATTCATTCATCATTATAACTAAGTAAACTTCTAAATGTATATCACCACTATTTGTTTATTCGTTGTAAGTTCATCGTTTTTCTTTGTCACAATTTCGGTGTACATTCAATCGCCAGAAAATATATTTCTTTTCATGGATTATACCTTCCTTTCTATCCTTGAATAAAGGAAATATTACATTGGGTGAATGCAATGGTTCTGTAGCCATTCGCCACCATCCCAACACTAGGACATTCATTAGAAAAACGCAAAGTTAACTGATTTTTGTTAGAACTCATTATTAGACTTTCTAATTCTATGTAATAAATCAGTTTGGTTATTTATTCATCCGCTGAAAAAAATATCTTTATACAGCTGCCAGACGTTGGTAATTCGGTTTGTTCCATATATCAAATTTCTGCGTTGCGTAGTTATCAGTTTATTTTTTGATAGCTAGCCCCGTTTAAATCGTGCATTACCTATATGAAAATGTAATTTTTTCTATTTTAAAGCTTCAAAGTCTTGAGAGTCATACATCATTTATTGAATGGACCAATCATTCAACATGCCTTCATTTCTGCTCAAAACCATACTTACTATTTTATTTATTATACATAATTCTTTCAAATCCGCCAGTAGAACCTTCGGGGCTACTGCCGGTCCTAAGCCCGGGTAAGGGAGGAGGGTTGGACATAGGGTCCGCGACCTCATTCCGTCAAAAACTAACTTGCAATAAAAACGCTTACCAGAAAAAATAATTCAAACCATTGTAACACTGCCCTGGGAGTTGGAACAAGAATTATGACGTTGCGTGATAAAAGCCGAGTTCCCTCGGAATTCACGGGGCCGAAGCCTCTTCTGACAACCAGAGCAGCCATTCCTTTAGGTACATAGAACGTTCGTACATTGTGGGAGAATGGAAGACTATTTCAAGTTGCTGCAGAAATGAAAAGATACAACCTCGAGGTGCTCGGCATCAGTAAAACACATTAGACACAAGTAGGACAACTGAGACTAGCTTCAGGGGAACTGCTGTTAAACTCTGGTCATGAAGAGGAAAACGCTTCACAATGGGAGACCTGAATGCCAAGGTTGGCATGGACAACACTGGATATGAAGACATCATGGGACGACATGGACTGGGAGAAAGAATCGAAAACGGTGAGAGATTTGCAAACATAAGTGCCTTAAACAAACCGAACATCGGTGGCATAATATTCCCGGACAAACGCCCACAAAAAGCTACATGGATTTCCACGGATCACACTACTCAAAACCAGATTGATCATATCTGTATCAACAAAACGTTCAGAAGGACTATGGAGGATGTGAAAACCAGGAGAGGAGCTGATATAGCCTCAGATCACCCTTTGCTAATCGCCAAAATAAAACTGAAACTAAAGAAGCACAGGACAACGCGGCAGACAACATCACACAAGTTCCATCCGGCATTTCTTCGGGATACTGTAAAGCTCAACGAATTCAAGATAGCCCTCACCAATAGGTTCCAGGATTTTCAGGATCTACACAATGGGGAGGACGCAACTTTGAAGAACAATTGTAAAGGGATTAGGGAGGCAATCACTTCAACATGTCACTAAGTTCTTGGTCACAAGAATTACCATCACAAGGAATGGATCTCTGTTGATACTCTTGCAAAAATTGAGGAAAGGAGGAACAAGAAGGCAGCAGTGAATGTCAGCCGAACAAGAGCGGAGAAAGTTACCGCACAAGCGGTAACAGCTAACAGACTCCTTCGAGGTGAAGACCGGTGTCAAGCAAGGTTGCTTACTCTCTATCTTTTTCTTTCTCCTGGTCATCGACTGGATTACGAAAACGTCAACATCTGAAGGGAAGCACGGTTTCAACTGGACAGTGAGGACGCAGCTGGACGATCTGGATTTTGCAGATGACTTGGCTCTTCTATCGCACACTCAACAACAAATGCAAGAGAAGAGGACCAGTGTAGCAGCAGCTTCAGCAGCAGTGGGTCTCAACATACATAAAGGAAAAAGCAAAATTCTCCGATGCAACACAACATGCACAAACCAAATCACTCTTGATGGAGATGCCTTGGAGGACGTCAACACTTTTACATATCTTGGCAGCATCATCGACAACCAAGGTGGATCCGATGCAGATGTGAGGGCGCGGATTGGCAAAGTAAGGGCTGCATTTCTACAGTTGAAAAATATCTGGAACTCCAAACAACTTTCAACCAAAACCAAAATCAGGATTTTCAATACAAATGTCAAGACAGTTCTACTGTATGGAGCGGAAACTTAGAGAACTACCAAAGCCATCATGCGGAAGATAGAAGTGTTGATTAACAGTTGTCTTGGCAGAATACTTCGTATTCGTTGGCCAGACACCATCAGGAACAACGAACTGTGGGAGAGAACAAGTCAGGTTCCAGTGGAGGAGGAAATCACGGAGACGCGGTGCAAGTGGATAGGACATACACTACGAAAAGCACCTAACTGTGTCACGAGACAAGCCCTCACATGGAACCCTCAAGGCAAAAGGAAAAGAGGAAGGCCAAAGAACACATTACGCCGAGAAATATAGAAAGATATGAGAGGAATGAACAAACATTGGACAGAACTGGAGAGGGAAGCCCAGGACAGAGTTGGTTGGAGAAAACTGGTGGGCGGCCTATGCTCCATTGGGGGTAACAGGCGTAAGTATTAAGTAATAATCCTTTCATTAAAACATTCACTTGATCAGCATAAGTGTTCTTTCTTCTCATGTCTTTCATGTCTAATTGAAAGAGAAAGTGAAGTTTATTAAATATCTACATTTTCCTACTGATCTTTCAACAATTTCCTCAGTAGTGATGCATAAATTCGTTGCTCTATAACGAAAACTTACTACGAGTCTTAAATCGACATTGAGTTAATAAGAATGCATGTGTAAATTAAGTGTTAGGCTTCTTAATATACACTGTCTTGATCTTCTCACAGCTGAAAATACAGCGACAATGGAAGTAGTTTATTCTTACTTATCACATAAAAGAGGTATTTAAAACGAACACTATGAAGGATTTATTGTCTGTTGTATTGATAAAAAAGCACGGGACGACACAACTTTCTGTATTCCGAAGTTTAATCAATTCCAGTGGCCTAAAATTAAAGTCTTTGGTGTACTGACTGTCATATGATTAGTTCTGTAGCCCAAATAAATCGAATCCATCAAGCTACATGTTGTAGTTACTTATACAGTTAGCGGTTAAAAGCAAGCATCCTAATATATACGAATTTGTCATCTACTCATCCGAGGAACATTCGAAAGTTTGACAGTTTTACTGTCCAAAATCCGAAAAGTCGGACAATTTGCGAGTTTCACGTCCCTATAAAAACTGATTTAGGTAAACTCTACGTTATCGAAATACTTTTATCTCACACAATAAAGTAAAATGTTCATTTCAAATCTGCAATATTACGGTTTTCGGCAGTGCATGTCACCCAAGAATGCGAAAAGTAAATCTGAAGAAAAAGGTCGAACTCTGAGCAAATCACAATCAAGGACTCTGTACGACGAAAATCTCGGAAACGAAGTGTATTATTTTTGTTAACCTATTTACCTTACATTCCTCACCATATCCAGCGCTGTTCAACATCCTAAATATGCTTTTCCAGACGTCTTTCGTGTTTGAATTTCGGAGGATAGTTCTTAATTACTGTGGTTGATTAACAAAATAACTTCAAGATAAGTGAGATTTATATTTATTAAACATCAATAACATCCCTTTTACATGAGGTAAGATTCCAGGCTACCAAGTCTATCAGCTGACATGTGGTTGACAAAATGGTGTATTTTTCCAAGTTTCAGGATAAAAATAAGAGAAAGAATCAAAGTTTTAAATAGTTTTTAGTGCTGACCGAGTCGAGACTGTCTATGATAAGCACTAAATGTTCATTTTTATCCCTTCAAAAATTATGGAAATAAATCCATGATCGAAAGTAGGTGTTACAAAGGGGAGCAAGTTATTGAAAAATGGCATCAACGTGAAAAAAGAACGTTGCGTTCATACAAGTGTTTTCTGTACAGTTAAATAAAACGAATGCAGTGATGAGTTTTTATTTTCCACCAGTCAAGTTTCTTTCGTAGGTGTGCTCTACTACAAGTTACAGGCAGTTATTCAATGAGATGGTGGAGAAGATTTGTAGCCCAGGGAACCGAACACCATCATCACAGTTATTCAATGAACCAAAGAAACATTCCTTATATCAATTACGGTTTTGGTAAAATCTGGACACTAATACCTTCAGGTTTAGGTCGAGCAACTGGTCATAAGTTGCAGTAGTGTTTACATTATGTCACTGAGTTGAAAATGAATTGATTAGGGAGTGCTAAATAGAATTAATAGAACTGACACTGTCACCATTCGGTTTAACTACCATGTTTTAACTATATATTCTCCCCTGCATCAGGATCACTGATTTATGTGGTGTATTTTCATTTAGATTTGAACACTTATGTTATCATCACCTGACACCGAAAATGAGGTAGTTTGGACTGAGTGATTAGGAAATTTTGCGACTGTTTTATAAGTAAGGGGGTCATAGCACAGCATTTCAGTAAACTGATGAGATGCCTTGCGACCCTGATAAATTTTCAAGGTTTCATAAAGAATCTACGGAAAGTTACCCAGATTGATCTGGAACACAGATACTTAAAATAGACATTTTGAATTCTATGAGGTATGGATAACCACTATGTCAAGTAGTCGGATGATTGAATGTGACTTGGGCAGTTCAGTTAACTAAAGAAGTAAACACTTTGCTTTGGCGATCATGTGATTTAGATATATTAGGTCTAACGTGCTATTTAAATTTATTGAATTCTTGCTAAGCTCGTCACAAGATATTCTTGAAATTTTAGTTGATAAACGAGAACGAGACAATCAACCAGCGTCTAGGTATACTTTTCTGATCTGATGACCCAAATGAACTAACTAGAGGCCTTGATATAGCGTATAAAGTGTATTCTATAAACGCCCAGCACCCCTAATGCGTTCGAGTACACAAATCTCGCTTATTTATACACTACGGAAAAGTTCCTCCGACAGTCGCAAAAATAGCGCAATAAAATACCACAGTAACCAATCACAGCCAAGGCTTTTCGTGATGGGAAATATGATCTGGAGATCAACTGATGAGCCCCTGAAGAAAATCCAAAATAAAGACATTCATCAAGCGAGTACTAGGGATCTAACATCCCCAAAAATTCCTTTAATTAAAAACGTTCATACTGAAAAATATTATCTCAGAGGATTGTATTCCAAAAGTGGAGGACCTAGGCCTTTTAATGACCCTAATAAGCAAGCCAGTGTGTATATAGTTGCAGGAGTCAGTCTTTCATTAGCTAAACAGAATAGACGAGAAGCAGATCCCAAAACCAACCAAGCGATCCGCCTCTCAAAGAGACGTCTATATTCTGCTCGAGAAAGAAATATAGTAATGAAAAATTCGCTGAAACTACTCGATCTGGTATAAATATTCATGCTAACTTCAGCCTGTTCGATCATATCAAGACACAAAGTATACAAGTGGAAAAAAATGAGAGCCTTTGAAATGTTGAGCAGTCCCAATGTTCAATGGTCTTGGTATTGTGAGATTTTAGAGCACGAAGATCACAGACCATTCAATATATCATGTATATCATTACATTCTGAGCAAATGTGCACAGGCTACATGGTAAAATAGCGCCATTCAAACACTGTATGAATAACTAATTCGTCAACATGACCAGAGACAGAAGTATGCGGTAATGGGTTTCAACTTCTCAGTTCTTAACTATGTAGTACCGGTGATAAGATCAAGCAACTATACGAGCTATCGCAGCAGCAGCACACAAATCAAGGACATGTGAATTAGAGTGCTCTTGGTTCAAATACAAAAGAAAGGCATTGAATTAGTTCTAGGATACCGCAGTCAGTAATGTGTAGTACAGCGCTTCTCCTTAAATAAACTCAAGACTTTGTCGTGCCGGTATGAATGCCATATAGAAAATGACTTTCATGCACTCCCTATAAACTGCAAAAACCTATAAGTTGGATCATCAGATCCAATGTTTGATTGCGAACTGCTAGACACCGAAAACACGTCAGATTAACCAAAGCACATTCATGGTTACACTGTACAGCTTGGACACTTTCCTGGCTGTAATAAATCACGATACTGTTTCTAACAGTTTATCACTTCAACAGGTTTAAAGGGTAAAAGCATTCTGATCTCTGGAAAAACTATGAGATCGTAAGTTGACTAAAATGGAATAAATAATGTTCCAAGGTCAGCATCAACTTTTGCACAGCTAGAGTGATGGAAAGCTTCAGGAATTGTTGACCATCTATCATATTTCTACTACAACACATGCAATCAAACAAAAATTTATAAATTTGTGACTTGAATTTATCGGTTCTAAAGTCTACTTCATTGTGGCAGACCTTTCACTTTTTTTCTTTGGAATCCCTCTTTACATTTCACCTTGAGGGTTCCAAGTGAAGGCTTATCGTACCACGCAGTCGAGTGTGTATCCTTTTCAATTCCACTGCTTCTTCCACGTTTCCTCCTACGCTTAAAATTCGAACGTTTTCTCACACTGCAGGTTGTTGCTGATAGTGCCCAGGCAACGAACGAAGTACTTCACGTAGAAAACTGTTGATGAATACTTGAATGTTCTGCATGATGGTTTTACGGGTTCTATAAGGTTCCGCTCCTTCTTTCTTGATATTTCTATTCCAGATATTTGTTTGGAGTTGCAGATGTTATTCAATTGTAGAAAATCAGCCCTTGCATTTTCGATCTGTCCATTTACGTCTGCATCGGATCCACCTTGACTGTCGATGATGCTGAGCACATATGTAAAGATTTTTACGTCTTCTAAAGCACATCTATCAAGAGCGATTTTGGTTGATGCATGTCGTGTTGTATCTCAGAATCTGGCCTTTCTCCCTTATGTATAGTTAGATCTTCTGCTGCGAAGGCTGCCGCTACACTGATCGTCTTCACTTGCATTTGTTGTTGCGTGTGCGGCAGACGAGCTAGATCATCTGTCAAGTACATATCGTCCAGCTGCATCGGAGCTGTCCATTGGATACCGTGCTCTTCTTCGGATGTTGACATCATCATATTGCAGTTGATCATCAGTAGAAGCAGAAAGGCTTTAAGTAAGCAACCCTGCCTTACACTGGTCTACACATCGAATGAGTCACTCTACCGACCTCCGTGCACAGTTTTCCAGGTTAATCCATGGTAAGAATTCTGTGTAATGTCGACAATCTTCTGACGTACATCTTGGTGTCGAAAAAGCCTCCACAGAGATTTCCTGATCTTGCTATCGAATGTTTTCTCGTAGTCAATGAATTTGATTTAAAGTGTTTAATTCCATTTAATTGATTGTTTCACAATGTTTCTTAGGATGTCGTTAGTACTTGATCGAACATTATGAAATCCAGCCTTTCTTTTGTATCGAGATTAAATATCCTAGTCTGTCAGCTTTCTTTGTGAGCTTCAGCAGATATTATGGCGACGTTCCGAAGTCTAGTCTTACGAATTCTAGTGATGCGTGTTGCTATCGACTAATAATACCAACACAGACCAATTACGCCCACGTCAACTTGCGTAATCTCCCCATGAATCAAGGACAGTGAGGAAGAGTTGATTCATAATAGAGAAAATGTTTACTCGCTATTCCTCACTGTCAAACGAATACTGAAATCGTGCCAGAACAGGGATGGAAACTCACATAGGGCAGTTTATCCGAAATGGCTGACGCGAAATCTGAGAGTGTTCGCTCACAAACTTTCAATAAACAAACAGTACAGTAGAAGATTCACTCATACATTTGGTTATAAAAATAAATTAATCTTTCAAACTAATCGCGTTCTGTTCATAAGAGCGAAGTCACTACAATCACTTTACACAAAGGTAATTCCACCATACGGGTCACTGTAGTGATTGGCATCAGTTATGTGTTCAAGAATAGTTGCGGGAATCCACTCACCGGTAACCATTTTAATGGTTATTATCAGTGTATTTTTTTGTTACTCATGTCTTAGATAACTGTATTCAACAAACGTGTCATATAAACTCTAATGAACTGCAGATTGCAACTTGTTAATTTTCAATAAAACTCGGTTTTTCGACAATCGGTAATAACTGAAATATAATAAAGTGAGTACAGATACTGTAATCATAGCGGCACCGATTGGACATTTATAACATTCCTGAAGTTCGCAACATGTGAATGTTCTACAAACTGTTTGCAGAACTTCAACTATCTACAGCCACTAACCTTTGTCTCTAAAAATGTTCAAAACCGCGTAAATATTTATTTATATGTGGTTTGAATATAAATATCCCCCACTAAGTCAGATTGACGCTGAATTCGATCCATTTTCGAGCAGCAGGTTGTCAAGGATCACTGCACACACCGTAACAGTTAAACCTTACTCATTAGTGTCCAGTGATTAAACTGGTAATTATTACCACTCATCATTACTACACAAAAATATGCACAATTTATATTCATGGTGTACTTGAACTGATGTCAAGGACCGTTTACTTAACCACATCATCAAACTAATAAGACAACGACGAGTGTTTCTCATGTTTCTATGATGCTTTATCTGATGTGTACAATCTCTCATTTTCCATCTAAGCAAGTATCGTCAAGTGTTAATTGAATAGGTTTATAGTACTTACGACTGCATTACTGAATATATTGTATGTTGCAGTTTTTTTTTCATTGTTACTTGTTCCAGAGTTCACATGTTAATCAATAAGTGCTGTAAAGTAGTGGATGTGGAATTGTGTTACATGAAAGTTGGAGAGTAGTAATGTGAATTTTTCACTTTTCACACCATGATATAATTTGGGCTATAACTTTCATGAATCAATTCAGTGTATTATGACCTTGATTGTGTCAGTACAATTGACTGCACTTGAATAAGGTTCAATAGATAGATAGATAGATCAATTGACAGATAGGCAGAAAGGCCTATTTATTTTCGGGCAGAATAAAATGCAAGGAAATGCACATACAGTGAATCATAAAAGTGAGACATAATCGATTGATAGCTGCTCACAACACTACATAATTCATCGATGCTGATCGAGTTTTCTGACGTCCAATGCATGTTCATGAATGTATACCCGTCAATATATCGTAGGAAGTGTAGAAATAAATATTTATATTCTTACGATATCCATGTATTCATTCGATTGAATACACAATCCTACAACGTATACGTAATGAATGTTTCTTAAAAGAAAACGTTTGTAGTCTATACGTGACTAATGTCTGATCGTCATGACAAACGTTTACTGATTATTCTCATTGTCAAATTCTTCCATTTTATTTCGAACATCTCCATATAAATATGTCGCTCATCTGCAATGGTGATTATTTTTAGCACATATATATTAGAGAGAACTGGTAATTACTCGTAATGTGCTAAATGTACACTTCAATTACATTTGTTTTACGTTTTATTTACACATTACAGAGTTATCGCTCTAATATTAGCACTGATCATAATATTCATCAAAGCATTACACACCGCATCTACGAGGAATCCCATCATCATGATTATAACCGTAAGTCGAATATGATTTGGAATGATGCTTATGATTTTTTATATATCACTACAGATTTTTCATAATTTCCATTCCGATGGGAGCTTCATCATGATTTACTCTGATTCATAGTTCTACTGATAAGCGTTTCTGAGAATATCACAATAATTGAGGATTCAATGAAAAGTGTGATACTGATGATGCAGTACGGGAGACTGCATGAATTGATAAAACAAAGCACTTTACAATTACCGTTCGCTTAGCTGACGCGTCAATAATAACGCACAGAAGCACTTAACTAAATTATCTTCACTTTTTTTTAATTTTCATTTGCTTCTGTCTGCTTGGTTTATGTTCAAACTTATGTTTCTACAATGTGTTAGTCAACACCTGATGCTACGGAGTAGAAGTTGTATCCAGCTGACAAGGTTGCTTCGTGCACTAGTTGCGTTTAAAATTTTTATATGTCATATTCGTTATACGAATTTGGTGATGTTCCATTCAGTTGAGCAATAAATATGCAGATTTGTTGAAGAAACATCTCTGAATTTCAATATAGTACAACTCGATAACGAAAATCTAATATACATTTCGATGCATAAATATTGAAGTTACAGGCATAATAATTGAGAACTCCACTTGAAAAGTTATTGTTTTGTAATCTTTCTCGTAGTAAACGGTTTTGATAATGCATTTATCATCAACTAACACATATCCTGTCTTCTTTTCAGTTGATAATTATGATTTTTGGTGTTGGATTATTGGATTTGTGTGGCTGGTGGTATGAACAAGTCATAGTGTCAATTGTTCAATTGGCACTATCAATCTTGGCTATTAAATTAGGTCTAAAAATGAAATTTTTTCAACAAAAATGGAGGAAACTATTATTTTCAATTTTTTGTGTTCTGGGGATAGTTAGAATCGTCTGCAGCATTTTAGCTATAATCTACAGGTACAAGAATAATTTAAGAGTGAGTTTTCCTGAAGCATCAACTACAGTGTATCGTAAGTGATTTCTGAATTGTTACTGTATATTCATTATGAATGTCAACTCATAACTAACCATCACATAACAGATATATGAGTATTTGGTTCGATTATATGTTATATGTGAATACGCATATCTGTGGATGTAAAATGTTTTATGATAACAAACGAAATAGTCACCAACCTGATTAGAAATGAAATATTTCCTTCTGTTTATTGTAGATTGCATTTCTATTTTTGTCAGGCATTTGTTGGTGTGAGGCAATGTTTTTAGTGAGTATCTGATGAAATATTGCCTTTTGATATATTTTAAGGGAAACATATAACTACACACATATATGTCACTCTCTCTCTGTACATTGTGAATTGTAAAATATCGTACCTCGTACTGAAAATACAACTTTGAAACACGTCATTGTGGCAATCGTTCTATTCGCACTATCAATCTTGGCTATTGAATTGGGTCTAAAAATGAAACATTTTTCACGAAAATGGAGGATACTATTATTTTCACTTTGTTGTGTGTTGGTGATGGTTGGAATTGTCTGCAGCATTTTAGCTATAATCTGCAGGAACAAGTGCGTTTTCCTGAAGCATCGACTTCAATGTATCGTACATTGTGAATTGTAAAATATCGTACCTCATACTGAAAAAATAACTTTGAAACATTTACAAGAATTATTCATGATAGATTTTTGAGTGAAACATCAATAGTTCGAATAGCAATAGATTGTTGTTGTAAAGCGAGATGTTGATAAATGAAGATTTGAGAATTTTTCTGTTCATTTTTTCGAACAACTGACACTCGTTTCAGAATACTTGATTGATCAAACAAATCACTGACTGGTCATTTGCAGGGTTTAAATCATGTCAATATATTAGATATTTTACACTCACTTCATTGATGAATGTCCATTGTTTTATCGCCGGCCTAATTAGACTGTTTTTTGCAATTAAAGATGACTGCACTGACGACATATTATTTGGTGAAGAACATCGAACTAGAAGATTACTCTGAAGTTTACATGACATTCATAGTTTCGTTTGAATTATTGATACTGCTGATTATTTTAAAATTTCATGTCAATTATTTCTTCCATTGTTGATCTTATACTTTGCTTTCTAGGTGGACCTGTTTTAAACACTGATCATTAATTAATTATCTATCATAAAATACTTTGATAAATGTAAACCTGTTCTTAATCGTTTGTTGAGAATACTATCCACGTCATGACAAGCTGTGATGTAAATGATTTGTGAAGGATGTTTTCTTCAGAACTCCATCTTAAATATCCCTTTGAATTCGTTGCACATAATGTCTATTATAGTTTTGTGTATTGGATGTTTATTGCTGTCAAACAGATATTTTTTGATTATACTATTTAATTAAACCAACCGAGGTACTAGTGACTCACAACGTTCAGCCTACCGATTCTGCTGTCGATTGTGAGACTGATTCATCCAGACGAAGTAGGTGTAGTAAGAACGAGCAGTGATTTCAGATATGAAGCCTCTAGATAGAGCTGTAGGGCTGTCAATAGAGATGGGACCAATCTAGCGCTTCGCATATCTGAATTATTCGAAGACCACACTTCGATTAGATTGCAAGATACAGTCATCGTCTATGTATATACATATTCATACAAATGTCGTATATGTGACTTGCATGAGTCTCCTTGCGTCTAGTTGGTATATGCAGGTATACTTGAAGTGTACATGTTGATCCCTAAAAAAAGATAAGCCACATTGCACTCACTAGGCCAAACCTTTGAAAGTAAACAGGTCTGTGCATTACACTGTTCAAGAAGCTATCAATTATAAGGTTAGCAGTAACTGTAATATCCAATTTTGAAGGTTTCGTTTATGAAAATCCTTCCTTGTATACGTGAGTGTTTCTTGTTCTTATTGATTCCTACAGTTTTAATGTAATCATATTGCTACTAATATGTTCAAGACTCTGGACTTCACATTGACTAAAACCCATCTGAAACATCTGTATTCGTTGGTGTAACAAACAACGTCGTACCGATACAGTTTATCGATTCACCTTCAATCATATGTGCTGATTTCAATTTATGTGATTTTAAAGATTATACTAATCCACACGTTCCACCCAGCATTAGGGCTCAAATTTCATTACTGATGTAAATTTATATGTAACTCTCAAAAGTGGTCCATTGCCTTGTAGTGGACGTGGTGTTATTCATGATCGATGTAAAGTAAATCAAAGGTTGTATATAGAACACACTGCAAAATCAAACAAAATTCTCTCGATCAATTCGCAATAAAAAATTGTTTTCTTCAACTAGTCCTTGTGTACCATAGGGATAGAATCCAAGTGAATCATATTCACATATATGGATGAAAGGTTGTTTAAACTTTGAATGAATTAGGTCATGGGAACTGAGCATAGTCTTTCTAAAGTTCAGCTGTCTGAATACTTTGCGAGCATGAAAAGAACTACTAGACTCACCTAATTTATTCTTCGTTCAATAATGACAAGAAAATAACTTAAGAAACCATTCTCACTGCTATAATGTGACCTTCAGAAGAAAACCGTAGTTTGCTCGAACGGCAAACTGCTAAAGAACACTAAAACAACAAGTAATCATGCTGACAGTTGATTATGTAAACCCTGCAAATTAAATTGATATGAAGTAGTATAAAATTTTAGTAAATGTGATAAAAACAAATCTGAGGTTGAACGCAAATATTAGTTATTGAACAAGAATAGTAATAATAATAACAGTCGTAGCAATAATAACAGGAAGTGAGTAAACAAAATTTTGAAATTAGTTCGAGTGCTGCGATCAAACAAATCACAGAAAAGAATTGTTTTAGTAACCAGAAACAGCGACAGGCAAACATCTTCAGTATACATAGAATTAAATAGATTTTATCAAACTATTATACAGACGCTTCAACAGATTTTCAAATCGACAGTGAAGAGATTGAATGGAAATAAATAGTTCACATATCGAAAGTAATGCGGTCAGCAGTTATTTGATGACATATTCCTTGAAATGGTTCCTATACAAAACAGCTTTTGGGGCTACTTCCAGTATATATAGAAAAGTACACTGAAAAGAATATAAATGAAACTAACTGTTCATTGTAATAATGTAAGTGAAATAACTCGCTTGAAACATTTCATTGCAAAATGTTCATAAACTACACTGATCTCTGCAGAGCTACTTTGATTATCAAAATCATTTAACATCAGATCCATGACGCTTAAGAGCAGTGTTGCTAGCGTTTAACTCCAGTCATTATCGTGTTCACACGAGTGGTTAATTTTATTGTAGATTTCCGTAGCTGAAATAGGTTGCCTCAATCTGCCAGCTTATTCACATTAGAATTCACGCAGAATGTTTCCTCCTACTTTATTCGGAACTCATTTTATCCGCTGAGTCATGTATATGTAAGTTAATAATTACTACTTACTAACCTACCATTTTACTTACGTCTGTTAACCTGAATGGAGCGCAGGATACCGATTAGTATTTTGCAACCAGCTCATGCCTGAGCTTCCCTTTCCAGTTCCCTCCAATTTTCGTTCATTCTTCCCATGTCTGTCGCCAGTTTTCGAGGTAATATGTACCTTGGCACTCCTTTTTTCCTTGAACATCCAGCATTTCAAGTTGGAGCTTGTCATGAAACGCAGTTGAGTGCAATCCGCAGTATGTGAGCAGTCGCCTCACAGCGCTTCTTCCCGATCGCCCCATCCTCTTGAAACTGATTTGTTCTATCCTACAACAGTTTTTTACTGATTGTGTCTGACCAACAAATTATAAGTATCTAGCAGAGACATCTGTGAATGAACCCTTATTTACCGGATGATGACTGTAGTAGTTATCCAGATGTCCGCCCGAAACAGTAGAATTGTCTTGACAAATACATTGAAAATTCTGATTATTACGTTGGTTGATAGTTGTGTTGAGTTCTAGACATTTTTCTGTAGAAGAAATGCAGCCCCTTCTTTGCCAACCTGCGTCCCCTCATCTGCATCAAAGAGAATGGGTAAGAGTAAGCAACCTTTACTGACACCGGTCTCCATCACAAATGAGTCTGTCAGCGGTCCTTCGAGCATGATTTTGCAGTGGTCTGTGGATGCTGCTTTGATGTTGTGTGGCTTCAGCGAGGCTGTTTTATGCAAGAGTTCTAATAATTGCTCCATCCATCTATTTCGCTGTTCTTCAGTGTTTCTGATTACTTTGCCTTCATTGCTTATCACTGCTCGTTCTGGTTAACTATAGTTCTCAGCAAGCTTCTTGCTGTCGTCTTATGTTTCCTGAGTTTCAGTTTCATCTTGGTGATCAGTGGTTGGTGATCTGAGGCTCCGTCAGCTCCTCTCTTGGTTATCACATCCTTCATGATCCTTCTGAATTTTTTTATTAAATTCATGAAAAGAGATATATCTTCCGGCGATTGGTTATACATCGACATCGTGAGAGAGAAAAAGGATGTACTTACAACGAATAACCAAAGAGTAGAGTTATACTTTTACAAGTTTAATTAGTTTTAATGGTGAACAAAGCGCATTCTCTTCATGTATGTGAAATGATTAAAAATAATTGAAACAAATTTAATTTCAACGTTGTTCTCATTCAAGTGAATAATATCCGTTAAGTGCACAACAATAGGGCTGCAATTAACTCTCAACCATTATTATTATTATTCTTGTTATTATCAATGTTATCACTAGTTATTTTGGCTTAGATAATTGTGATCTACAATGGTAACGAATTACCAAGACAGTAGTGAATATCGTAACTTGCTTTTATTTAATAAAACTCCTTTGTAGTCCGTTTTCCGACAACCGTAATTGTTGAAGATATGTAGGGTACTTTTAAGTAAACTGTCATCATGTTCAACTGGAAACTAATTTCAGATTGGCTTGTGAGTAACAATATGAAAATTGATGAAGTGGAATACAGAGAAATATTACAACATCATACAGTGTGATTATATGTGTACAGGTACTGATCTCACACTGGCACAGATCAGAAATTTATTCATAATATATCGATGGTGAAGTCTACAACACTGAGGCGAGATGACTTGGAATTCAATCAGATATCATGCAAGCTTATGTTCATGATGTGAAGAAACTGGTGATAAGAACCATTCAAAAAACTAAATAATCTAAGCAATAAGAAAACGATGAACAGTCTTTATTTTTCTAAGTTTCAACTGATATCCATAGTCCTCGTTAAACGAAATGAGAAGCTAGTTTATCCTTTATATTTTCAAGTGTTGTCACATATTCTTTGAATATGTAAACTGAAATAATGACCTAAATTGAGACCGCGTTGTTTTTCTCACAGTTTATTCATTGTGATTTTGTACGAAGTTGATTATTACAGCAACCATTTGTCAATCAATATATGCTGGTGTATGCCAAAATAAATGTCGGTGACTGTATTCAATCGTGAAAAGTAAACGTGTCAGAAGATAGTTGTGAGTTTGTAAATTTTACCAACATAATTTAGCTTTGGATTAAATTTTGATGATTTGATTCAGTATATTATTGCTTTGACTAAAGCAGTACAATGAATGAACCGCATCGATTCCGTTAAGAAAGGTACATAAATAGATAGGCCGTTTGGTAAGTTGATAGATAGATAGATAGATAGATAGATATGCAGATA
The DNA here is from genome assembly GCA_944470395.2 of Schistosoma turkestanicum. Lineage (NCBI taxonomy): Eukaryota > Metazoa > Platyhelminthes > Trematoda > Strigeidida > Schistosomatidae > Schistosoma > Schistosoma turkestanicum. The sequence continues at coordinate 22,498,574 of OX103975.1, read as the reverse complement.
TAGTCGTGGACAGGAAGATTTGCTGAAAACAGCGCATAACCCATTCATGTCAAAATAGGTTTCTGCCGTGTAGAACACGTTTACAAATGCATATATGTTTATATACCATTGATAAGAGGTTATAAGGGCTAAAGAGATTATTTAAGCTTTCTTGTATTTCCATGTATTTATCGATCATGATCATTTGTATCTTAAATTTCTACCAATTTATTAGAAGATGAAGTTAATGAATTTACCCGACGCATATATTTCTACCGTGAAAAATTGTGGAACACCATTTGTAATTGACAATGATTATTGCCGCAAAACAAATGGTTGCATGTAAGTAATTGAGGTTGATTGAGAATTCACTAATCCACTTGACAGATTCAACTCAAATATACTGGCTCAGCCACATCACATATCTGGTATCGTTCTAATGTAAGTAATGAAACATGAATGATTCGACTGCGTGATTTTGTACATAATTATTTGTGATCGTCTCTTGAAATAATCGATCAATTGTGATTATCTCTTCAATACACAATCCCAAAACCAAATAACAATGAGAGGATCTCAGTAGAAAATGTTTGCATTGTTAAAAGTAACTGATAACCAGTCACCATGACAATCATTTCTAAAGTATTCTCATTGCCGAATTGTTTGATTATGTCTTGAACACATCCATATAAATAAGTTGCTCATCTGAACTGCTGAACATTTGTTGCACATAGAGGTAACTCGTAAAAACTCGTAGTGTGCTCAGTGAACACGTCAGTTTATTTGGTTTCGAAATTTATTTTCACATTTCAGATGTATCGCTCTAATGTTGGCAAGCATCATCATACTCATCAAAGCATTGCACACCGAATCTAAAATGAATACCGTAATTATGATTATAACCGTTAGTTCAATATGATTCCAAATGATGTTTATAATTTCGTGTGCATTTTTGTTCAGTTTTCATATACTCTTTTGTGATTGACTCTTTGCCAGGATTTACTCTGATATACAATACTGATGATATATCTGATAGTATGAGATGAATCAGAGCTATTAAGCATTCAAGGATAACTTTTAAAATTTCTGATGGAGAAATGAAGAAGAAGATTGAAGAGTTGAGATTGACTGTGCATTATAGAAGACTGTGTGAATATATAAATGAAAGTTTTTTGGAATCACCTTATGCATTGCAGCTGTGATAACGTCAACTCACAGAAGCACTAAAATAAACTCGTTTGACGTTTTATCATTTTTATTTGTTTCATATTATTCTGCATATATTCAAGCTTGTGATTCCACAGTGTGTAGGTCATAATCAGATGTTCAAATTAGAAGTTCTGTACGGCTGATAAGGTTGCTTTTTGTGCTCTAAAATTGGTTTCAATTTTCATGTGTAATATTTGTTAAATGAATATGGTGATGTTATATTCACATGTGCAATGAATATGAATATTCTTTGAAGGAAAATCACTGAATTTCAGTACGGCACACCTGGATGAGCAACAGTTAAAATACTTTTCCTTGGAAGACAAGTTAACTTCTAGGCATCCTAATTGAGAACCATTCTTGACCAGGTGTTATTTAGTAATGTGTCTAATTGTAAACGGCTTTGAAACTGCAGTTACTATAAAATAACATGTTTGTTGTTTATTTTCCAGTTGATGATGATGACTATCGGTGTTTTATTATTAACTTTATGTGGTGAATGGTATGAACAGATCATTCCGGCAATTGTGCCACTTGAATTATGGATTTTGGCTATTATGTCGGGTGAAAGATCGCAACATTCTATAGCAAAATGGAGGATCATATTGTTTTCAGTTGGCTGTGTATCAGTGACAGTTGGAATAGTCTTCAGCATTTTAAGTATAATCTGCAAAACCACACAAAAAGTGAGTTGTCGTGAAATATCAACTTCAACGTATTGAAAGTGATTACAATTTTGACGTTATAGAACAATATATATATTTGCCACCTAATACCCAAACGTCATGAAATATACAGGAAAAATAAAATGGATAAATGCTTCCATCATATCTCATGTCGTGTCATCTGAACGAACCACTTTTCAGTAGTTTGTGAACACAATTATACTGATAAATTTTTGATACACGAACTTATGGACAGAGGGTAGTGTTTCTTTCAATAAACAAAAACCGACAATTATGTTTAATGTGCTCTGTTGCTGTCATCATTTTATCGATTCATGCAAGAAGACATATCAGGATCACAGCAAAAACGTAAAAGCACTGTCGAATGAAAAGAAGTCAGCCAATTCATTATTAAAATAATATCATCCAAAACGAATGCAGTTGCATTACATATGTAGTTGAATTTTCTACCGTAGCAGTTCAATTCGATTTCAATAGACGTATGTCCAACGCACCTTCCCTTAGTCGAATATCAAAACACAGTAATTCCAGGAGAAAGTGGTCTACTTATATAAAAGAAATGGAAATACAAACATTTAACTGACAATTATTACGCCTTCCAAGTCGAAATTACTCTGATGAGTATCCGAGTTCAAAAGATTAGGTGAAGCTAGTATACTGCGACGATATCAAATCCAAATATGGCTGTAGCCATATTATATATCAAATTTAAACAACATGTGTACAGTTCAGAAGCAAACATAAAAACTTCAATATAAGTACAAAATATAGAAATAATAACAATATACAATGATAAAATCTCAAAATCGAATCAAATAAAATACCAAAATGTCAACAGAAAGAGTCCGTCATGTCATAACAAAAATATATATGCATGGAGGGATTTTTCAAAAAACAAAACATTCAAAAAGGATTCTACACCGGCCCGCGAAATCCCTCCATGCAAAAGACAAGTTCTTATCGACACTTCAAGTTTGGGTTCACTCTCATCCCCTAATCCACACCGGAAGAACGAGTAGGACTTACAGCAGTACGCCTACCCGTCCTCCAACATGGATATGACCTATTAAGCTAACTAGGCACCTGTACATTCTCATCAGGCCCTTGATTGCCCTATCTATCTTAGCATGACCTAACGGTAGTATGAACGTTATCCAAATAACCCATATGAACACATCAATAGCATCGTTATCATGCAACACTGTAGACTGACAGTTACCATCAGACGCTTCCTTCTCATCATCACTCGACTGACAGTCAACCGAAGTAGGAACAGTTACAGATGCAAAACCTTGTGTCTCCTCAATCAACTAAACATTGGCGTCAGAGACCGACGACGTCAAAACACTAGAAGGCTCATTCGATGAAGTTGATCGACTAGTCACTCTAGATGGACTGCTGACACTTTCTGTCTCTTTACTATCGCCGTCACTACTAAGATTCTGATGACTAATATTTGCATTGCTAGTCATAACATCCGAAAGAGAACGAAGTTTACGCTTGTTAATAATAGTAGCATCATGTTGTTTCTTATGCTTTTTAGCTTGGGTAGCAGTATGTGAGCGTAACGTACGATCATTTCGACGACAATGAGTGTGTTTCAACTTCCATCGATCACTATTACTCGCAGGAGTATCATCAATGCTATTATCATTAGTAGCAGCAGCTGTACAAGCAGCAGTACACTTCTCATGACATTCAGTCGACTCATGTACAGTGGCTAACTCTGCTCGATCAACATTGTTTTCCTTACTAGGAATGCTCTTAACCTGATCTATCTTATCACTGTTGGTAGTGCTCATTCCGATACCTGTGGTACAAGTCAATGATGGTGTAGTGCGACAGGTAGACAATTCCATGCTTGATTCCTCATTCTGCATATTCAACACAACAGCATGTCCATGAAAGCTAGATGACTCCTCATTGCACCTAGGGTACCCAATGTTAGCCCTCACAGTACTGCCATCACTGTGGGTAAAGCTATTGCCCTCGACACCTACATTCTCCACTCTCATACATCAAATTTCGTCTTGATACGAAGTACTCAAAAAAGCTACATTAGCAACATCAACCGAAGAAACAGCACTACCTGTAGTGATTCCACTATTGTTACCACCACGTTTATTATTCACATCAACTACACTATTATTATTAGATACATCAGGTTTCACTTCCACCTTGACGTTTTTGTTGTCCACAATGTTATTACGACTATCCACAGTTAATGACGAGTTGCAAGATAGTTGGCATGCAGGCTTTAAAGCTATGCTATCACTTTCACTAACACTTTCAATGTTTCAGTAACTACTTGGACCAGTGTACAACTGACCATCCGTTGACCGTAAACAAACATCAGGAGGACGCGCCAAGCTGCTATTATCTTCCTCTTCAATATCATGGTGCTCTATAGAACTAGGTACAGTAGCCTGCAGACATCCTGATTGCTCAGCAACATGAAATGATGTGTCACTATTTACACTTGTTTTCCTAGAATCAACTCTAGGTCCCGTTATATAATTTACCCTACGTGAAGGGTTCCGAACATAGGCTTTATTCCGTCCAGACAATCCTGCCTCGGCCTTGTTCATAGTCACTGAACTCATTAACCTCTGTTTACTCGAATCCAAATAACCGTTCCTTGCTTTTCGAGGAGTTAAGAGGCTTTTACCATCACACACCTCGGATCCATTCTGATGCCTACCCTTTTCGCCTTTTCCTTTCTTTTCCATACTTAAAATAGCCATCTTATCTGTTACACAAACCGGCTTCTTACTGGGATACGCATCAAGGGGTTTTAAATCATCGCGGTCACATACTCGGCTTTCAATGTGGTATACTTTTCTGATACAATTGACAACTCTCTTAAATTCCGGGTGTGAGAATCCTCATGTCTCGCATGCAGGTCACTAATAGCTTCCGTATTATGTCCTGTTTTAGCACGATTAGCTAATCTTCCGAACCTACTACTAGCTATCTTAGCACGAGACATAATAAAATCCGTCAATTCATTGAAATTAGGTTCTCTTACCTCTTCGTCCCACTTAATTCCCAGCTCTGCCCACTGAGCCTGCATTCGATGAGGTAAGAGCCTAACTATTCGTTCTAAATTTACTGGAGAATTTAGTTCTGCAATACAATTTAACTGTTACATGGTAAGAGCAACGTTTTGCATTTTAATTGCTAATTCCGTCAATTTTTCTGGATCATTATAGTCCGCATTTCCAGTTCTAAACAAGTCCTCCAAAGTTTCACGGGCTATCACATGCGATTGTCCAAAGAGCTGCTTTAAAATAGCCTTAGCTCTTCTATGTCCCACTTGTGGTTCCACTATAAGGCAACCTTCAATCGCATTTCTTGCTTTTCCTTTACAGTAATGAGTTAAATATAATAAACGCAAATTATCATCCATTACTCTAGGTTCTATAAACGATTCAAACTGCTTAACGAACCTAAAGTAGTCTCGGTGTTTGCCGTCAAAGTATAGGAGTTCAACCTTAGGTAATTCTAAGCCTACTATCGGTGTCCTAAGCATCTGATCCTTCTCTGGTACCTTAGAATTCTCGCCCAAATTTTGTTCCTTAATGCCTTCTAAAGGTGACTTAAAATAATAAGTATCAAACACAACATCACTACTGGTGGAAAATGGACCCATTAAACAAGAAGAATCACAAACGACTTGCATAGCATTTCGGGATTCTTCATGCTCTTCCACTCTCTTCGTGTTTGTTTTCTTTCGACAGCTCATAATAAATTGAAATTCAACGGAAGATAAATAACAGATACAAAATATAGAAATTCCACCGGTAAATCCTCGTCAATGAAAATCCAAAATCAGAAAATCGTTTTCCAAAATACAGTTCGATGAAAAGAAAAGATAAGTAATCCAAAGTTCTTCTTCCAAGAAGTTTATTATTGTAAACGATTAAATTTCCAAATGTTTCCTGATTCTTCATAGTAATGAGATTGTAGTAGGCTTGTTTTTCCTAATTGTCAGACTGTAGCTGTTCTTCTAATCAAAAGTCAGACTGTAGATGACTCGTTCTTAATAATTGTCAGACTGTAGCTGAATTTTCTACCGTAGCAGTTCAATTCGATTTCAATAGACGTATGTCGAACGCACCTTCACTTAGTCGAATATCAAAACACAATAATTCTAGGAGAAAGTGGTCTATTAATATAAAAGAAATGGAAAGGCAAACATTTAACTGACAATTATTACGCCTTCCAAGTCGAAATTACTCTGATGAGTATCCGAGTTCAAAAGATTAGGTGAAGCTAGTATACTGCGACGATATCAAATCCAAATATGGCTGTAGCCATATTATATATCAAATTTAAACAACATGTGTACAGTTCAGAAGCAAACATAAAAACTTCAATATAAGTACAAAGTATAGAAATAATAACAATATACAATGATACAATCTCAAAATCGAATTAAATAAAATACCGAAATGTCAACAGAAAGAGTCCGTCATGTCATAACAAAAATATATATGCATGGAGGGATTTTCCAAAAATAAAACATTCAAAATAGATTCTACAATATTCACATTGTCAACATCAGATATATTGAACTTTGACTTGTTATACTGAATTATTGCCGTATTCATAGCAGTTCGTATATTTGTGAATGAGTCAAATACCAAATATATGATTTGAAATGCAATATTTTCTTATAGTTCATTCTAGAATGCACATCTTCTTCTGATGGCCAATCATTGGTGCGATGAAAGATTAAGAGTAAGTTCCTGATGAACGATTACATTTCGATAAATATCTGTTTACACATACAATTGAGTCGCTCTCTCTGTACTTTGTGAATTGTAAGATACCATAGTAATGATAAGTGGTCGAGTATATATATGACTATAATCCCATACCAGAGGTTGAATGATTGTAACTGAATGAGTGTCCTAAGAAACAGACTTGAACTTATCAAGAGTGATTGCCGATTAGACGTCGTAGAATATTTATAAATGTTAGGTAATAACTAATCACTAAGCAAAGTACAAAACCATTGAAATTAATGCATGATTTATTTATCTTTTGAATGTGAAAACGCAAAATGAATTCATGTCCAGTCATTCATGTAAATTAGACAGTGCGGAAGCTTTATTCGAACCACTTTGCAGTTTATTTTGCCCACAGCACTATTTGTAGATTCATGAAATACAGACGTCAACACAGAAGCGACGTTTACTTGTACTAAAAAAATACAGGCGACTATGATCAAATATCCTCTGTAGCTGTCGTCGATTCATCCATGTACACACATCGAAGTCAGCATATCTGTGAATGAATAATGTTTTGTAAATGCAATTCAAACAGAGACAAAATGATTTGAAATGAAAAATTTTTTTCCGTTTTATTCTAGATTGCATTTTCCGTTTTCTCGGCCATTTGTTGGTGTGAGGCTATGTTTATCGTAAGTTGCCTAGGGACGAATAAACTTCGATATACATATATATATATATATATATATATATATATATATATATCACTCTATCTGTACATCGTGAATTGTTTTATATGATACTACACACTGAAACTGAAACGTTTAAACAATAACAAGAACATTTGAAGTTTCGACACCATATGTTTATACTGGTGTTATACATTGTACACTTCCTTCATTACTGAACGTCATTGATTGCATCATGTAAATACGAACTGTTTATTTCGTTTATTCATAGTCAAACTAAGGATTATTGTTTCCGCTCTTACAGGTGATTACATTGACAACATATTATTTGATCAAAATGAGGAAACGAGAAGGTTACTCTGCTCTTTATTTGACTTTTATATGCGCGATTGAATATCTGATATTTATGATTATTTCAAAATTACATGTCAATTATTTCTTTCATTGTATTCGTTAAATTGTTGCTTTTTAGAAGAAGCATTCATGAACAATGATTAATGGTTTATTTTTTATTCATAAAATACCTTGACAAACTTATGCGCGTTCTTGTATGTTTAAAGAGAATATTTTACATGTGATCACAAGCAGTTATGTGAATGAGTTGTTATTGGTGTATTCTCAGAACTCCATTGCAAATAATTCTTCATATTACAAAAATTAATGCATCTTCTGTGTCCTTTAGTGTTATGGGTATTTGATCTGAAATTCAGTTTTCCAGATATAAATTGATTCAACTATCTCATTATAACTTTTAGAGGAAAGAGTCAGTTAAAACATTTAGTTTGCTGCCTCTATTGTCGATCATTAATTTATTTCGTCCAGGAAGAGTATCTGTGGTATGAAAGTACAGTGAATTCAGATCTGAGGCCTCTAAAAATACTGCCCAGCTATCAATGATGGTGGGATTAATTTACTATTAAACATAGACTACACTTCAAGTCAACGAGATCACGAGGAATAGTCTTTGTCTGTGCATAAACATATTCACACAAATGTTGTTCATGTACATGAAACTAGCATGGGTCTCTATGTGTCTAGTTGATTTATATGTACGCGTACGTCAATTGTACATGTTGATCAAGAAAAATTATTCAAGCAATAATACATTATGACAAAGTAAACAGTTAAGAGGAAAAATGTACGACAGCATTGTGAAGATTTCCATTTCATTTATTTATGAACCATTCTTCATCAAGTAGCCTAGTGAATAAAACGTATAAGCATTAATTGCTCCAATTACAGATTGAGCCCTCTATAGTAATTCTGTCTTCCGCCTGTTTTTCTAGTTCCGTTCAACTGTTAGTCATTTTCTGATGTCTGTTTTCTCATCTTCTCTTGCTGTGGTCTTGAGGGTTTCAGGTAAGTGCTTGTCTTATGGCGTAGTTGAGTCTTTTCCTCAATATGTGTCGTAAACATCACCAGTGCTTTTTACTGATTTGTTACGTAAGTTTCTAATTTCATGTAAAATGTTTCTTTCATTGTTGTTTACCATTAATTCATTGCTCATCAGTTTGAGCTCTTGTCAAGTCTTCTCCTCAGATAAGAGTGAATTCAAAACTCCTAATTTACGTAGCCATCTCTTCAGACTGCAGATATTGCCATTATCTCACTTACAGTTCCGAACAAAATGTGCAGCCTGAACCTGCAGTGAACAACTCAAAAGCATCTTGGTAATTACTTTCGCATGTTATGAAAATTGTTATGTGAAGTTACTTTCACAGTCTGGACGTTTACTGAATTATGTTATAAAACACTTCATCTTCAACAATACTTATTTTAGGCAAGTAGACGGAACAGCCAAGGGCTCAGCTCCAGGCCCAGTTCTTTCTATCAAAGTAAGAAAACGGATCACTTAATGAGGTTATTAGGAGCCGTGAACTATATTGCCGCTACAAAGCTGACACATATATTATTGAATGAAGATAACAGTAAGAGATGAATTAACGGATGATTTTAGTCAGCGAAAATTCCGATGATAGATTGGTCTGGTTGTTCAATCAAACTAACTGACTCCTTGCTGTTTTATTCTCTGAACTCAGAGAATGAAACTCCGTATCATATCTACGTAACCAACACGTAGAAATATAGGAAAGTAATTGTGTCTTTACATAAAGAGTACAACCTTTAAGCACCCAAATAAACTTTAATACATCAGCACCATTACTACATGCAGAAATATTTAAAAACCAATCGTATGGTACTTCAAATGTTGTTCCCTTGTAGTGAGAGAGTCATGATACCAGATTGACTATGCTCACCACTAAATGTTCCATAATATCCCGCCAACATTTTATTCAAAATTAATCCATGTTCCAAGGTTTTATTGAAGGAGACAGAAGACATTACATCGGGAGCATGGCATTTATAAAAATGGCAGCAACGCGAAGAGAACGTTGCGCGCAAGATGTCATAGAAGTGTTTTTGATACAGTTAAACAAAACGAGTACAACACTGTTTATTTTTCACAAATCGTATTTTCTTCGTAGAAGCGTTCCACTACACCCTAATGGACCTAAATATGCGTTATCTGTAAAATTTTATGACCCGGATTCTCAGTCAGTGATCCATGTTCTCTTCTGGACTCGGACTGCGTACTTTCTGGTTGCATGTAGAATATTGTTTTCTATTCCACCTAACTGTATAAACATCCATAAGATAAATAAAAAAGCATCGTCTCTCAATTGCGTTTTAATATACAAAATACAGACAAGTTATAGAATCCAGAGGCTTTGTCAAAAGGCAACATGGTACTTACCGTAAACATTGCTTACTACACTTATTGTACAGGAACAAGGTGACCAAAGGTAAACTTCAGTAAACAAAAGCATTGGACTATCTCCAATATCTAATAGACCTACGGATTTCTTTGAGTTGGCTTTTTGTATTTTCAATACGGTTTGATGTAGTGGGCTATTTGTTTCTTGAGACACGAACCTGAAATGTAAGAGTTAATATGATCAAAACATTCGAACAATGACATAAGTGTGCACGACATGTGAAGGTCAAACAAACTGTTTACAGAACTTCAACTATCTACAGCCACTAACATTTGTCGCTGAAAATGTTCAAAACTGCGTAAATATTCATTAATATATGGTTTGAATAATAATACCCCCCTTTTTAGTCAGATTGAGGCTGAATCCCATCCATTTTCGAGCAGTAGGTTCTGAAGAATCACTGCGCACAACGTTACAGTTAGACCTTGCTCTTTAGTGTCCAGTGATTAAACTGGTAATTATTACCACTCATCATCACTACAAACAAATATGCACAATGCATATTCATGGTGTACTGAAACTGATGTCAAGAACCGTATAAATAACTAAATCATCAAACTAATAAGAAAACGACTAATGTTTCTCATGTTTCTATGATTCTTTATCTGATGTCTTCATTCTCTCATTTATCATCAAAGCTTAAGAAAATGAGAAGAGACTTCATCCATTCAATTAGCAAGTATCATCACGTGTTGATTGATAACGTTTATAGTACGTACAACTGGATTGCTGAAACCATTGTATGTTGCAGTATTTTTCATTGTTACTTGGCCCAGAGTTTGCATGTCAATCGATATGTGCTGTAAAGTAATGGATGTATGTGGTTATAAATTTCGGTGACTGTGTGGAAATGTGTTACGTGAACGTAGGAGAAGAGTGATGTGTGTTTGAAAATTTTCACAACATTATATGACTTGGGATATACGTTTCATGATTCAATTCAGTGTATTAATGCCCTGATTGTGTAAGTACAATGAACTGCATTGATTCCTTGAATATGGTGAAATAGATAGATAGATAGATAGATAGATAGATAGATAGATCAATTGACAGATAGGAAGAAAGGCCTATTTATTTTTGGGGAGATTGATATGAAAGTTATTGCAAAGACATTGAATCATAATAGTGAGACATATTCGGTTAATATCTGTTCACAACACTTCATCATTCATCGAAGCTGATTGAGTTTTCTGACATTCGATGCATGTTCTGGAATGTATACCTGTCAATTTATAGTAGGAACTGGAGGAAATAAGTGTAGAAATAACTATTGAAATTCTTACGTAAACCAGTTAATAACTTATGATTATTAATCATATCTAAAATTTCCGCCAGCTTATTAGAATATCGAGTATATGATTCTATCCAATTTAAATGTTTCAACCATGAT
>OX103975.1:22468981-22486908 GCA_944470395.2 Schistosoma turkestanicum | reverse complement strand
TTGAAGTTTTTATGTTTGCTTCTGAACTGTACATATGTTGTTCAAATTTGATATATAATATGGCTACAGCCATATTTGGATTTGATATCGTCGCAGTATACTAGCTTCACCTAATCTTTTGAACTCGGATACTCATCAGAGTAATTTCGACTTGGAAGGCGTAGTAATTGTCAGTTAAATGTTTGTATTTCCATTTCTTTTATATAAATAGACCACTTTCTCCTGGAATTATTGTGTTTTGATATTCGACTAAGGAAAGGTGCGTTCGACATACGTCTATTGAAATCGAATTGAACTGCTACGGTAGAAAATTCAGCTACAGTCTGACAATTATTAAGAACGAGTCATCTACAGTCTGACTTTTGATTAGAAGAACAGCTACAGTCTGACAATTAGGAAAAACAAGCCTACTACAATCTCATTATTAGGAAGAATCAGGAAACATTTTGAAATTTAATCGTTTACAATATTAAACTTCTTGGAAGAAGAACTTTGGATTACTTATCTTTTGTTTGCATCAAACTGTATTTTGGAAAACGATTTTCTGATTTTCGATTTTCATTGACGAGGATTTACCGGTGGAATTTCTATATTTTGTATCTGTTATTTATCTTCCGTTGAATTTCAATTTATTATGAGCTGTCGAAAGAAAACAAACACGAAGAGGGTGGAAGAGGATGAAGAATCCCGAAATGCTATGCAAGTCGTTTGTGATTCTTCTTGTTTAATGGGTTCATTTTCCACCAGTAGTTATGTTGTGTTTGATACTTGTTATTTTAAGTCACCTTTAGAAGGCATTAAGTAACAAAATTTGGGCGAGAATTCTAAGGTACCAGTGAAGGATCATATTCTTAGGACACCGATAGTAGGCTTAGAATTACCTAAGGTTGAACTCCTATACTTTGACGGCGAACACCGAGACTACTTTAGGTTCGTTAAGCAGTTTGAATCGTTTATAGAACCTAGAGTAATGGATGATAATTTGCGTTTATTATATTTAACTCATTACTGTAAAGAAAAAGCAAGAAATGCGATTGAAGGTTGCCTTATAGTGGAACCACAAGTGGGACATAGAAGAGCTAAGGCTATTTTAAAGCAGCTCTTTGGACAATCGCATGTGATAGCCCGTGAAACTTTGGAGGACTTTTTAAGAACTGGAAATGCGGATTATAATGATCCATAAAAATTGACGGAATTACCAATTAAAATGCAAAAGATGCTCTTACTATGGAACAGTTAAATTGTATTGCAGAACTAAAATCTCCAGTAACTTTAGAGCGAATAGTTAGGCTCTTACCTCATCGAATGCAAGTCCAGTGGGCGGAGCTGGGAATTATTTGGGACGAAAAGGAAAGAGAACCTAATTTCAATGAATTGACGGATTTTATTATGTCTCGTGCTAAGATAGCTAGTAGTAGGTTCGGAAGATCAGCTAATCGTGCTGAAACAGGACATAATACGGAAGCTATTAGTGACCTGCGTGCGAGACATGAGGATTCTCACACCCGGAATTTAAGAGAGTTGTCAATTGTATCAGAAAAGTATACCACGTTGAAAGCCGAGTATGTGACCGCGATGATTTAAAACCCCTTGATGCGTATCCCAGTAAGAAGCCGGTTTGTGTAACAGATAAGATGGCTTTTTAAAATATGGAAAAGAAAGAAAAAGGCGAAAAGGGTAGGCATCAGAATGGATCCGAGGTGTGTGATGGTAAAAGCCTCTTAACTGCTCGAAAAGCAAGGAACGGTTATTTGGATTCGAGCAAACAGAGGTTAGTGAGTACATTGAATATGAATAAGGACGAAACAGGATTGGTTCGATGGAATAAAGCTTATGTTCGGAACTCTTCACGTAGGGTAAATTATTTAACGAGACCTAGAGTTGATCCTAGGAAAACAAGTGTAAATAATGACACATCATTTCATGTTGCTGAGCAATCAGGATGTCTGCAGGCTACTGTACCTAGTTCTATAGAGCACCATGATATTGAAGAGGAAGATAATAGCAGCTTGGCGCGTCCTCCTGATGTTTGTTTACGGTAAACGGATGGTCAGTTGTACACTGGTTCAAGTATTCACTGAAACATTGAAAGTGTTAGTGAAAGTGATAGCATAGCTTTAAAGCCTGCATGCCAACTATCTTGCAACTCGTCATTAACTGTGGATAGTCGTAATATCATTGTGGACAACAAAAACATCAAGGTGGAAGTGAAACCTGAATTATCTACTAATAATAGTGTAGTTGATGTGAATAATAAACGTGATGGTAACAATAGTGGAATCACTGCAGGTAGTGCTGTTTCTTCGGTTGATGTTGCTAATGTAGCTTCTTTGAGTACTTCGGATCAAGACGAAATCGGATGTATGAGAGTGGAGAATGTAGGCGTCGGGGGCAATAGCTTTACCCACAGTGATGGCAGTACTGTGAGGGCTAACATTCGGTAACCTGGGTGCAATGAGGAGTCATCTAGGTTTGATGGACATGCTGTTGTGTTGAATATGCAGAATGAGGAATCAAGCATGGAATTGTCTACCTGTCGCACTACACCATCATTGACTTGTACCACAGGTATCGGAATGAGCACTACCAACAGTGATAAGATAGATCAGGTTAAGAGCATTCCCAGTAAGGAAAGCAATGTTGATCGAGCAGAGTTAGCCACTGTACATGAGTCGACTGGATGTCATGAGAAGTGTACTGCTGCTTGTACAGCTGCTGCTACTAATGATAATAGCATTGATGATACTCCTGCGGGTAATAGTGATCGATGGAAGTTGAAACACACTCATTGTCGTCGAAATGATCGTACGTTACGCTCACATACTGCTACCCAAGCTAAAAACCATGAGAAACAACATGATGCTACTATTATTAACAAGCGTAAACTTCGTTCTCTTTCGGATGTTATGACTAGCAATGCAAATAGTAGTCATCAGAATCTTAGTAGTGACGGCGATAGTAAAGAGACAGAAAGTGTCAGCAGCCCATCTAGAGTGACTAGTCGATCAAATTCATCGAATGAGCCTTCTAGTGTTTTGACGTCGTCGGACCCTGACGCCAATGTTAGTTGATTGAGGAGACACAAGGTTTTGCATCTGTAACTGTTCCTACATCGGTTGACTGTCAGTCGAGTGATGATGAGAAGGAAGCGTCTGATGGTAACTGTCAGTCTACAGTGTTGCATGATAACGATGCTATTGATGTGTTCATATGGGTTATTTGGATAACGTTCATACTACCGTTAGGTCATGCTAAGATAGATAGGGGAATCAAGGGCCTGATGGGAAGGTACAGGTGCCTAGTTAGCTTAATAGGTCATATCCATGTTGGAGGACGGGTAGGCGTACTGCTGTGCTACACGTCCCACACGTTCTTCCGGTGTGGATTTGGGGATGAGAGTGAACCCAAACTTGAAGTGTCGATAAGAAATTGTCTTTTGCATGGAGGGATTTCGCGGGCCGGTGTAGAATCCTTTTTGAATGTTTTGTTTTTTGGAAAATCCCTCCATGTTTAAATATTTTTGTTATGACATGACGGACTCTTTCTGTTGACATTTTGGTATTTTATTTGATTCCAATTTGAGATTTTATCATTGTATATTGTTATTATTTCTATATTTTGTACTTATATTGAAGTTTTTATGTTTGCTTCTGAACTGTACACATGTTGTTTAAATTTGATATATAATATGGCTACAGCCATATTTGGATTTGATATCGTCGCAGTATACTAGCTTCACCTAATCTTATGAACTCGGATACTCATCAGAGTAATTTCGACTTGCAAGGCGTGATAATTGTCAGTTAAATGTTTGCATTTCCATTTCTTTTATATAAATAGACCACTTTCTCCTCGAATTATTGTGTTTTGATATTCGACTAAGGAAAGGTGCGTTCGACATACGTCTATTGAAATCGAATTGAACTGCTACGGTAGAAAATTCAACTACAGATATAGTGCAAGTGCATTTGTTTTGGCTGATATTATTTTAATAATGAATTGGTTGACTTCTTTTCATTCGACAGTGCTTTTACGTTTTTGCTGTGATCATGATGTGTCTTATTGCATGAAACGTTAAAATGATGACAGCAACAGAGCACATTTAACATAATTGTCGGTTTTTTTTATTGAAAGAAACACTGCCCTCTGTCTATAAGTTCGTGTATCAAAAATTTATCAGTATAATTATGTGCACAAACTACTGAGAAATGGTTCGTTCAGATGACACGACATGAGATATGATGGAAGCATTTATCCATTTTATTTTTCCTGTATATTTCATGACGTTTGGGTATTAGGTGGCAAATATATATATTGTTCTATAACGTCAAAATTGTAATATTTTTCAATACGTTGAAGTTGATATTTCAGGACAACTCACTTTTTGTGTGGTTTCGCAGATTATACTTAAAATGCTGAAGACTATTCCAATTGTCACTGATACACAGCCAACTGAAAACAATATGATCCTCCATTTTGCTATAGAATGTTGCGATCTTTCACCCGACATAATAGCCAAAATCCATATTTTAAGTGGCACAATTGCCGGAATGATCTGTTCATACCATTTACCACATAAAGTTAATATTAAAACACCGATTGTCATCATCATCAACTGAAAAGTAAACAACAAACAGGTTATTTTATATTAACTGCAGTTTCAAAGCCGTTTACAATTAGACACATTACTAAACAGTACCTGGTCAAGAATGGTTCCCAATTATGGTGCTTGGAAGTTAACTTGACCTCCAAGGAAATGTATGTTAGCTGTTGCTCATCCAGGTGTGCCGTACTGATATTAAGTGATGCTCCTTCAAAGAATATTCATATTCATTGCTCATGTGAATATAACATCACCATATTAATTTAATAAATATAACACATGAAAATTGAAACAAATTGAGAGCACAAAGCAACCTTATCAGCCGTACAGAACTTCTAATTTGAACATCTGATGATGACCTACACACTGTGGAATCACAAGCTTGAATATTTGCAGATTAATATGAAACAAATACAAATGATAAAACGTCAAACTGGTTTATTTTAGTGCTTCTGTGAGTTGACGTTATCACAGCTGCAATGTATAAGGTGATTCCAAAAAACCTTCATTTATATGTTCTTACAGTCTTCTATAATGCACAGTCAATATCAACACTTCAATCTTCTTCTTCATTTCTCCATCAGAAATTTTAAAAGTTATCCTCGAATACTTAATAGCTCTGATTCATCTCTTATTTTCAGATATATCGTCAGTATTGTATATCAGAGTAAATCCTGGCAAAGAGTCAATCACTAAAGAATATATGAAAACTGAACAAAAATGCACAAGAAATTATAAACATCATTTGAAATCATATTCAACTAACGGTTATAATCATAATTACGGTATTCATTTTAGATTCGGTGTGCAATGCTTTGATGAGTATGATGATGCTTGCCAATATTAGAGCGATACATCTGAAATGTGAAAATAAATTTCGAAACAAAATAAACTGACAGGCACATTGAGCATAGTACTTGTCATTAGGAGTTACCTGTTTATGCAACAAATGATCAGCAGTCTAGATGAGCGACATTTTTATAAAGATGTGTTCAAAAGATAATCAAAAAATTCGGCTATGAAAATACTTTAGAAATGATTTTCCTGATAACAAGTTATCAGTCACTGAGATCCTCTATTTGTGATTTGGTTTCGGGATTGTGTATTGAAGCTACAATCACTATTGATCGATCATTTCAAGAGATGATCACAAATAATTATGTACAAAATTACGTAGTCAATTGTTTTATCTTTCATGACTTACATTAGAACGATACCAGATATGTGATTTGTCTGAGCCAGTACATTTGAGTTAAATCTGTCAAGTGGATGAGTGAATTCTCAACAAACGTCAATTTCTTACATGCAACCATTTGTTTTGCGGCAGACATCATTGTCATCTACAAATGGTGTTGCACATGATGCCCAAGGTATCACGCTTGAAATATTTGCGTTTGATAAATTCATTAACTTCAACTTCCAACAAATTCTTAGAAATTTAAGATACAAATGATCATGATCGATAAATACATGGAAATACAAAAAAAGCTTAAATAATCTCTTCAGCCCTTATAACCTCTTATCAATGGTATATAAACATATATGCATTTGTAAACGTGTTTAACACGCCAGAAACCTAGTTTGAAATGAATGAGTTATGCGCTGTTTTGAGCAAATCTTCCTGTCCACGACTATATCTGCATATCTATCTATCCATCCATCTACCTATCTATCTATCTACTTACCAAACGGCCTATCTATTTATCTACCTTTCTTAACGGAATTCATGCAGTTCATTCATTGTACTGCTTTATTCAAAGCAATAATTTACTGAATCCAATCATCAAAATTACATTCAAAGTTAAAGTAAGTTGCTAAAATTTACAAACTCACAACTATCTTTAACGTGTTCACTTACCACAATTCAGTACAGTCACCTAGATCTATATTTGCAAGCACCAGCATATATTGATTGACAAATGGTTACCTGTAATAATGAACTTTGTACCAAATCAAAATGAAACAACTGTGAGACAAACAACGCAGTCTAAATTTGGGTCATTATTTCAGTTTACATATTCAAAGAATATGTGACAACACTTGAAAATTTAAAGGATGAGCTAGCTTCTCACTTCGTTTAATTCAAAAATCAGGTGAGGACTATGGATATCAGATAAAGCATCATGGAAATATGAAGATTGTTCATAGTTTTCTTATTACTTTGATTATTTAGTTTTTTGAGTGGTTCTTATCATCAGTTTCTACACATCACGAACATAAGCTCGCATGATACCTTATTGCATTCCAAGTCATCTCGCCTCAGTGCTGGAGACTTCATCATCGGTATATTATGAATAAATTTCTGATCTGTGCCCTTTTGAGGTCAGTTCCTGTACACACATAATCACACTGTCTGATGTTGTAATATTTCTCTGAATTCTACATCATCAATGTTTATATTGTCACTCACAAGCCAATCTCATGTTATTTTCCAGTTGAACATGATAACAGTTTACATAAAAGTACACTACATATCTTCAACTAATACGGTTGTAGGAAAACGGACAACGAAGGAGTTTTATAAGACAAAAGCATGTTATGATCTTCACTACTGTATTGGTAATTTGACAGCATTGTAGATCACAATTATCTAAGACAAGATATTCAGTGATAACATTGATAATAAATGGAATAATAATGATAATGGTTGAGAGGTAATTGCACTGAACGGATACTAAACACGTTGAAATTAGGTTTGTTTCAAATATTTGTAGTCGTGGCACATGTATGAAGAAAATGCGATGGGTGGAGCACTCAAGAGAACTCTTGCATAAATCAGTTTGACTGAAGCCACCCAGTATCAAGGCAGCATCCACACACCACTCAATTAAACTACAAAATCATACTCGAAGGATCGCTGACAGACTCATTTGAGATGGGGGCCGGTGTTAGTCAAGGTTACTTACTCTTACCCTTTCTCTTTGATGCAGATGATCTGACGCTGGTTCGCAAAGCAGGGGCTGCATTTCTACTACAGAAAAATGTCTACAACTCAACATAACTATCAACCAACGTAATAATCAAAATTTTCAATACATTTGTCAAGACAATTCTACTGTTTGAGGCGGACACCTGGATAACTACTATAGCCATCATCCGGGAAATAAGTGTTCATTCACAGATGTCTATGCTAGATACGTCTTATTCGTTGTTCAGACACAATCAGTAAAAAACTGTTGTAGGATAGAACAAATCTTCAACAATTACGGTTTTCAGAAAACGGACAACAAAGGAGTTTTATCAAACAAAAACAAGTTACGATATTTACTGCTGTATTGGTGATTTGACAACATTGTAGATCATAATTATATAAAACAAGATAACTAGTGATAACAGTGATAATAACAAGAATAATAATAATGGTTGAGAGGTAATTGCAGCGTTAATCAGAACAAGCAGTGATAAGCAATGAAGGCAAAGTAATCAGCAACACTGAAGAACAGCGAAATAGATGGGTGGAGCACTCAAGAGGACTCTTGCATAAAACAGTCTCAATGAAGCTACTCAGTATCAAAGCAGCATCCACATACCACTCAATTAAACTGCGAAATCATGCTCGAAGTACCCCTGACAGACTCATTTCAGGTGGAGACTGGTGTCAGTCAAGGTTGCTTACTCTCAGCCTTTCTCTTTCTCCCTGTGATCGACTGGATTATGAAGACGCCAACAGCAGGTGGAAAGCAGCTGGAAAATATGAACTTCGCAGATAACTTGGATCTTCTTTCTCACTCGCAACAACAAATGCAAGAGAAGACGACCAGTGTAGCATTAGCCTATACAGCAGCAACTCTCAACATACATAACGGGCAAAGCAAGATTCTGCGTTTCAATATTACTCTTCACTGTCGATTTGAAAACCTGTTTTAGTGTCTGTATAATGGTTTCAGAGAATCTTTTTAGTTTTACGTAAGCTGAACATGTTTGCCTGTCGCTGTTTCTGGTTATCAACACAATTCATTTTTGTGATTTCTTTGATAGCAGCACTCGAACTTATTTCAAAATTTTGTTTACTCACTTCCTGTTATTATTGCTACGATTGTTATTATTGTCACTATTATTGTTCAATAACTAATCTTTGCGTTCAACCTCAGATCTGTTTCTATTACATTTTCTAAAGTTTTGTTATTTTTGATACCAATTTGATTTCGAAGGTTTAAATTTACAACTGCCACCATAAATAATTGTTGTTTTAGTGTTCTTGTACATTTTGAGGTTCGGTCAAACTACAGGTTCACAGTATCCGACCCTCCAAAAGACATCAAATAGCAAAGAGAATAGTTTATTAAGTTATTTTCTTTTCATTAATGAGCAAACCATTATCTGAGTTTTTTAATTCATTTTATGAGTACAAAGTATTTGGGCAGTTGAACTTTAAAAAGACCTGTCAGTTCCTATAAACTAATTCATTCAAAGTTTAAACAACATTTCATCCATTTACTTAGGTTCTATCCCTATGCTACACAAGGACCAGTTAAAGAAAACCATTTTTTACTGCGAATAGATCGAGAGATGTTTGTTCGATTTTGCTGTGTGTACTAAATACGACCTTTCATATACTTTGATTTCATAGTGAATAACACCATGATACGGACGAGGTAACGGATCACGTTTGAGAGTTACACGTAATTTTACGTCAGCAATGAAATTTGAACCTGGATGCTCAGCCGAACGTGTAGATTAAAAGATTATAAAATCAGCACATATGATTAAAGGAGAATCAATGAAGTGTATTAAGTCGAAGTTTTCGGTTCCAACTACGAAAACATATGTTTCAGATGAGTTTTAGTCAAGGTGCAGTCCAGAGTCAAGAACCTATTAGTAGTAATATAATAACATTAAAACTGTAGGAATCAATAAGAACAAGAAACACACACGTATACAAGGAAGGAGTTTCACAAACTAAACCTTCAAAAGTGGATATTACAGTTACTGCTACCCTTATAATTGATACCTGCTTGAACATTTTAGTGCACAGACTGGTTTACTTTCAAAGGTTCGGCTTTGTGAGTGCAACGTAGCTTATCTCCTTTTTAGGGATCAACATGTACACTCTAAGTATAACTGCATATAACAACTAGACACAAGGCGACTCAAGCAAGTCGCATATACATATTCGACATTTGTGTGAATATGTATATACATAGACGACGACTATATCTTGCAATCTAATTGAAGTGTGGTCTACGAATAATTCAGATATGCGAAGCGCTAGATTAGTCCCATCTCTATTGACAGCCCTACAGTTTCATCTAGAGGCTTCATATCTGAAATCACTGCTCGTTCTTACTACACCTACTTCGTCTGGATGAATCAGTCTCATGATAGACAGCAGAATCGGTAGGCTAAACGTTCTCAGTAACCAGTTCCTACGTTGGTGTAATTAGATAGTCTAATCAAAGAATATCTGAATGACTGCAATAAACATCAAATACACAACATTATCATCGAAAATATGTGCAGTGAATAATGTAATTCGAAGAGATATTAGAAATGGAGGTCTAAGAAAACATCCTTACAAATCATTGACATCACAGCTTGTGATGACGTGGAAAGTATTCTCCGCAAACGCCTACATTTATCCAAGTATTTTAGGACAGATATTCAATTAATGTTCATTGTCTTAAATAAGTTCAACTAGAAAGCACAGTATAATGTAAACAATGAAAGAAATAATTGACATGTAATTTTGAATTAATCACCAGTATAAATAATTCAAATGATATTGTAAAAATCAGATAAACTTAACGGTAATGTTCCAGTTCGATGTTTTTCATTGATTAATATGTGGCCATTGCAATACTCTGTAATTACAAAAAACAATCATGTTAGGCCGGTGATGAAATGAAGGACATTCATCCATGTAGTGAGTATAAAATATCTAATAAATTGACATGCTTTATATCCTGCAAATGACCAGTCTTTGATTTGTTTCATCAGTCAAGTATCCTGAAACGACTTTCAGTTGTGTGACAAAATGAACGGAATATTCTCAAAACTTCACTTATCAACATCTCGCTTTCCAACAACAATCTATTTGTTACCCCTGCACATAAACACAGCAACTTGATATACATGAACTATTACGAGTTGACCTAGTCGGAAACGAGAGCGAGGTTCAAGGATCAGGTAGCACGACATGCTACTCTAATCCTAGTGTCACAACCCCGTTTGAGTGAAAGAAGAAGGCTTGACATGAAGTAGAACCTGTATTCTACAAGCGTGCAGAAAGTACAAGGTCCGAGTCCAGAAGAGAATCAGAATCCAGAACTAGGGATCTGGGATCGAGCCCTGAACCTGGTCACGAAACGTTACAGATAATGCGTATTTATACGTTTTGGTCTAATAGGAAACAGCATCGAAGTTTGTGACATTGACAGTTAAGACGACTAATACGGAGCAACATTTGAAGTGACATTGATAGTCAGGACAACCCATAAGAAAAAATTTCGGAGCACTTCGTGGCACTGATATCCAGGATGATCATAAAACTGACCAGTAAGAATTAACCAACAGGAATTGACCAATTATTCTCTCGGGATAATGGGTCAATATCCTACCACTATAGATATTCGAACTACTCATTTTTCCCCCTAAAATCTATCATGAATAATTCTTGTAAATGTTTCAAAGTTATATTTTCAGTGTGAAATAAGATATTTTACAATTCACAATATACAGAGAGAGAGTGAGATATATGTGTGTAGTAATATGTATCCACATATATATATCAAAATGAAATCGTTCGTCAGAAACTTACTAAAAACATTACCTCGCACCAAGAAATGGTCCACAAAACTAGAAATGTAAAACAGAAGGAAATATTTCATTTCTAATCATTTTGGTGAATATTTTGCATCCAAAGATATGCGTATTCATATATAACAAATAAACGAACCAAATATTCATTTATTTAATGTGCATAGTTCATAACGGTTAGTTATGAGTTGACATTCATAATGAATTTACAGTAACAAATCAGAACTCACCCACGATACATTAAAGTCGATGCTTCAGTAAAACTCACTTTAAAATTATTCTTGTTCCTGCAGATTATAGCTAAAATGCTGCAGGCGATTTCAACCATTACCAACATGCAACAAAGTGAAAATTACAGTATCCTCCATTTTCGTGGAATAAATTTCATTTTTAGAACCAATTCAATAGCAAAGATTCATAGTGCGAATGGAAGGATTGCCACAATGTCTTGTTCATATCACCAGCCACACAAATCCAATAAGACAACACCAAAAATCATAATTATCAACTGAAAAGAAGACAGGATATGTGTAAGTTTATGATAAGTGCATCATCAAAACCGTTTACCGCGAGAAACATTGCTAAACGATAACTGTTCAATCACTGTTCTCAGTTATAATGCTTGTAACCTAAATATTTATGCATCGAAATCTATATTAGATCATGGTTATCCAGTTGTACCACAATAAAATTCAGTGATGTATCTGCATATTTATTGCTCAGATGAATGTAACATCATTGAATTCGTATAATGAATATGACACATGAAAATTATAAACACAACAAGTTCACGAAGCAACCTTGTCAGCTGGATACAACTTCTACTCCGTAACATCAAGTGTTGACTTACACATTGTAGAAACATATAGCTGAACATAAAAAAAGCAGACAAAAGCAAATAAAAATTAAAAATAGTGATATTAATTTCGCATGAAAGCTCAGTGGTGATTTATACAAGATCATTAACATCATTCGAAATTATATTCGACTTACGTTGATAATCATGATAATGGTATTCCTTGTAGATGGTGTGTGCAATGCTATCATGAATATTATGATTAGTGCCAATATTAGAGCAATAACTCTGTAATGTGTAAATAAAACGTAAAACAAATGTAATTGAAGTGTACATCGAGCACATTACGAGTAATTACCAGTTCTCTCTAATATATATATATATATATATATATATATATATATATATATATATATATATATACATATGCCACAAATGGTCAGCAATGCAGATGAGCGACAAATTTATATGGAGATGTTCGAAATTAAATGGAATAATTCAAAAATGAGAATAATCAGTAAATGTTTGTCATTATGATCGGATATTAGTCACTTATAAAATGCAAACGTTTCTGTTAAGAAAAATTCATCATGTATTCGTTGTAGGATTGTGTATTCAATCGATAATCATAATTGATCCTTCACTTAAATTATATCGTCAAAAGTTTTAGTTTTCATGACTTACACTAGAAGCAGACCAGATAGGTTTCGCGGATCAATCCATAGATTTGCACTGGATCTTTCAAGTAGGATTGTGAGTTTCTAATCAATGTCATTTACTTACAGGCACAACAGATTATCTTTTGATTTGCTCCTGACATTGCACTGAAAGCACATGTTATCATGGTTGACATATTTAGATTGGATAGAATCATCAACTCCATATTCTAATAAGTTGGCGTAAATGTTAGATATGAGTAATGATGATAAGTTAATTCATGGTTTACGTAAGAATATAAACAGTTATTTGTACACTTATTTCTTCAACTTCCTACGATATATTGACGGGTATACATTCATGAACATGCCTTGGCTTTCAGAAAACTCGATCAGCATCGATGAGTTACAAAGTGATGTAAGCAGCTATCAACCCAATATGTCTCACAGTTATGATTCTTTGTCTTTTCAATAACTTGCATTTCAATCTGCCTAAATATAAAAAGGCCTTTCTGCCTATCTGTCTATTGATCTATCTATCTATCTATTTAACCATATTCAAGGAATCAATGCAGTTCATTATACTGTCACATTCAAGGCAATAATACACTAAATTGAATCATGAATGTTATAGCCCAAGTTATATCATGTTGTGAAAAGTGACAAACTGACATTACTCCTCTCCTACGTTCACGTAACACAGTTCCACACAGTCCCCGAAATTTATAAACGCATACAGCAATTACTTAACAGCACATATCGACTGACATGTGAACTCCGGGCCAAATAACAATGAAAAATACTGCAACATACAATCGATTCAATAATCCAGTTGTATGTACTATAAACTTAATCAATGAAGACGTGATGATACTTGCTAATTGAAAAGATGAACAGTCTCCTCATTCCCTTAAGCTTAGATGATAAATGCGAGAATGTAGACATCACATAAAGCATCATAGAAACATTAGAAACATTCGTCGTTGTCTTATTAGTATGACGATTTGGTTATGTTAACTGTCATTGACATCATTTCCAGTACACCATGAATATTTGTGTGTAGCAATGATGAGTGGTAATCATGATCAGTTCAATCTGTGGGCACTGATGAGTAAGGTTTAACTGTAACGGTGTGTGCAGTGATGCTTGAGAATCTACTGCTCAAAAATGGATCGGATTCAGACTCAATGTGACTGAATGTAGGATATTTATATTCAAACCACAAAAATAATAAATATATACGCGGTTTCGAACATTTTTAGAGACAAATATTAGTGTCTGTAGATAAACAAAATTCTGCAAACAGTTTGTTGAACCTTCACATGTCGCGAACTTGAGAATTGTTATAAATTTTCACTCTGTGCCGCTATGAGTACAGTATCTGTACTCACTTTATAATATTTCAGTTATTATCGATTGTCGGAAGACGGACAATTCTAAGAGTATTATCGAAAAATAACAAGTAGCAATCCTCGTTTCAATAGAGGTTATGTGACAACATTGTTGAATGCAGTTATCTAAAACATGATTATGAGGAAAAACACTGATAATAACAATCCTAATAGTAATAGTTGAAGGGGATTCATGGAAATGTTCTTGAACACTTAACAGATACAAATCACCCCAGTGATGCATATGGAGGAATCAAGTTTGTGTAAAGTAATAGTGGTGACTTCAATTTTATAAATTGAACGGGATTAGTTTGATAAGAACTATCCTTTTTATAACCAAATGCTTCTGTGATTTTTGATTGTATATTTTGTTTATTGGTACATTGTAAGCGCACAACTTCCGACTATGCTTCAGCCATTTCGTATATATTGCCTGCTGATAGTTTGCATCATTTGATCACGTTCCAAACAGTAGACCCTTTTACGGTATGAAACCCAAGAGATACCTGATCTTTTCTTACGTTGACGAAATCATTATGTTTGGTAGAATATAGAAATTAAAAGTAAGTTCTTATTTTTCTCCTGGAAATAAGTACTCAGTGAAGAAACTCAAGGACCTATATTAGGTCCTTCACTTTTTCACAGTATGTAACTAAACGTTCGAATTTAGAGATGTCACGGATGTACACTGAAATAATTTCTAGTCAACATGTTCCAGTCAGCAGGTTTTAAATAAATCTTAAACCTATGAGCTTCTAAATGAACTATGACGATGTTGGAAACCAGTATGTTCACCAATTTTAACAAAACCTTAGCGTGAACATGAGTTGATGACTTCATTCATTTCAATAAACATTGAGAGATTACTTGAATTTAATGTGTAAAATATTGAGAGATGATTTTCAACACAATAAACCTTCTCTTTATCCTTATCCTAGATCTAGACCTTTCAAAATACATGGTAGGAGAGTGTAGAATTTATTTCGCCGGCGGCTGTCCTAATCGCGTCCAATAGAAACACACCGGTACGATTCTCCTAGATCCCCGTCCCAGCCAAATCAGAAAGCCGAAAATTCTAGGAGAAAACCGTCTCTATTGTTATAAAAAATGGAAATACAGAGACTTACGATGTTTATGTTTCTTCCAGGACTAAATTACTCCGTAGAGTATCTATTACAATAGCTAGTAAGTGACACTAAGCTCAGCAGCCACCACGTCTATCCAAAAATGTGGCGGTAGCCATATTATATCAAATTTAAACAATATATGTACAGTTCAAAAGCAAACACAAAAACTTCAATATAAGTACAAAATATGGAAAGAATAACAATATACAATGGTAAAATCTCAAATTGGAATCAAATAAAATACCAAAAATGTCAAGAGAAAAAGTCCATCAGGTCATGGCAAGAATATGTAAACATGGAGGGATTTTCCCAAAAACAAAACATTCAAAAAGAATTCTACACCGGCCCGCAAAATCCCTCCATGCAAAAACAGCAAGCGTTAACGACACCTTAATTAGGGTTCCCATGTTATCCCCTAATCCACACCGGAATAACGTGTAGGACTTACAGCAGTACCCCTACCCGCCATCCAACATGGATATGACCTATCGCGCTAACTAGATACCTATACTTTCCCATCAGGCCCTTGATTCCCCTATCTATCGTGGAATGACCTAATGGTAGTATAAACCTTGCCCAATTAACCCATACGAACATGAACAACGCGTCGCAAAACTGGTCATATCCTATCCAAGGACTACATTCTCTATCGTGGGGACGAGTCGCCGATCCACCACCACTTGCTCTGATCAGCAGATACCATGAAGTCCGTGATGCCAACTTATCAACAGAAGTTTTTGACCCATAACTAATATGCAAGGGTGAGATTTCCAATTTTGACATTTCGTCGTCTCCAGAAGACCTTAAGTAGCATGACGTAGGATCAATATTTATCCTTCCATCTCCTGATGCAGAGGAGGTTTGAACAGTGTTCATCATCGTCGGTAACTCATTTGTCACCTCAGTGACATCCAGTTTATTGTCAACGTCTGAATGATTCCGTTCTACATTAGCATCCGTTTCCGCGGCACATGACATATGCTCAACAATAGCATCGTCATCACACATCACTGTAGACTGTCTGTTACCATCAAAGCTTTTCTTCTCATCATCACTCTACTGACGGTCAACCGTAATAGGAACAGTTACAGCTGCACAACCTTGTGCATCTTCAATCAACTTAACCTTCGTGACGAGGTCCAACGGCGTCGAAACACTAGGAGGCTCACTCGATGAAGTCGATAAACTAGTCCCTATAAGTGGACTGCTGACACTTTCTATATCCTTATTATCACTGTGACTATTGAGGTTCTGATGGCTACTATTTCCATAGCTAATCGTAGCATCCGTAAGAGCATGAGGTTCAGGCTTTTTAGTAATAGTAGCATCATGTCTCCTAGGCTTCTTAACCGTTACTGTATCACCATCACTTATCCTAGAAGCTACTCTAGGTCCAGTTATATAATTTACCCTAACTGAAGGGTTCCGAAAATAAGCTTTATTCCGTTCAGTCAATCCTGTCTGGGCTTTATTCATATTTGCTGAACTCACCAACCTCTGATTACTCGAATCCAAATTACCGTTCCAGGCCTTTCGAGCAGCTAAAAGGCTTTTATCGTCACACACTCCGGATCCATCTTGATGCCTACCTTTTTCACCTTTTTCTTTCTTTTCTACACTTAGAAAAGCCATCTTATCTGTTACACCATCCGGCTTCTTACGAGGACACGCATCAAGAGAATTTACATCGTTACGGTCACGTACTCGTACTTCATCAGGGTATGCTTTCGTGATATAATTGACAATTCTCTTATCTTCCGAGTATGCTTTAGGTAGAAACGAAGAATCCGAATGTCTCGCACGCAGACCACTAGTAGCTTCCTTATTATTTCCTGTTTTAGCCTGATAAGCTAATCTTCCAAACCTACTACCAGCTATCTTAGCACGAGACATAATAAATTCCGTCAATTCGTTAAAATTGGGCTCTCTCTCCTCTTCGTCCCACTTAAATACTAGCTCTGCCCACTGGGCTTGCATTCGACGAGGTAGGAGCCTTACTATTCGTTCTAAAGTAGTCATAGAGTTAAGTTCAGCTGTACAATTTAACTGTTCTAAAGTTAAAGAAGCATTTTGCATTTTAATGGCCAAGTTCGTCAATGATTCGGGATCATTAAATTCTACATTCCCAGTTCTAAATAAGTCCTCTAAGGTTTCTCGCGCTATCACATGTGACTGCCCAAAAAGCTGTTTTAAAATAACCTTAGCTCTCTTATATCCCGCCTGTGGGTCCATTATAAGACAGCTTTCGATCGCATTTTTAGCTTTTCCCTTACAATAATGAATTAAATACAATAAACGCACTTGATCATCCTTGATTCGAAGTTCTATAAACGTCTCTATCTGTCGTATGAACTTAAAATAGTCGCGAGACCTTCCATCAAAATATGAAAGTTCAACCTTAGGTAATTCCAAACCCTCTATCGATGACTTACAATAATAAATATCAGACATAACATGAGGGTTACCCATAAAAAGCTTATCGTTAACGACTTGCCTAGAGCCCTGTGATCCGTCGAGCTCTTCCACCCTCCTCACGTGTGATTTTTTTCGGTTTGACATCATAAATAAAGTCCAGTAAAGACGTTAACGAGCTCGATT
>OX103975.1:22429309-22468873 GCA_944470395.2 Schistosoma turkestanicum | reverse complement strand
TTTCTATATTCTTTCAGTGTACTTATCTATGTAAAGTGGAAGTAGCTTCAGAAGCTTTTGTATAAGAACTATTTCAAGGAATATCTCTTCCAATAACTGCTGACGGCATTACTTTTTATATGTCAACTATGTATTTCTCTTCAATCTCTTTTCACTGTCGATTTGAAAATCTGTTGAAGCATCTGCATAATAGTTTGAGAAAATCTATTCAACTCTATGTAAACTGAACATGTTTGTCTGTCGCTGTTTTTGGTTACTGACACAATGCTTTATTGTGATTTGTTTGGTAGCAGCACTAAAACTTATTTCAAAATTTTGTTTACTCACTTCCTGTTATTATTGCTACGGCAGTTTTTATTGTTACTATTACTGTTCAACAAACAATCATTGCTTTCAACCTCAGAAGTGTTTTATCACATTTACTGAAATTTTGTACTTTGTCGTATCAATTTATTTTGCAGGGTTTAAATAATGAACTGTCACCATAAATACTTATTGTTTTAGTGTTCTTTAGCAGTTGGCGGTTCAGGCAAACTACAGGTCCACTACTAAAGATCACCTAATAGCAGTGAGAATTGTTTCTTAAGTTATTTTCATGTCATTATAGACCGAAGCATAGATTAAGTGAATCTCTTAGTTCTTTTCATGCTCACAAAGTATTCCGACAGATGAACATTAGAAAGACGATGCTCAGTCGCTATGACTTAATTCATTCAAAGTTTAAACAACCTTCCATCCATATATGTGAATAGGATTGACTTGGATTCTATCCTTATGGTACACTAGGACTAACTTAAGAGAACCATTTTTTTATTGCAAATTGATCGAAAGCTTTTTGTTTGATTTTGCTGTGTGTACTATATGCAACCTTTCATATACTTTTAGTTGATCATGAATAACACCATAATTCCGACAAGGCAATGGATAATTTTGAGAGTCACATATAATTTTACATCAGTAATTAAAGTTGAGCACTAATGCTCGGTGGAACGTGTGGATTAAAAGATCCTCAAAATCACAAAAATTGAAATCAGCACATATGATTGAAGGAGGATCGACGAAGTGTATTAGGTCGAAGTTTTGGGTTTCAACTACGAAGACGTATGTTTCAGATGAGTTTTAATCAAGCTGCATTCCAGAGTCATGAACATATTATTAGCAGTATGATAACAATTAGACTGTAGGAATCAATGAACACAGGAAACACACACGTATACAAGGAAGGATTTTCACAAACTTAACCTTCATAAATGGATATTGCAGCTACTGCTTACCTTATAATTTATACCTGCTTGAACAGTTTAGTGCACAGACCGGTTTACTTTCAAAGGTTCGGCTATGTGAGTGCGATGTTGCTTTACTCCTTTTCAGCGACCAATATGTACAGTTCAAGTACACCCGCATATACCATCTAGACATAAAGAGACTCATGCAAGTCACGTTTACATATACGACATTTGTGTGAATATGTATATACATAGACGATGACCGTTTCTTGCAATCTACTCAAAGTGTGGTCTTCGAATAATTCAGATATGCAAAGCGCTAGATTAGTCCCATCTCTACTAGCATCCCTATAGTTTTATCTAGAGGCTTCATATCAAAAAATATCTGTTTGACAGCAATAAACATCAAATACACAACACTATAATAGACGATATGTGCTATGAATACTGTGATTCAAACAGATATTGGAAATGGAGTTCTGAAAAAACAAACTTTACAAATCAATAACATTACAGCTTGTGATTACTTGAAAAGTATTCTGAGCAAACAATGAATAACACTTTTAAATTTATCGAAGTATTTTATGATAGATAATTAATTATTGATCAGTTTTTGAAACAGGTCCACCTAAAAAGAAAAGTATAAGATCAACAATGGAAGAAATAATTGACATTAAATTTTAAAATAATCACCAGTATCAATAATTCAAACGAAACTATGAATGTCATGTAAACTTCAGAGTAATCTTCTAGTTCGATGTTGTTCACCAAATAATATGTCGTCAGTGCAATCGTCTTTAATTGCAAAAAACAATCATGTTAGGCCGGTGATAAAATTATTGACATGCATCAATGAAGTGAGTGTAAAATATCTAATACATTTACATGGTTTAAACTCTGCAAATGACCAGTCAGTGATTAGTTTGATCAATCAAGTATTCTGAAACGAGTGTCAGTTGTTTAACAAAATGAACAGAAAAATTCTCAAATTTTCACTAATCAACATCTCGCTTTCTAACAACAATCTATTACTATTCGAACTATTTATGTTTCACTCAAAAATCTATCATGAATAATTCTTGTAAATGTTTCAAAGTTATGTTTTCAGTATGAGGTACGATATTTTACAATTCACAATGTACAGAGATAGAGTGATATATATGTGTGTAGTTATATGCATCCATATATATATATATATATATATATATATATATATATATATATATATATATCAAAATAAAATCGTTCATTAGAAACTTACTAAAACCATTGCCTCGTACCAATAAATGGCCGACAAAACAAGATATACAATAAAACAGAAGGACGTACTTCATTTCTAATCATTTTGTTGAATATTTTGCATCCACAGATATGCGTATTCATATATAACATATAAACGAACCAAATATTCATTTATTTGTTGTGCATATTTCATAATCATTAGTTATGAGTTGACATTCATAATGAATGTACAATAACAAAGCAGAAATCACTTACGATACATTGAAGTCGATGCTTCAGGAAAACGCACTTGTTCCTGCAGATTATAGCTAAAATGCTGCAGAAAATTCCAACCATCACCAGCACACAACAAAGTGAAAATAATAGTATCCTCAATTTTTGTTGAAAACATTTCATTTTTAGACCCGATTCAATAGGCAAGATTGAAAGTGCGAATGGAACGATTGCCACAATGACGTGTTCATACCACCAGCCACACAAACCATTAATCAAACACAAATGACCATAATTATCAACTGAAAAGAAGAAAGGATATGTGTACGTTTATGATAAGTACATTATCAAAGCTGTTTACAACGAGAAACATCATTAAACAATCACTGCTCAAGCACTGTACTCAATTATAATGCCTGTACCTTAACTGTTTAAGCATCAAAATCAAAGTAAGATGTTTGTTAAGCAATTGTACTGTATTGCAATTCAGAGATGTTTCTGCATATTTATTGCTCAAGTGAATGTATCATCACCAAATCCGTATGATGAATATGACATATGAAAATGTTAAGCAAAACGAGTGCACAATGCAACCTTGTCAGCTGGATACAAATCTACTCCTCAAGATCAAATGTTGACTAACACATTGTAGAAACATATGTTTGAACATAAAACAAGCACACAAAAGCGAAATAAAATTTAAAAGGAGTGATAATAATTTCGCATGAAAACTCTGTACAGATATATACAAAATCATTAACATCATACGAAATCATATTCGACTTACGTTTATAATCATGATGGTGGAATTCCTTGTGGATGGTGTGCAATGCTGTGATGAATATTATGATTAGTGCCAATATTAGAGCGATGACTCTGTAATGTGTAAATAAAAAGTAAAACAAATGTAATTGAAGTGTACATTGAGCACAGTACAAGTAATTACTAGTTCTCTCTAATATACATGTGCCAAAAATGGTCAGCAATGCAGATGAGCGACATATTTATATGGAGATTTTCGAAATAAAATGGAAGAATTCGACAATGAGAATACTCAGTAAATGTTTGTTTTTTATGACTTATAGAATGTAAACGTTTTCTAAGAAGAAACATTCATTATGTATTTGTTGAAGGATTGTGAATTATATCTTATTTCCTCCGCCTTCTACCATATATTCACAGGTATACATTCATTGACATGCCCTGGACGTCAGAAAACTCAATCAGCATCGATGAATTATGAAGTGTTGTGAACAGCTTTCAACCGATTATATCTCACTATTATGATTCACTGTCTGTACATTTACTTGCATTTCAATCTGCCCCAAAAAATAAATAGGCCTTTCCGTCTGTCTATCGATCTACCTATCTATCTATTTAAAATTATTCATGAAATCAGTGCAGTCCATTGTGCTGACACAATCAAGGTAATAATACACTGAATTGAATCATGAAAGTTATAGCCCAAATTATATCATGTTGTGAAAAGTGAAAATTCACATTACTCCTCTCCAACGTTCACGTAACACAATTCGACACAGTCCCCGAAATTTATAACCGCATACATCCATTACTTTATAGCACTTATTGATTGACATGCGATTACAGTAATAATGAACTCTGGACCAAATAACAATGAAAAAACTGCAACATACAATCGATTCAGTAATCCAGTTGTAAGTACTATAAACTTATTTAATGAACTCCTGACGATACTTGCTAATTGAATGGATAAACTGTCTTCTTATTTCCTTAAGCTTAGATGATAAATGAGAGAATGTAGACAACAGATAAAGCATCACAGAAACATTAGAAACATTCGTCGTTGTCTTATTAGTATGATGATTTAGTCATGTAAACTGTCCTTGACATCAGTTTCAGTACACCATGAATATTTGTGTAGCAATGATGAGTGTTTCTCATTAGCAGTTCAATCTCTGGACACTAATGAGTAAGGTTTAACTGTAACGGTGTGTGAAGTGATGCTTGAGAGTCAATCTCACTAAATGGAGGATATTTATATTCAAACCACATATTAATAAATATTTACGTGGCTTCGAACATTTTTAGAGACAAAGGTTAGTGGCTGTAGATATATGAAGTTCTGCAAACAGTTTGTTTGACCTTCACATGTCGCGAACTTCAGGAATGTTATAAATGTCCAATCGGTGCCGCTATGATTACAGTATCTGTACTCACTTTATTATATTTCAGTTATTATTAATTGTCGAAAAACGGACAATACAAGGAGTATTATCGAAAAATAACAATGGGCAATCCACGTTCTAATAGCAGTTATGTGACAACATTGTTGAATACAATTATCTAAAACATGATTATCAGTAAGAACATTTATAATAACAATGATAATCGTAATAGTTGAATGGGATACATGGAACTGTTCCTGAACACTTAATGGATACTAATCACTCCAGTGATACATATGGCGTAACTAAGTTTGTGTAACGTAAATGCAGTAACTTTACTTTCATAAATAGAATGCGATTAGTTATATAGTAACTATCATTTTTATAAGCATATGTTTCTGTGATTTTTTATAGTATATTTTGTTTAGTGGTACATTGTACGCTCACACCTTCGGACTGTGCTTCAGCTCTTTCGGATATACTGCCCACTGATAGTTTGCATCCCGTTCCGAACAGCACACTGTATTAGGGTGTAAAACGAAATAGTTAGCTGATCTTTTCTTACGTTGACGAAATCATTATGTTTGGTTGAAGATAGAAGTTAAAAGTAAGTTCTTATTTTTCTCCTGGAAATAAGTACTCAGTGAAGAAACTCAAAGACCTATTTTAAATCCTACACTTTTTCACAGTATGTAACTAAACCCCCAGTTTACTGATGTCACGGATGTACACTAAATTAATATTTGGTCTAGATGTTCCAGTCAGCAAGTCTCAAATAAATCTTAACCCAATCAGCCTTGAGATGAACCATGACCATGTTGGAAACCAGTATGTTCACCACTGTTAACAAAACCTTAGCGTGAACATGAGTTGATGACTTCATTCATTTCAATAAACATTGAGAGATTACTTGAATTTAATGTGTAAAATATTGAGAGATGATTTTCAACACAATAAACCTTCTCTTTATCCTTATCCTTGAACTAGGCTTTTCAAAATACATGGTAGGAGAGTACAAAAGCCAAAGACGAAGTAACCTTTCTTGGAAATCTGGTTTGCACACTGAACTATCAACGTCAAGCACATTTCTGTTATTGTACTAATGCTTTGGTCATATAAACTCTTACATTTGAGGTTCATGTCTCAAGAAACAAATAGCCCACTACAGGAAAGCGTATTAAAAACTACAAAAAGTCAACTCAAAGAAACCGGTAGATTCTAAGTTTATCTTTGGTCACCTTGTTCCTGTACAATAAGTGTAGTAAGCAATGTTTACGTTAAGTGCCATGTTGCCTTTTGACAAGGCCTCTGGATTCTATAACTTGTCTGCATTTCGTATATTATAAACGCATCTTGGAAACAATACTTTTTTATTTATCTTATGCATGTTTATATAGTTAGGTGGAATAGGAAACAATATTCTACATGCAATCAGAAAGTACGCAGTCCGAGTCCAGAAGAAAACAAGGATCACAGACTGAGAATCTGGAACATAAATGTTACAGATAACGCATATTTAGGTCCATTAGGGTCTAGTGGAACGATTCTACAAAGAAAATACGATTTGTGAAAAATAAACATTATTGTACTCGTTTTGTTTAACTGTACCCGAAACACTTCAATGATATCTTGAGCAAAACGTTCTCTTCACTTTGATGCCATCTTTCTCTATTTGCTGTTCCCGATTTGATGCCTACTGTCTCCTTCAATAAAACCTTGGATCATGGATATATTTTGATTTCAATGTTGACGAGATATTATGGAATATTTAGTGGTGAGCATAGTCATTTTTTTTTTTTTTTTTTTTTTCTACAAGGAAACAACAATTCAAGTAACAATATGATTGATTTTCAAATATTTCTGCATGTAGTAATGGTGCTGATGTATTAAAGTTTATTTGAATGCTTCATGATTGCACTCTTTATGTAAGTACATAATCACTTTCTTAAATTTTTACGTGTTGTTTAGGTAGATAGAATATGAACTCGTTAAATTGTTGCGGAGATTCATTCTCTGAGTTCAGAGAATGTAACAGAAAGAAGTCAGTTCGTTTGATTGAACAACCAGACCAATCTATCATCCGTTTATTCCTCTTTTACTGTTATATTCATTCAATAATGAATTTGTCAGCTTTGTAGCGGAAATATAGATCACGGCTCCTAATAACCTCATTAAGTGATCCGTTTTCTAGCTTTGACAGGAATAACTGGGCCTGGAGTTGAGCATTTGGCTGTTCCGTCTACTTGTCTACAATATGTATTGTTGAAGATGAAGTGTTTTACAACAAAATTCAGTAAAGGTCTAGACTGCGAAAGTAACTTGACATAACAATTTTCATAACATGCGAACGTAATTACCACAGTGCTCTCAAGTTGTTTACTGCAGGCTCAGACTGCCCATCTGCAGTCTGAACGGATGCCTATGTAAATTAGGAGTTATGAATTCGACCACATCTGAGGACGAGCCTCGACAAGAGCTCACACTGATGAGCAATGAAATAATGGTAAACGACAATGAAAGAAACAACTTACATCAAATTAGAAGCTTACATAAGAAATCAGGAAGAAGCACTGATGATGTTTAGGACACACAACAAGGAAAAGACCCAACTACGCCATGAGAAAACCATTTACATGAAACCCTCAAGACCACAGCAAGAGCGGATGAGAAAACAGACATCAGAAAATGACCAACAGTTGAACGGAACTATAAAAACAGTCGGAAGACAGATTGATTTTAGGCGACCTAATCTGTAATTGAAGGAACCAATGCTAATACGTTTTATTCACATGGCTTCTTGATAACGAATGATTCATAAAAGAAATGAAATGGAAATCTTCACAATGCTGTCGTTCATTTTTGCTCTTAACTGTTACCTTTGTCATGATGTAGTGTTGGTTGAATAATTTTTCGTGATCAACATGTACAATTGACGTATGCCTACATATAAATCAACTTGACACATAGAGACCTATGCTAGTTTCATGTACATGAACAACATTTGTGTGAATATGTTTATGCACAGACGAAGACTATTCCTCGTGATCTCGTTGACTTGAAGTGTAGTCTATGTATAATAGGGAATTAGTCCGACCATAGTTGATAGCTCAGCAGTATTTTTTAGAGGCCTCAGATCTAGACGAAATAAATTAATGATCGACAATAGAGGCAGCAAACTAAATGTTGTAACTGCCTCTTTCCTCTAATAGTAAATATGAGATAGTTGAATCAACTTATATCTGTAAAACTGAATTTTAGATCAAATACCCATAACACTAAAGGATACATTAGATGCATCAACTTTTGCAATATGAAAAAATAATTGCAGTGGAGTGCGGATAAGACACCATTAACAACTCATTCACATAACTGCTCGTGATGACATGTAAAATATTCTCCATACAAATGCAAGAACACGTTTATATTTATCAACGTATTTTATGAATACAAAATGTAAATCATGAATCACTGTTCATAATTGCTTCAACTAGATAGCAACAATTTCACGAATACAATGAAAGAAATAATTGACATGAAATATCGAAATAATCACAAATATCATATATTCAAATGCGCATATAAAAGTCAAATAAAGAGCAGAGTATTCTTCCCGTTTCCTCATTTTGATCAAATAGTATGTTGTCAATGTAATCACCTGTAAGTGTGAAAGCAATAATCCTTAGTTTGACTATGAATAAACGAATTAAACAGTTCGTATTTAAATGATGCAATCAATGACGTTCGGAGATAAAGGTAGTGTACAATGTCCAACACGTTGACTTGATTTAAATCCTGCCACAATTCAGTTAGTGACATTTTTGATCATTTGATCAATCGAATAATGTGAGACGAAATCCAGTTTGTTAACAAAAGGAGCGATGATGTTCTCATTTCTTCATATATCAACATCTCGCTGACCAGTATAAACATATGGTGTCGAAACTTCAAATGTTCTTGTTATTTTTTAAAAGTTTCAGTTTCAATGTTTCGTATGATAAAAAATAATTCACAATGTACAGAGTGATATATATATATATATATTTATATATATACATATATATATATATATATATTAATTTGAACATATATATAGACGTTTATTCATTCATCATCAACTTACGATAAACATAGCCTCAAACCAACAAATGGCCGACAAAACGGAAAATGCAATCTAGAATAAAACAGTAGAGAATTTTTCATTGCTAATCATTTTGTAACTATTTGAATTGCATTTACAAAACCTTATTATTCACAGATATACTGACTTCGATGTGTGTAACTGAATGAATCGACGAAGGGACGACAACACCAGAGCAGACTGATCATATTCGCCTGTATTCGTTCCGTAAAATTAAAAGTCGCTTTTGTGTTGACGTTTATATTTCATGAATTTACAAAAACTGCAAAGTGGTTCGAGTAAAGCTTCCGCACAGTCAAATTTACATGAATGACTGGACATGCATTCAGTCTGCGTTTTCACATTCAAAGATAAATAAATCATGTATTAATTTCAATAGTTTTGTGTTTTCCTTAGTGATTAGTTATTAGGTAACATTTATAATTATTCTACGACGTCTAATCGGTAATCACTCTCGATAAGTTCAAGTCTGTGCTTCCGAGCACTCATTCAGTTACACTCACTCAACCTCGAGTATGGGATTATAGTCATATATATACTCGACCAGTCACCATTACTATGGTATCTTACAATTCACAAAGTACAAAGAGAGAGACTTAATTGTATGTGTAAACAGATATTAATGGAAATATAATCGTTCTTCAAAAACTTACTATTGAATTTTTATAACACCAGCTATAGTTCGTCAGAAGTGCATTCTAGAATGAACGATAAGACAATATTACATTTCAAATCATATATTTGATATTTGATTCATTCACAAATATGCTAACTGCTATGAATACTGCAATAATTCAGTCTGTCAAGTCAAAGTTTAATTTATCTGATGTTGACAATGTGGATACAATGCAAATGCATTTGTTTTGGCTGATATTAGTTTACCAACGAATTAGTTGACTTCTTTTCATTTGACAGTGCTTTTCCGTTTTTTGCTGTGATTATGATGTGTGTACTTGCATGGTTTGATAAAATGTTCACAGCAACAGAGCACATTTAACATAACTGCCGGTTTTTGTTCATTAAAAGAAACCCTGGCTTCTGTCCGTAAATTCCTGTACCATAAATATGCAAATACACTTTTGTGCACAAACTACTGAAAAATGGTTCGTTCAGATGATACGACATGAGATATGATGGAAGCATTTGTCCATTTTGTTTGCTGTGTATATTTCATAATGTTTAGGTCTTAGGTAACATATATATATAGTTCTATAACATAAAATCACGTTCAATGCGTTGAAATTGATACTTCAGGACAACTCACTTTACGAGTATTATTCCTCTTGCAAATTATACATAAAATGCTGCAGACTATTGCGACTGTCACTAATACACAGCCAAATGAAAATAATAGGATCCTCCATTTTGCTATGGAACGTTGCGCTCTTTGACCCGACATGATAGCCAAGATCAATACTACAAGTGGCACAATTACCGCAATGATCGGTTCATACCAATCACCACATAAAGTTATTAATAATAAAACACCGATAGTCATCATAATCAACTGAAAAGTAAACAACAAAAATGTTATTTTATAGTAACTGCACTTTCAAAACCGTTTACAACGAGATACATTACTAAACAATACTTGGTCAAGAATGGTTCTCAATTATGGTGTCTGCAGGTTTACTTGTCTTGCAAAAAAATGTATGTGAGCTGTTGCTCATCCGGGTATGCCGTACTGAAATTCAGTGATGTTCCTTCAACGAATACTTACATTTATTGCACAGGTGAATATAGCATCACCATATTACTTTACCAAATATTACACATGAAAACTGAAACAAATTGAGAGCACAAAGCAAACTTATCAGCCGCACAGAACTTCTACTTGATGACTTACATACTATGGGATCATAAGCTTGAATACTTGCACAGTGGAAAGAAACAAATACAAATGATAAAACGTTAAACTGGTTTATTTTAGTGCTTCTGTGAGTTGACGTTATCACAGCTGCAATGCAAAGTGTGAGTCCAACACAATATCGTCTATTTTTTCAAACAGTCTTCTGAAATGCACAATCATTCCCAACTCTTCACTTTTCTTCTTAATTTGTCCATCATAAATTTTAACAGTTATCCTTGAATGCTTTATAGCTCTGATCCATCTCATATTATCAAATACGCATATCACCAATATTGAATGTCAGAGTAAATCCTGGCAAACATTCAGTCAAAAAAGCATAATATGAATACTGAACAAAAATGCATACAAAATCATAAACAACATTCGGAATCATATTCGACTAACTGTTATGATCATAAATGCGGTATTCGTTTTAGATTCGCTGTGCAATGCTTTGATGAGTATGATGATGCTTGCCAATATTAGAGCGATACATCTGAAATGTGAAAATAAATTTGAAAACAAAATAAACTGACGTGTTCACTGAGCATAGCACTTGTCATTAGGAGTTACCAATATATGCAACAAATGATCAACAGTTCAAATGGTTGATATTTTTATATGGATGTGTTCAAAAGATAATCAAACAATTCGGCAATGAGAATACTGTAGAAACGATTGTCATGATGACTGGTTATCAGTCACTTTTCAAAATGCAAACATTTTCTACTGAGATGCCTTCATTGTGATTTGGTTTTGGGATTGTGTATTGAAGCGATAATAACAATTGTTCGATCAGTTCAAGAGATCATCACAAAAATTATGTACAAAATGGCGTAGTCAATTGTTTCATCTTTGATAACTTACATTAGAACGATGCCAGATATGTGCATTGTCTGAGGCTTAGTCTCAGTAGAGTTGAATCTGTCAACTGGATTAGTGAATTCTCAATCAACGTCAATTACTTACATGCAACAATTTGTAGAGCTGCTGAAATCAATTTCATTTACATCTGACATTGCACCGAATGCCCAAGTTATCACGGTTGAAATATTTGCGTCAGATATAATCATTAACTCCATCTTCTAATAAATTGGAAGAAATTTAAGATACAAGCAATCATGATCGATAAATACATGGAAATACAAGAAAGCTTACATACTCACTTTAACCCTTATAACCTCCACTATCGTTGGTATATGAAGAGATATGCATTCGTAAAAGTGTCTTACACGTCAGAAACCTAGTTTGACATGAATTTTGTTAGCGAATCTTCCTGACCATGAACATATCTGCATATCTATCTTTCTATCTCTCTATTTATCTATCTATCAATCTATCTATCTACCTATCTATCTATCTATCTATCTATCTATCTATCTATCTATCTATCTATCTATCTATCTACCTATCTATCTATCTATCTATCTATCTATCTATCTATCTATCTATCTATCTATCTATCTATCTATCTATCTATCTATCTATCTATCTATCTATCTATCTATCTATCTATCTATCTATCTATCTATCTATCTATCTATCTATCTATCTATCTATCTATCTATCTATCTATCTATCTATCTATCTATCTATCCATCTCTCTATCTATCTATCTATCTATCCATCTATCTATCTATCTATCTATCTATCTATCTATCTATCTATCTATCTATCTATCTATCTATCTATCTATCTATCTATCCATCTATCTATCTATCTATCTATACATATATATATATATATATGTTTTTCTATCTATTTATCAATATTCCTATCTATTTATCTACCTTTATTAACGGAATCGATGAGGTTCAGTCAAAGCAATAATACACTAATTCGAATCATCAAAATTAAATCCCAAGCTAAATTTTGTTGCTAAAATATACAAACTCACAACTCTCCTCTTCAAAGTTTAGTTATAACAATTCGATAAAGTCACCTAGATTTATATTGGCATACATCAACATATATTGATTGATAAGTGGTTACTGTACTAATGAACTTTGGAACAAACACTAATGAAAAGCTATGCGACACAAAATGAATTCTCTAAATTAGTTATACATTAAGTAAACCTAATCAATGAACACATTACCTGGTAAATGAATGGATGTGTAGAGCCTCCACATAAACTTGAGTTCTCTCATATTTAATTTGATTAAGCCTTTTGATTAATTTATGTAACCAAGCTATTTGCATAGCAACAACTCATATGTACCATTGTTATTTTTTATTATCTGCTTTGTATGAGCTTATACGACTGAGCATTGTTTACGCTTACGCACTTACCCATCCTTTTCGCTTTAATGTTAATCTCGTAATATTCCCATGAACTCACATGATTTGTATCGCTTGCTTTTGACCTTGTCAATCATTCGTCGCTTTTATTCATGTGTGTGCATACCTATTTCGCTTGTCATATGTCTGTCTTATTTATGCCTGACTATATATTCTTAGTCATACTCTATCTCTTTGAGTTGGCCCTTAGCCTTCTCCAATTCGCTTCTCCGCTTCGCTTTGTGGTGTGCCTCGAATAAACGTATTCATCAATACGAGTTCATCTTCTGATTTATAAACCGAGCTTAAGAACACGCAGTAAATAGGCACACTACAGATGAACAATCTTCTCATTTAGTTAAGATCATATATCATGCGAGAGACTGTAGACCTCAGATGAAACATCATGAAAACATGACGAATATTCGTCACATTTTTACTAACTTGATTCTTTAGTTAATTGAATGGTCCTTATTATCACTTTTAATAAATCATGATTATAAACTTGTGTATATTTTTGTGTGCATTGACGATGAGAGGCATTTGTCGAAGATGTAATCACTGGACAATTATCAGTATGGCTTGTTTGTAATGTTATGGCTAGTGATGCTTAGCTATCTATATCTCAATGATTGTTAGGATTTTGTGTTATGCTGCCTCAATTAGGGAGACTTTATAATAAATTTTTTCAATTCAAAAATGTATATATAGATATAAATCCTGTACCAATGTGAAGTAAGTATTTGTACATATAAAAGTACACAATATTTGCTGTGAAATCTACTTCCTCAGTGTTTATTCAGTTCATTATCATTTGATTCCGTTATTTTATATCATTTTCCAGTTGAACATGATGACTGTACACTGTAAACGTTTCAAAATATCTTCAACTACCGTAGGTTTTCAGAAAACGAAGAATAGAAGGAGTTTTTCCTACCTGTGATCGACTGGATTATGAAGACGTCAACATCAG
Organism: Schistosoma turkestanicum; assembly: GCA_944470395.2. Taxonomy (NCBI): domain Eukaryota; kingdom Metazoa; phylum Platyhelminthes; class Trematoda; order Strigeidida; family Schistosomatidae; genus Schistosoma; species Schistosoma turkestanicum. The sequence goes on along the minus strand of OX103975.1, from coordinate 22,454,805 downwards.
GTGGAAAGCACGGTATACAACTGACAACCAGGATGCAGCTGGACAATCTGAACTTCGCAGATAACTTGGATCTTCTTTCTCACTCGCAACAACATATACAAGAGAAGATGACCAGTGTAGCATCAGCCTACACAGCAGCAACTACCAACATTCATAACGGGCAAAGGAAGCTTCTGCGATTAAACACTACATGCTCCAACGAAATCATTCTTGATGGAGATGTCTTTGGGGAATTAGCAATTTACATATCTGGGAAGCATCGATGACGAGAAAAGTGGATCTGTTGCAGATGTGAGGGCGCGGATCGGCAAACCAAGGGCTCCACTTCTACAATCGAAAAGTTTACGGAACTCAAAACAACTATCAACCAACGTAATAATCAGAATTCTCAATACAAATGTCGAGAAAATTCTACTCTTTGGGGCGAAAACTTGGACAGCTACGAAAGCCATCATCCGGAAAAAAAAGTGTTTATTCACAGTTGTCTATGCAAGATGCTTCGGACTCCTCGGTCAGACACAATCAGTAGCGAACTATTGTGGGAGAGAACAAATCAGATTCCAGTAGAGGAGGAAATCCGGATGAAGCGCTGGAAGTCGATCAGTCACATACTGCGGATTGCACTCAACTGCGTCACATGACAAGCTCTCACTCAAAATCCTCAATGTTTAAAGAAAAGAGGAAGGCCAAGAAACATATTACCTCGAGAACTGGAGACAGAGATGATAAGAATGAACAAAATATTGACGGAACTGGAAAGGGAAGCTCAGGCCTGAGCTGGTCGGAGAATACTTATCGGTAGCCTATGCTTCATTCGGGTTAACAAGCGTAAGTAAGTAAGCAAGTAAGTAAGTAGGAATTATCAACTTACATATACATTATTCAGCAGATAAAATGAATTCCATGTATATTACGCAGAACCATTCTATGTGAATTCTAGTGTGAATAAGCAACCATATTAAGGCAACCTACTTCACCTACAGAAATCTATATTAGAACTAATCACTAGTGTGAACACGATTATGATTGAAGTTGAATGCTAGCATCATTGTTTTTAAACGTCATGATCTAATGTAGAATGATTTTGATAATCCACGTAAGTCAGCATAGATCACTGTAGTTTATCGACATTCTTCAATAAAATATATCCATAAAATTATTTCGTTTACATTATTATACTGAACAGTTAGTTCCATTCATATTCTTTTCAGTGTACTTATCTATGAAAAGTGGAAGTATCCCTAGAAGCTGTTGTGTATAAGAAGCATTTCTAGGAATATCTCTTCCAGCAAATGGCGGTGGCATTACTTATTTTTGTCTTCACTGTTTGTTTCAATTCGGTCATTTCATATTATTATTATTTCTATTACTGTTACGATTTTTATTACTACTGTCCAATAAACAATCATGGCGCTCAACCTCAGAACTTTTTTTGTCATATCTACTGAAATTTTATTCTTTGTCATACCAATTTGATTTACAAGGTTTAAATGATCAATTGCCATCAAAAATACTTGTTGTTTTAGTGTTCTTGTGCAGTTGGAGGTTCGATCACACTAGAGGTTTACGGTAGTCGACCTTCAACTGGTCATCTAATAGCAATGAGAATAGTTCATTAAGTTATTCTCTCGTCATTATTGAACAAAGCATAAATAAATTTGGTTTTTTAATTCTTTTTGTGCTTACACGGTATTTAGACAGTTGAACTTCAGACAGACGACGCTCAGTTCCTATGATCTAATTCATTCAAAATCTAACCAACCTTTCATCCATACTTGTGAATAAGCTTCACTTAGATTCTCTCTCTATGGTACACAAGGACTAGTTAAAGAAAACTATTTATTTGCTGACATTCAATCGGGAGATTTTTGCGAGCCGTAAACCAGTATCGAATATACCACTAAGTGATCAGCTAATATATACATAAATATAAAACGCTCTCAGATTATAGGCTATGAGTAAAGCATTTGGTGATGGACGATTAATTGCAGCCGCTCACAAAATTGACCAATAATTTCTCGATTTTTATCGTTGATATGTATATAGCAATAGTAATTTCCCGTTTCTTAGTTCTGAAGGGGGCTTAAGTCATCCTGTTTCTCAGATTCCCATTGTATAAGTGCTTTCAAGTCATGTCAGTACAGCGTCAATGCAACTCTTTTTGTATTTAGGGCATTTCCTTCTTCACGGCTGGAGTAAATCAGCATTCCTTCTGAAGCTAGTCTTTATTGTCCGAACTGCATCCAAAGTGTTTCTCTAAGTACTATCACACAGTGTATTTTGATCATTCCAGCCGGTCGGTTAACTCTTTTGGTCTTCCATAACATTTGAATATGCTACGTGATCATAACGAAACACTGAAAGAAAAATCTTTAAAAAAGCATAAAACAAAACTAGTTATACATTTCTTCTTCAAGGAAAGATGCAGAAAATTCCCTGAGAAATTTTTTTAATACGTTGATTAACTGAACTATCAATAAGTTGGAAAACTTTAACCAAAACACTTCATCAAATGCGCATATTGTGATGAATGATACTGACAATGTTTATTGCCAATAAGACGTTGCAATCAGAAAGAAATGTCCACAGATTTGTAAGCCGAGGGTCAACTAGCATGAAAACATGGAACTTCATCACTACAGAATAAAATTACTAAATTAACTCATTTTCAAGTTAGTTCTGGGGATCTAACGCTTTCAACACTCCTGGAACGGAGATCTGCTTCTTGTTGAGCTTGTTCTCATGATGAGGTTGACGGTAATTTGATAGTATCTAGCAGGATATCCAAGGGTTGATCTACTCCAGTTGATGATAGATCTTTGACTAACTGTTTGTGCATCTGATTCCGATTGCATGAACAGCTCTTCTCCTACCTGTACTTCATACATGACACAGCAAACTCTTCTGAACACTCGAACTTCTGTTTATGAACCATGGCTGGATCTGCAGTCGTGGGCAAACCTGGAAATCCTACCTCATACGTTGCTTGCTTTTCAGACTTTGTTTCTATTGGTAATGATGCCTTACTCCAATGCATCGAGCTTTGGATCATCTTCAGTCTTCTTCTCATCTGGATTTGTGCTATGAACTTGGCTACAATTAGGTCTTATATTGATCTGTTCCATAAAATTAAAGATAATTTTGTAACGTGTCCGCTGGTGTCTCCTCCCTTTTTGACTCAACTTACGCTCCTTTAAACCTATCCAAGAACCTCTACGTCAGTCCATTCGACTGCGGGTGATATGGTATCTACCGTAAGTGTTGATGGCTAGCTGCTGACAGATATCTTAGAATTAGGTAGAGGTAAATTGCAACTCGTTATCAGATGCAATCATATCTTGTATGCCATTGCCAGAGAAAGTTAGTGTGAGGAGATGCATGGTTTAGTTGTCGTGAGCGCGATCACAGGGCTTGTTTCTGGCCATTTTGGAAGGGCGTCGATCACAGCCTAATACACTGTTCAAATAATCGCGCCAGCAAAGTCAATCTGTTTACTGAGCCAATGATGATCAGGTTGTGACCATGGAACCGGCGGAAGTATGTTATTCACCTTTGCCCGTTGCTGAGACTGCACGCTTTTTTGATCAACTCGGTGATATGTTGATTCATTAAGGGTCAATTAACATAACTATTGGATATGGGTTTCATTCAATTAACCGCCTTTGATACGGCTGTTTGATGTCATCATAGAATTTCTTGGACGTCCGACTGTTGTTTACATAACTGATCGTCATCTCGAATATATGGTCGTTCTAGGACGCCGTTTGTATATATGTTGCAAGCATCGTCGTTGTCCGTATTTCTTTTGTCAGATAACATTCCGCGTGGTCTTCCGCTGATACAGAGCGATTATCATGTTTTCCTCAGCCGCCAATTTATCGACAAATCATTTGCCTGACAGAATTCTTTTGTGCTTCAGTATTGGATCTCGAATACATATCACGAAATTATGAAGGCCCATTGCTGGAGACGATTTGCAGAATGGGCTGTAATGCTAGATTTTACAACTAATGTTGCTTGCAGTCTTGTGATTTGTGAGCACTGTGAATCTTCAATCATACAGAAACGGTGAGCAGCAAGTATAAGGGCAACAGCCTCTTTCTACATCTAGCTGTATTTTTCTTCTGCACGGTGCATGCATAACGGATATTCTGACGCGTCTGTAAACTGATATGAAAGAACAGCACCTCGGCCATACTCTGTAGCGTCTACAGCTGATGATGTTGATGGTGATTCAAGCCCTCATTCATGTTGACAATGTTGCATAAGACATAAGTCTCTTTGGATGGTAAACAGGCTTACCTCGAGGTTTCAATCGAAGGTTTGCTTTCATGACAGTGCACCTACTTAATCTAGATTGAAAAGTGGTTGAAGACTGCGTCATTAGCTTTCTCGTATATGCTTCAAGGTCGTGTGGTCGTGTTACCAGGTGTCATAGAGTATTTGACAGGAAATAGGCTAATTTTTGCTGATAGAACCAATATAAACCGAGCAAACATACCCCAATAAAGGACGAGTCTCGGAGGGCAAATTTACAATCCAGTTGTCTTAAAAGACGAAGATAATTACCACATGTACTTGGCTTCTGTGTTGTGAGCTTCAGGCTTGAGCCACCCAGTTTGGTCCAATTTTTACGTAAGAGGATGTTGACGATCTAAACGGATACTCGGTTTTACTAAGAGTAATAACATCAGTAGTTTGCCCAATGAGAAATTTGTCCACAATTAATATATTGTCTCAGAAATACATGTTTAATAGATGTTGGAATTATTCTACCTATTGATAATTGTATTCAAATTTCTTTGTCTGATATTGCACTCTGCGAGTCTGTGAGTTTGAATGCTTAACGGAACAAGAAGAATGCTTGACTGTATGATCGTGACACACTTATGTAACGATCTACAAATCACATGAATTAAAATAAAGGTTAACCACTGAAGTTCATTCCATCAAAGTTGTTGGCTCCATCGACGAAAAAAGATGTATCAGTTGCATTGTAGTCAAATCTCAATTAAGAATCATGAACACGTTATTATCGCCAAGATAAATGTCATCTTCCAGGCGTTTTGGATGACAAGTCAAATTTTTACAATTACTGAAGTTGTTCTGTAGCTAACGACATGACAAATAACATTGGACCATAATTCACATTCTCAAACGTAGATTCAAGTTTGCCACACGGCCTTTTAACACATGATAGATTGTGACGATAAATATAGAAAACGCATCGTAATACTAACCAATCGTGGTGTGAATTAATTAATCAGGCTAGTTAAAAGGTGATCTTACTGGAATTAAGAAAATCACGAATTAAAGATAGTCCGTAATGACATTTGGTGATCGATAATTATATGCAAGCAATTAAACAATTGACATCTGTCTAACGTCGAATTATATTCTTATATGGTTTTTGCCTATCCAGTTAAGTGTACAGACCTGTTCACCTTTACTTGATTTGACATTTTTTAAATCGGTGTTATTTGTGGTATTTTTGATGGTCAAACATGTTCATTTCATCTAAACATGTCGACTGGACTCACAGAGACTCATGCAAGTCATATATACATATACGACATCTGTGTGAACATGTATATGCACAGACGAGGACTGTTTCTTGCAATTTACGCGAAGTGTAGTCTTTGAATAATGTAGATATACAAAGTTATGAATTATTTCGGTCGCCATCTACCACCCTACAGTTTTATCTAGAGGCCTCAGATCTGTAATCACTGCTCGTTGTTACTACACATACTCGGCCTGGGTCAGTCAATCCCATGATCCACAACAAATGCGGTAGGCTAAACGTTTTAAGTAACCAGTTTGGCTGTTAGAATAATTGTGATAGTCTAATAAAATAATGTCTGGATGATGGCATATTAGAGTGAATACACATAACACTGAAGTAGACATTAGATATAATAATTACTGTAATTTAAAGAATTATTTGCAACGGAGTCCTAAGAGTACATCAATTACAAATCAATGACATTACAGTTTGCGATGACCTTCATTAACATTTCAGAACTCATTGATGCTAATCAAAGTATTTTATGAATTACAATGAATCATTGATCATTGTTCATAATTACAGTAAAGAAAATAATTGACATGAAATAATGAAATAATCATTAGTATCATATATTCAAATGAAAATATAAAAGTCATATAAACTGCTGAGTATTCTTCCAGTTCGATGTATTTCTTCAAATAGTGTGCTGTCAATGCAATCACCTGTAATTGAGGAAACAGTCCTCTTCAGTTTGAATATAAACAAAGAATTTAAACACGACATATTTTTTCTCTGATACAATGAAAGACATTCACTGATGGTTTGAGAATACAATCTCTAACACATACCCATGATTACGATTCTGAAAATGGTCAGTCAGTGTTTTGTTTGATTCTTTGATCATTCGAACAATCTGAAACGAGATCTAATTTGTTGACGGAAGAGAGAGAGAAATTCCAAAATGTTCACTAATCAACATCACGCTTTCAAGCATAATCATGTGTTAACGGAACTACTGAACTTCCACTCAAAAGACTTTCATGCATAATTTTTGTACATTTTTCAACGTAATGGTTACAGTGTGCAGTACGAGTTTTTACAATTCACAATGTGCAGCGTGATAGGGTTGAAAAATAAACCCTACGACGAGAGACTCCAGCTCTTGAGATTATTTCCATTGAGCTACAGGAGAATCAGAGGTGATCTGATTAGGGCGTACAACATATTAGGCACGCCAAACCATCCCAACGTGCATATCTTACCGACGAATCACCACCACTCCTCTTAAGGCAATCCTCGAAAGAGCGATTATTCAGGTTCGTGCACGCTCCTTCTCATTGCGAGTCGTCGCAACATGGAATGCTCTCCCAGCCGAGGTGACCACAGCCCCCTCAGTAGACTGCTTTAAGAAGAGACTTGATAATCACGTACTCATATACGGACTATCATCTCCCTTTTGGACAAGCTGTTGATAATGTAATGATAATCTTGAGACCTGCTAGTTGTTATCATTTCCATCTCCTCAGATCACTTACTTAATCTATCTCGCCTCTCATCTCTGTTCCCCACTTGCTTACACTACGGTCCTCTCTCACAATCTTCACTACCAATTAACAAACTAAATTCATCTATATATTACTCAGTTCTGAAATTTTTTTCACATTATCATTAGAACTTTATCCTTATTATCCTTAATACTCTACACATTGCAACCAACTGATCTCCGGTCTGATAATGTGATGGCTGCTGGTATCCAGAAACCCTAATGCCCTGAAACAAAAGTTTGCATTGAAATTCCCATACACACAAACTCACAACCAACTGTCAATTGACAAGAATTAGACAGTCAAATAGCTATACCTCCATCCATTGGACTTTACCGAACACCTGGAACTGTACCGAAAGAACAAGAATCGAGCGCAAAATATTCAACTGGTTTACACTAGCTCGTGAGAAAGATATTGGATATTGGATATGAATAAACATATCGTAATTCACTCGTTTATCAGAAACTTACGATAAACATCGCCTCGCCCCAACAAATAGCTGAAGTAATTGCGAATGCAATCTAGAATACAAAAGATGAAAATATTTCATTTTATATAACTTTTTAAATATTTGAATTGCATTCATAAAACATTATTCATTCACAGATATGTTGACTTCCATGTGTGTACTTGAATGAATCAACGAAACGACGACAACACTAAAGCAGAATGCATATCATCAACGGTCTTTGTTGTATAAAAGAAGTGGTCGCTTCTTTCTCAAATTTTGTTTACGATAAATCTGTGAAAAAAAACTACAAAACACTTCGCCTTAAGCTTCCGTACAGTCAACCATACATAAATGACTGAACTTCAATCTATTTTGAGTAATCTCTCATAACAGATAAATCAAGATTACGGTACACGCACTTGACTTCCTGTAGAAGATTTAACTGATAATGGAGCAGACGATTACACCTCTCATCAATACACATCAGTTAATACAACGATATTATACTGTAGTGGAACGCTTCTAAGAAGAAACTACGATTTGTTAAAAATAAACATTATTGTACTCGTCTTGTTTAACTGTACCAAAAACACTTCTTCTACTTCTTGAGCGCAACGTCCTTTTCGCGTTCCTGCCATTTCTATAAATGCCTTGCTCCCGATGTAATGCTTACTGTCTCCTTCAATAAAATCTTGGTACATGGATTTATTTTGATATACGTGACGGGACTGTATGGGACATTTAGTGGTGATCATAGTCAATCTTGTATCTTGACTCGCCCGCTAAAATACAATTCACAATGTGCAGTGTGAGCTATATATATATATATAAATATCGAAATTCAATCGTTCATCAGAAACTTACAATAAACATGTGATCGTCCCAACCGATGATCGACGAAAGAGGAAGTAGAATCTAGAATAAACGGGAAGAAAGTATTTCATTACAAATTATTTTGTGAATATTTGATTTGCATTCATAAAACACTATACACTCACAGATATGCTGACTGCCAAGACTATGATAATAATGCAGTGTGTCAAGTCTGAGTGCAAATAATTTCGTGTTCACAATGTAGATTCTATACAACTTCACTCATCTTTGATGACAATTAGTTAAACAACGAATTAGTTGAATTCTTTTCATTCCATGTGTTTGCTGTAACTATGGTATGTGAACTTGAATGAACTGATAAGATTATGACAGCAACAGAGCACGTGGAACATAATTACCGTTCCTTGTTCAATGAAAGAAACACTGGCTTATGTCTATATGTTCGTATATCATAAATCTTCAGATACTTCAGAACAACTTACTTCACACTTATTCTTGTTCCTGCAGATTATACTTACAATGCTGCAGACGATTCCAACTGTCACTAAAGCACAGCAAATTGAAAATAAAAGTTTACTCCATCTTCCTATAGAACCATTCATTACAACACCCGAGAGAATAGCAAAGGCCGTTATTGCCAACGCCACAACTGACGCCATAATCTCTTCATACCATTCACCAAATGGAGCAAGTAATACAACACCGATGGTCATCATAATCAACTGCAACGTAAACAACAAATGTGATATGTATAGTATGTAAATTATCGAAGCCATTACCAAGTAGAAACATTACTAAAGAATAACTGGTCAAGAGTTGGTTGCAACCACAATGCCTGGAAGTTAATTGGTCATGCATTGAAATGTACGTCAGCTGTTGCATATCCCGGTGTACCATATGGATATGCAGAGATGTTTCGTCAATGAATCTGTATATTCATTGACCATGCGAATGTCACATAACTACATTCCTGTAACATGAAAATTGTAAAGACAACGCAAGCATATAGCAAACTTTTCAGCTGGATTCAACTTCTACTTAGACAATCGAATAACGAAATACATACTGCGGGAACACACGTTTGAAGATTAACCGAACATATCGAAGCAAATACAAGTTTTTAGGAGTGAAATTTACTTAGTTTGGTGTAAATTCGCGTCGACATTATTGTAACTGTAGTTGAGACGGTAATTCCAACAAAGTTTTATTTATCTGTTCATACGGTCTCCTATACTGCACACTCAATCTCTATTCTTGTCATGTTCAGTTGTATATCATCAATCTCACAGTTACCTCTTATTAGTAAAAAGCTCTAATTCATTTGACATTCTCACATATGCATATCAATATTACAGTATATTTGAGTAGATCCTGACTCAGATACAATTAGAATGAAATTTCTGGACACTGAATAGAAATGCTAATAATCTCATTAACATCATTTGAAATCATGATAGACTAACGGTTATAATCATGATGATGGTATTCCTTGTAGATGCGGTATTCAATGCTTTGGTGAGTATAATGATGATTGCCAACATTACAGCGATACATCTGTAATGTAAAAATAAAATGTACAATAAAAAAAACTGAAGAGCACATTCAGCATAATGCGAGTCATTAGCAGTTCCCCCTAAAATGTATGTGTGAAATATGGTCAGCAATTCAGATGAGCAACATTTTTATATGGATATGTTCAAAATATAATGAAAGTATTCGACTATCGGTATGCTTAGTAAGTCATTTTCATGATGATCGAATATTAGTCGCTGATGAAAAATGTACAAATTTCCTACAGCGATGCCTTCATGATGATTTCTTTTAAGGATTGTGTAGTGATCACATAATCAAAGTATGATCCACGATGATCATGTACAAAATAAAATAATCCAATGTTTTCAACTTTCATGACTTACATTAGAACGACACCAAATTCGCCACGCGGCTTAGTCCAAACATCTGAGTTGAATCTGCCAAGTGGGATGGTGAATTTTTAATCAACTTCCATTACTTACATGCATGGTGTTGTCTTGTCACAGAGGCTAGTTTGATTCACTTCTGACATTGCAATGAATGCACCTGTTATCATGCTTAAAACATTTAGATTAGATAATAGGTTGGCGGAAATGTTAGATACAAGTAATCATGATAAGCAGATAATTGGACTGCGTAAGAATAGTATTACTTATTTCTAAACATATTTCCTTCACTGTCTACAGCATGTTGAAAAGTTTGCCTTCATGAACATGTCTCGACACTAGTTATCATCACTTATCAGTTGACGATGTATCACTATTGTGATTTACATTTCAGCTATCTATCTAATTTCCGATCTATCTATCTGTTCATATTCATAGAATCGATGAAGTTTCTTGTACTGACACAGTCAAGACTAAAATACCCCTAATCAAATCATATATATTAAAGCTCAAGTAATATAATGTTATGAAACTTCACTAACTCACATCACTCTATTCCAGCGTTCACCTAACACAATCCAATACAATCACCGAAATTTATAACCACATAAATCGATTTTTCTACAGCACTTATTGATTGACGATTGGTTAGTGTATTACTGAACTTTGGATCAAATAACAATGCAGAACTCTCCAAAAAACAATGGTGTCTGGGACTCAGTTTAAAATACAGTAAACTTAGTCAATGCACCTGTGAAAATACTTGGAAATAGATTGGGGTGAACTATCTTCTCATTTCTTTAATCTCATAATTATATGTAGACATTGAATAAAACATCATGGAAACATGAGGAATGTTCATCGTTTCGTTAATACCTTGATCATTCAGTTAGTTGATCGGTCTTTGTCAATACACCATGAAGAACATAAAATCATATTGTTTGCTTAACAACAGTTCACAAATATGTAATGAATAAATGACGAAAATTAGGTTTATTAGTCAGCAACATTTTTAATTCTCTAAATATTAAAATTATTACAGTGTTTTTCTCCATAGAGTTACATTTACTGATGTGTATGTACTTTATCGAAATTAGTCTCTGAAATGTAGAAAACGTTCATCAGTCATAAAGATGGTTTTTGTCTAAAGAGGAAGTCAAAATCAAACCTGAAGTACCAAAAAGACCAGAACAAATCTCCGTTGGTACTCCTGAAAAAGTTAACGAAAGGAAGAACCAAAAGGCAGCAGTCAACATCATCCGAACAAGAGCAGAGAAAGTTAAGGCACAAACTGAATACTCAAAAGCAAACAAGCAAATAAAGAAGAGCATCACGGCCGATAAACGTAAATGTGTTGAAGTCAGACAGACAGAGAGATACAACGCAGAACTTCGAACGTAAGTACATCAGTTCAGGTTGCCATACCACATCAGCACAGAGACGTAACTGTCAGTTCAAATCCAAGAGTGATAGCAATAATAGAAGTTTGAGCAGCAATGTATAAGATTAGGGAGCAAAGATACGATTCGAAAAGTGTAATTCATTGAGGTAAATTTGTAAAGAGAAAGATAGAGATTCTGAGGAATTCAGGCTAGAATTTAAGAGAAGAAAAAGAATTGATGCACTTGCGCCATCGCAAACGATTTCGAGCCATGTCATTCAAGGTTTATAACCATCGGTGACTTTCGTCGCGCGGACCCCAACCAGATAGCCTACATCTACCAACATGACACAGTTCACTTGTTAGTGATTTCATAGATTCGTGCCATGTCTTGGTCTGGCCAACCCCAGCTTCCTTCCAACCTACTCCTACACCACAAAACATAGTTTGTTGAGACAGTAGGTGGTTGCTCATTCATAAAACATGTCCTAACCATTTCAACTGATTAAGTTTCACCACTTCATCTATCGATCTGCCATCCCTACATAGAATTCGTTTCCTAACGACAGCATTGCTTATACGGTTGTCCCAGGATACATGAGCAATGCTTCGGATACACCTATGATCAAAGATTAGTAATCTACGAATGTCCTCTACTCTTAACGGCCATGTTTCGCATCCATATAGTAAAACAGAGCGAACTGCTGCACAGTACAATCGTCCTTTGCCTAACAAGCGGATATCTCGCTTGCGCCATAAGTGACGCACGTTGGCAAAAGCCAATCGTGCTTCCTGTATCCGCGCTGAGATTTCGTCAGTCACCAGGCTATCAGCGTTGATGAGACTCCCAGGATAAGTGAAGCGATCAACAGGCTCGACTACTTCACTCCCTATCACTAGTTCAGGTGCCGATGCAACCCAGTTTTGAAGCAACATTTTGCATTTCGACGGGGAAAACCGCATTCCGAACATGCTTGCATTGTTGCTTAGGTTAGTGAGAAGACTCTGCATTTTGTCAGTGTCTTCACCAAATAGGATTACTTCATTGGCATATTCAAAGTCAACAAGCGTGGCTCCTGGTAGAAAATCGACTCCTGAAAAGTCAAACGGGAATAACGTTGTATATAGCAGTAAGTCTATGACAAAATTTAACAAGAGCGGAGAAAGTGGACATCCCTGGCGGATACCACTTGAAGTAAAGAATTCCGATGACAGTTCGTCATAAGCGCTCACTCCACCCGTAGTTTAAGAGTAGAGAGTTTGTATAAGGTTAATGTACTTCTTTGGTACACCTTTCAATGACAGACACTGCCACAGAAAATCACGATCCATAGAGTCGAATGCCGCCTTTAGGTCCAGGAACACAACTATTGTAGGACATCTAAATGTGTTTCTGTGTTCCAGGACCCGTCGTAGGGTGAAAATGTGGTCAAAAAAATCACGTTTTGGTCTGAAACCAGCCTGGTTTTGTCTAGTCTGCTCTTCACGAGCTCTAATAAGGCACCTAAGGATTATCGAAGCTAACAATTTAGAACCCACAATAGTTAGACTGAGTCCCCTGTGATTGTCACAAGAAGACTTTTGCCCTTTCTCAAAAATTGGGAGAATCAGGGATTGAGACCGCTCGGATAGGATTACGTCCAGCTCCCAGATTCTACATAAGATCTCAGTCAACCTAGATGCTAAAACTGGACCACCATCCTTAAACATTTCAGGGATAAGCATATCAGGACCTGCTGCTCTACCTCGCTTCAGGTTTCCTGACGCTTTCTCAATTTCACAAAGACTAGGAGGACTTAACTCGATTCGCTATTCAGGATGACTGGAGATCGTGGGTAACCGAAGTGTAGCTAAAGGCCAGTTAAACTGATCCCTAAAGTGTTCTGTCCATCGATCCAATCTCCTGGATTGTGAATGAATGATAGTCCCATCTGTTTCCGAGATAGTCTCACTCATATTCGGTTTCCTAATACCAGTTTCCGTGATAAGTCGGTACAACTGTCTGTTGTTGCCTATCGCCGCTGCCTGTTCAATCGCTTGTGCTTTCGCCACCCACTACTGTTCCCGGTCGTTACGTAGGCTTTTTATCATCCTGCGCCTAAGCTGACTTCTCTACTCATCATGTTCAGAGCCAGGTGGGATGTGTTTTCCAGCCTCTATCAGCTCGGCGGATGCTACTGAAATCCACGGCTTCATCCTAGGCTTATGGTTTACCTTACTAGAAGATATCACTGCTGTTTCCACAGCCTTTTTGATATCATTCCAAGCTGCCTCCGGATTGGAATCACTTACATGGTTGTATAACTCTCTTCCTACTTGTTCCTGGAATGTATTCTTAGCCTTATTATCATTAAGTAGAACCCTGAGAGGTTTCCCTGTGGTGTCTTTCCTAAGTCCACTAAGCCTCAAGCGAATACGCGCACGCGCTAAGGCATGATCTGACGCTAAACATGTGCCCCAGAACGAGCGACAGTCCTCTATTTAACCTCTCCGTCGGTGGCAGACGGCGATGTGATCTAGTTGGGTCCAAATATGTGGAAGATCTAGCTATGATAGCACAAAAGGCTGCAAGAAACGGAAACGTAAGGCAGTTTTGCGATGCAAAAATGACACTCGCTCTAATTTATCAAAAACCAGAACGACCAGTGAAAAGCAAGAGATGGTTATGGTGCTCGGAGACGGATCTCAAGAACACAATCCTAACTGAAACATGGCTATCCTCCAACAGTGCCGATGACGCAGTGAGTTTATAATAATAATAATAATAATAATAATAATAATAATAATTTATTCTCAAATAACTACGTTACAAGAGTCACGCCAATTGCAAGACAGGACAGTCTTCAGGTGTGATTAGGCACCCCAGATATGTGACGAAATGATTTTATACATTAGCAGACCATTTCGAATTCCTAACACTACACAGCACCGAACTAACCAACGTGGCACGGTCATGCTGGTACTGCATCAACATGAATTGCACAAAATACTTGATTTGACGGATTTACGGGCCCCCCGTGAGTAATACGTTTCAGGAGAATAATTTAACTGAATTAATGCTACAATTTTCACCCCTTGGGTTTGATTAAATACTCTTAGTTGAAGATTTCAACACTCCATCTCTAAATCTCAGCGAATAGGGTGCAACCCCTACTGGTCAGTTCCAAAGACTACTTGACTGAGGACATAAGCAACGCCATTAGATGAACTAAGGAGGAAAATCCTCAAACTGAGATTATTTGTTAACATTTGATCAGCTGGTGGCTGAGGCTGTTCAAGTTCAAACACCACTAGGAAGTAGAGACCATGAGGCGGTTATGTTAACAAACAAAATACTCAGGTAAGAAAAAGATGTGTCCAACATATGATACACTAAGACAAACTACACGTCCAAGAGAGAATATATTCTCCAAACCTCATGTTTATGAGAATAATAGATGATCGTTGGCAAACAGTGAGAGACGTAAACCAGAATACTGTCCTACACAATTCACACTTCTGGAAGCCGAAGAACATGAGTTAGGCAAGACATAAAACACTTACAACAGGCGAAAAGGAGATCTTGGTACAAGTGAAAGGTCTCTCTGAAGCATTTCAACCATGGTTCTTACTTCGTATTTGGAAAAAGATGCAATGCTCGGGTTTTAGGTGACAGGAGATACTTTCAAACGAAGCTAGCAGTCAAAATACAAGCAAAAATAATATCTCTTTAGATTTATGACTGAAAGAAAATTTAGGAACCAGGGCGTTCGTGCTGCGACAGGTCCGAATGGCAAAGCTCTTACCAACATACAGATGGCTGAGATCTTTAACACTAACGTATCCGATCAGTTAAACCAAGTACCTTAAAGTTTGGAGTACTACCCAAACCTAGTGCCAGCTGACGGCCAAGAGAATATTCGGCTTATCCCTGACTTAGTACTATGACTAAAATCTATGCACGCAGGAAAGTCACCGAGATCTGACAATAATATTCGTGATTTAGTGTTGTAATAGAAGCCATCAGTGACCTGTTCAGACATTTACTGGACTCATACTGTAGAGTCCATTTTCAAGGCTTTGTTTCAGAAAAATCCCTCCATGTATAGACTTGTAATATGTTCTTACTGACTATTTCTGTGCTACATTTTGGTGGTATGTTTAATCCCATTTTGGGATGTTATTATTGGTATTTTGTTATAGTTTCTATTTTTGTACCTTTATTGGAGTTTCTACGTTTTCTACTGAACTGTTTTATGCAATTTTGGACTTATATGGATGCATTCTTCCGAAATTGGAAACACATTGTGTTCTTTTTGATGGAGAATAGTGTAATATTGTTTGGGTAATTATTTGTATTTTTTTGATTAGTAATTGAACCGTTTCTTACCCAGATAAATTGCTTTCTATTAGGATATCCTGGCAAGATGTGTATCTAAACTTCTAGAACTGTTCTTCCGAATTCAGAAACCACTCTGAAACTTACACATACCGGCTTCAAGATTAATATAAACAGGCTACTTTCTTTCCCGTCTTCAAAGAAGGAGATAAGAACGATCCGGTCCGCTACAGACTAGCTGCAATACTTCCAATACTGTTGTGGGTAATAGGACTGATGCATGATCAAATGGAATAATACATTGATTAGAAGAAATTTCTCCATGCAACTCAACATGGGTTTCGGAAAGGTAAGTCACTTGCATCTGACCTTCTCATAGCATGGGACAGTTGACCAACCTGCTGTGACTGAAATATAGCGGTGAACATAATATTATTTGACTTCACAAAGGCCTTCATAACCGTACCTTATCTACCCCTAGTTGCAAAAGTTACATAGATAGGCTTCACTTATCCGCTTCTGTCTGGGTTCAGAAACTAACTGCTCAACAGACAGTTTTGTACCAAAGTAAATATAGTTTATGCGAGCTAACCAGTCTAAATGTCAGAAGTTTCAAAGGGGTGCTCTAGTTGGTAGTCATTAGTCAGCGGCACTAACCTTCGCAGAAGATGAAAAGATCTGAAGGTCCTTAAGAAGGGAAAGCGATCCAACTGAGAACTAAAAGGATCTCATATCAGTTAAGGAATGGGCAGTAGACAAAGGGTTAAAACGTAACCAGTCGAAGAGTTAAGGGTGGTAAGGTTGAAAAACGAACCGTATGAAGGCAGACCCCAACACTTGGAATTATTCTCTCCCATTCACATCAAACAGCGAATACTCAGGTTCATGCATAACTTATATGATTGAGATTTTGCAACTTGGAATGCTTTCGCAGATGAAGTGCCCACAGACCCGTCATTGGATAGCTTCAAGAATAGGCTTGACAATCACGAGCAGACTTACAGATTACCATCACCCTCTTGGACCGGCTGCGTCTGATGAACGTCCTCAAACTAGCTAGTTGGTGTCATTAAAACTTCCTCGGATCACTTAGTCATTCTATCTCATTTAATCTCTTTCCTTTCCATCGCTTACACTTCGGGACTCTCACACGTTCTTCACCACCAGTTAAGAAATTTATTTTATCATTTATGTACCTAGTCCTGGAATCTTCCTCTAAGTAGCACTAGAACTCTTTTATTATTCTTCAAATTTCAACTAAGTGATTCCGGCCTGGTAATAAGATAGCTGCTGGTATGCTCTGAAACACACATACGAATTCATGAATAACTTTGGTCATACACCACAGTTGTTTAAAGGACAAAATTAAGGTCGATCAAATACTGAAGGTCTTCAATATTGGTGACTTCAGACAAAATCGACACAACCTCATACAGAAGGAATATGACACCATTATTTCCCGAAATAAACTCCCCTGTGCTAACCAAATGATGACTTAGGCGAAAAGTTAATGGCTTATATTAGAAGGAAACAAAGTAGATAACTATATATTAAGTTCAAAAGTATGCAATGAGGTGTGAGGTTGTTGAGTCTCAACAACAAGCACTGTTGTAATATGTTTTTTAAAGGCCACGAAGTTACTTGCAGACGACTCTGAAACCGTCTCGTGGCAATCTCATGTCGTTATATAATAATAATATGGCCTAGGAGGCAACAAAAAATACTAAGCCTTCCTCAGTTGCTCCATTTCACAGCAGATAAAAGACTCGGTGACCTCTAGTTCTCACTATTATGTCACCTAACATAACCGAAGCGGAGACTTCTACTACAGTTATTGAGAAATGCAGGTGTAAATGAAACAATAATGATTTGTTCATTATTTCTGTACTATTGAACAAGAAATGTCTATTGGAAATATTGTGCTATGGGAATAAAGTGGTGGTTTGCACTAATATTGCCCAAATATTAGATGATTCATCTAGCTGGCAATAAATCTGCTGTGTAATTCCTGTTTGAGCTCGAGGTCTAAAGTTATACACTTTTTCGAAATCATCAGTTTATCAGTAAGTTCTTATGCGAACGTTATTTTGGGAGCCATCTAAATGGTTGAAGCTAAACCACGTTGCTTTAAGTAGTTAAACTTCCCGCAAGTTTTCAGTGAGGAAAATGACGGGTGATGTGAAGTTCCGGTGAATAAAGCTGTGCTTCGAATGTATACAACATCAGTTAGTATATTAGAAGCCGGTAGTACGCCTGAAAGTTCACACGTTGTCGCCTCAAAATATAATCTTTAAAAGGGCTTGTAATAACAGATAGGAACGTATGTTCTTTATAAATATATTCATGAAGTGACTATTTTTAGCGCCACCTCATCCTTGCTATATGTCAACTCAATCCATGACACCAAGAGACACTGTTCATACAATGCTAGCCACCTTTGAATTACTAAAATGGTGACTCAGACTACTGTCTTCTGAATAGTACTTTCTCAGAATGACGTATTTAATATATGGCTCTCGGAGCTGCTATCTTGATAATATTTACCTACACATATTTGACAACCTTGTATTTCAGATAGCTTAAATAACTGCTGTTCACCTCTCTGTAAAATGTATCCTTCACTCATTCAACTACATGGTCATTCGTAGATGACTGTTTCAGTGTCGGAGCCAAAATATACGACTCCTTAGAAGAAAATCTCACACTTCAGTGACTGATAGCTTGTAGAACACATATGGTCGAGAACTATCCCAAAGGACCTTATTTATTGTTCGCCGTCACATAAAGTGACTTGAAGCGGTGATTGACAACAATCATTCTCAGTTACATGACAATATATACTTCCTTGGTTAGATAATTGGGAAGATAGCTTTAGGCATTCTTAACGCTAAACGTACATTTAGAAACAACGAATACAATTGTAACGCATAACACAGTAACCCTTCAACCTGTAAATGGCTTTAATGAGTACACACTATCTGCACATATGACATTAAAGCTTTACCTATTTTGGGGCACAGTTTTGGAGGTTTGCGTTTTTACACATTTGAAATCAGTAATCAATCATCATTGTTAGACCACCATTAGAAACCTGGAAGCACCTATTTAATGAAACTTCGAATGTTGGAAAACCACCCTTATTTCACCAGAAACTGTATTCGAACTACGTGATAACGAGTAGAAAGGACTAAAACAGAATGCAGAAGCTTCATTTGGACAACACATGATAACTGTAATGACCCGTCGATAGAAATGTTTGTCAACAATTTCCATCCTGCATTTATCAGAAAGGCAAGGAAGCCAGCAAATACACTATACACTTTGAGCTGGCAGGAAACCAAATGTTGTCACCTTGACTGTTCCAAGTTGTATTAAACAGAGCTAATTTTAACAAGGGATGACTGACTTTATGCCCACTCTTCACAGCAGACTCGGTTTTATGTTTTTTACCAGGGAATTCTATTCATTTTGCCCTAAGGCAAGTGCATCTCCGAAATACTACTTTCTACCATAACCCGATTAAGTGTAACCCTAATTTGTTCTGCCTATGTATCTTCCAATTAACGTGGCTTTGTCTTTTCAGAGGATCACTGCAATAACATGAGGGCTTGTCGTCGACCTTACTAGTAAAAGGAACTGCAAGTAAGCTTTCATGTTAACAACAAATTCTGGCGTGATCAAGGTTGACCTTTCAAGGAATAATTTTTTGGTCAGAATCGTATACTTGGTACGGAAATCAGAACCCTAAACATAGACCGGAGGATTATTTAGGTTACTCTTCATTCTGTGAATAATGTACCGCTTGCACGTGTGACCTGTTCTTAAATGCTGGTCAGTAATGTAACTAGTATAAAAACAAACGCAAAAACATCTCCATTTTGTCTCCTAACCGGTATTAAATGTTCTTTTCAAAAGGCAACGAGAAATTTTTAGAACTCCTTGCCTATATTCTGACACATGAAGAGGAAAACGGATAAACAGAATGGGTCAGTTAGACTGAATAAATCTTTTCTAATGCAACAATCCCAATGCCATTAAAACTTTAAGTAGAGGATGAGGAAACTTGGAAGAATATTTGATACTTGGCTAGGGTATCGTAGATTATGGAGTAGAGGCTGGTCAGTCGTTGTGGGAGATGCTAAGCACCACGTACCGAAATGATTTGATGCAGATGTTTTACTCAAATTCTGCAATAAGTATTATGTCCGGTGAAACTGGTAGGGTAACGAAAAACGGCGAAGGTCTATATTACCACTTCCGGTACAAAGCTGATTTATGCCTACACTATGTGAATTTTGCATAAAACAAGGAAGAAATCACGTTAAATAATCCATGTTGCTAACAGGTGCAACTTAATAAAAGGTTTTTTGATTGGAAAACTATAAATCGTAACACCAAGTATGCTGTGAAGAAACGAAACACCCAAATGTTGTCGCTCTGCACTTATTCTAAAAATCCGATATCTCAACTTTCATTAAAGCAATCAAGTTACTTAATTTTTCCTCCATAATTTATAACTAACACTTAGCCCTAATATATAAACGGAAGAGAAAATTATTCAATGAAACGTTCAATTCCGATTCAATCTTCATTGTAGCATGCTCAAGTTAACCGCCACAGTTGGCTTGTTGATGTTACGGGACCATTAACTTCGACGTGAGACTGTATATTAAACAAGGACACTTATTATTCGACGGGTCCGAATATGCTTGTGTTGGGAAATGTTTTCTCCTAGCTTACTTTCAACAGTCTTTTCTCAAATAGAATCTTTAGTCTATTTTCGAAATAAGAAGAATCACAAAACAAACCAATCTGAGATTAATCAGGTAAGGTCAGGAATTTTCGTGTCTTAATCTTATATAATTACTGGTCTCTGATCACTATTTTCGGTTGGTTTATGATGAGGTATAACACAGATAAAGATTTCTTGTTTTCGCAACTAAGTAGAACTCAATAGTTGTTACAATGAGGAATTATTAAGTACTATAAGTAAACGAAAGATATATAATCTTATAAAATTGTTGTAACACCAACTACCAACAGTCTTTGGTTATGTACTGTTTTATCAGACGAGTTTGAGCGTAAATGTTAACACGTTTTTCTTTTTGTGATTTTAAGCCTATGACATAATGCTTATAGATGGTTGTTATTAAATGTCCGTCAGACAGACCCGCTTCTCACAATCAATAATCATTTATTTTAAAGTTGCAAGAATTCCTTAGAGTTAATTATTATTAAAAACTGTTAGAATTCGTGAAACGGCAATGTGTTACAAACTGGAGTAAGATTGTTCCATGTTGCGTGATTCCCCAAAATATATCAAGAAATTTCAGTTTTAGGCAATCAGACATTTTGTAGAAACTGGTACATGCGTACATCAGTTAATGGTGACACAATCCATTAGTGCATAGAGGTGAGATTGTTAAAGCAAATCTTGGAATAATAAAGATTGTAACTGCATTAGAAATATCAGCAAAAGATACGATTTAAGGAAAATATTAGGTTAGTGAGATAAAAAAAAGTCTACAAAGCTTTTAGAAACTTAGAATCTAAGAGAAGATCAATAGTAGAGGCATCTTCACTAATAAGAAAGATTTTAAAGCATTTCACTAGCTCTAACCGTTGGTTACGTTTTTATCATGGTCCCAGAATATGTAATCCTCACCTACGTACTCGCCTCAGTCCAATATTCGGTTTCTGAATGACTAAAGGTTGAATAGTCTGTGTTCGTTCTGGCAATAACGGTCCTTCAGCTGGTCCAACTTCCTGTTAAATGCATCCACAGATGGAGTTCTGGCCATGTGCTGAAGCCAAGGATGCTAGTGGTTGATGGTTCCACTAGCATCCTTGGCTTCAGCACGGTAAATTTGTAGTCAGCAAGTGATTTATTGGTTTTGGGTTTGTGAACGTTTCCAAAGTATTCTTCGTGAATCTGTTCTGGAGAGGAAGGAAAATGGGGACATATCGTATCTAAAATTATTGTTGCGTAATCTAAATACTATGGTTATGACATTTAGTCATTCTGTAAGACTAAGAAAATAGGTTTCTCTTAACTAGCTTTTCAACACTCAACATCTTGGCGAACTCGAGAATCGACCTAAATGCTGCGAGTTGAACTCTTTATAAATTCCATTAATGTATATTTTAAAAATAAACCACTGTAATTCCTTCATCTTTTCTATTTTAGATAATCAAACTTCATACATTAGAAACAGAACGTCACTTTGTACGTTGTTTATTCTCTTTAGTTGATTATTTAAATGAGAATAAATCACAAAAAGACATTCATCAGGTTTGTTACTTTGTTTGTCCTACTAACTACTTTACAATAGGCTCAATATTTAAGTCAAGAACTTACTAAATTACTGACAAAGTCAAATTTCGTATCACTCATTTGTTATTCTATAGAAAATCCTCTAC
The DNA here is from genome assembly GCA_944470395.2 of Schistosoma turkestanicum. Lineage (NCBI taxonomy): Eukaryota > Metazoa > Platyhelminthes > Trematoda > Strigeidida > Schistosomatidae > Schistosoma > Schistosoma turkestanicum. Next base: position 22,432,426 of record OX103975.1, on the reverse strand, counting down.
CAACACACAAGGTAAGCTGAAACTGATATGCATATTTTTCTGTATCATATTTGAATTATCAATTTGTAACAAATTGACTTGTGATTAGCATTGCTATTTAGATCTTCTATTTCATCTTAATCGTTGCTTATCAGTTGGGTATATTTGAATTCTTGTTGATGTTTGCCATAGATTTTTATTTAAACTACAACTATTGGTACAAGTGGACACCAAAACATCTATTCACCACACAATAAGAATGAAATTGTGAAGAGATAGATTAAAAGGTTTTTTTTTGAGGATTAGCTCCGTTCTTAAGGCCCCAAGTGGGCACCCTTACCCAGGGAGACGGAAATCCGTGAGTTAGGGGAGGTGTGACATTTTTAGGGCCGACCTTTTCTAACCCTTCCTTCTTTGTGAGAAGGCAGCATCGCTGCAGATGCTGCTTGTCCGAGGGAAACACCTTACTGCTGTCACACCCCTCTACAGTCAGCAGTACGACTTCGCCCTCAGACCTTGGGTAGCTGCTTTTAGTCTCATCGTTCTCCAATCGACCTGCCTGGCATGGTAGGACCTGCAGGAACATATGTTCCAGCCAGTATAGCTCGGTTGGGTCATCACGATAGGCAAGCCCGACCACCACGTCAAGGTAGCAGCTTCGGTCGGGTCCGCGAGATGATAGTAGTAATCGATGGTTAGAGACCTTGAATGACATGGCTCAGAATCGTTCGCAATGGCGCCGGTGCATTTATTCTTTGTGTTCGCTCTTAAATCCTAATCTTCTGGATTCTTCAACACCTCTAGTTTTGACTTTCTAAAATTTTCTCAATTAATCATACTTCTTGAATAGTATCTTCTAATCCTAACCTCTCCGATTACTTCTAATACCTTTAGTACCTCTACTAACTACTATTGGATTTGAATTGTCGATTACTTCTCTGTGCTGATGTTGTATGGCAACATGAACTGATGTACTTATGTACAAAGTTCTACGTTGCATCTGAATGACTGATAGATTAAAAACGATGAGTATAACAAAACAATGGGTGGAAATTAGTACACAAGAGTAAAATACTAATGATAGAAACAATTCAGTTAAGAAAAATATGGTCGGAAAGATATGTTACTTTTACTTATGTAAAGAAAATAAAAGGAATTTACAGCAGGACTGTCATCGGCTTATATTCTCAGCCATGTCTGATCACGAACTTGTTCATTGGGTATAATTTTGCTACTAACACTCAAAATCTATCCAGTCTCTTTAGGATGTACACAAAACCTTATTCCTGAATGTTCACATCGAGATTATATGAACACTTATGTATGAGTAATTTTCTAAGTAATGACTGTAGATTTTAGAGAGACAATTCAAAATTGCCAGCTAATGGTCGTATTCTGTCTTTTCATTCATGTCGGCATGTAGATTCCTGTTTTTACTCATCATGTTAGTGTCTTGACGTAATGTTTGAGGATTTCGGCTGATGGCAAATCCTACTCTATCTAGAACTGACTGAAAATAGTCATTTTCATTGTGGTTGACTTTTGAGTTGAAAAATGCACATGGAAAAATTTAGTTATTTCTCACTAGTCAGCTGTCTATCAATCAACCTAGTTTTATTGAGTATCGTCTATCAACCATTGCTTCTTGTATCAATTCGTCAACTTAAACTTGCTAACCATCAAACTTCGGAATCCCCTCATAACCATTTACTTCAATTACCGACCGTCACACTTACCAATGATGAATGTATGGTTATTTACAGCGACATGAATAGGGTTGTCGACATGCAACTGTTCCTAAGGTTGTAACTGACTGACTAAAAGTATTGATTTTGGTGGAATATCTTCGTAATTGTTTGAATGCAATGATCCTTTACGTGTATTTTACTATTATTCAATCGGTTGACATACTCTCTCATTTACTGATGTGCTTTTAAAAAAATCTCACTATATCCTGCCATTCAGGATGACTTGTGGCTCAGGCGAGATATCCGTTCGCTAACCAAAGGACGAGTGTACTGCGCGGAAGTTAGCTCCGTCCTACTGTACAGATGCGAAACATGGTTGGTGAGAATATACGACATTCGTCGGTTGCTTGTCTTTGATCATAGGTGTCTCTGAAGCATTGCTCGTATATCATGGGACAACCGAGTAAGCGATGCTGTCGTTAGGACGCGTGTTACGTATGCCCAACCACCGACTGCCTCGACAAGCTATGTTTTATGGTGTAGGAGTAGGTTGGGTGGAAGCTAAGGGCGGCCAAACCAAAACATGGCAGAAATCTGTGAAGTCACTGACAAGTGGACTGAGTCATGTTGGTAGATATAGGCTACCTGGTTGGGGTCCGCGAGACGATAGTCATCGATGGTTCGAGACCTTGAATGACATGGCTCTGAATCGTTTGCAATAGCACAGATGCATCCATTCTTTGTGTTCTTTTGAATCCTAATCTTCTAAAATTCCTGATCACTTTTATCTTTTTATTTTTAAGTTTATTTCATTCAATTCTACTTCTTGAATAATATCCTCAAACTTGAACTGATGTACATACGTACAAAGTTCTACGTTGTAACTCTCTGACTGACATTTAGCATGATTTACAGCATCTTAATAATCTTTAATTCTAGTGGATTTTGAGGAAAAACAGTTGACTAAAACAATGTAGTCAAACTGTGAGAGTTAGTCATCTTCAGAGAAGCACTACTCTTGAATGAAAATTAAAGAAAGGCATAGATGTTCAAAACTGATGCATAGTAATTACTAGCGAAAGATCAGGCGACACACAGGCGCGCGCACACACACACAGTTGACCTCTCATTAGACAACAACATCTACCGATTACAACTTGATTGTTTTGTCTGTTAATTAACAATTTTATAATGTTGATATTTATGATTATTGCAGTTCATACACATCATTTCTTATATTCTCTTGTAAATAAAATAAAATACCTTAGAATTTCATTATCAAGGTTTTTGACTTAATTATCTCATCAACAACAAAATTTATGTTACTCATATCTTTTTGTTCTCTGCAAAAAACAACTTACTCTACATTGTAAAAATGTTAGAAATTTCAATTTGTGTACAACTTATATTAAGATTTTAACGAGAGAGAGAGAGAAATAGTCAGTCAGTC
>OX103975.1:22380066-22428875 GCA_944470395.2 Schistosoma turkestanicum | reverse complement strand
AATCGATGAACGGAAATTAGTAAGCGCCAGTGTGATGTGTCTGAAACTACCAATACGAAAGAATTTCTGACTGAAACAGTATCACATCTACCTACTTTATTTCAAGTCGCAAACAGATTTGCTTATATACAAGATTGTCTATGTACACAATATCAAAATCTTATGGAAGCTTACATCAAACAGTTTAGTATAAATATAAAACCGTTACCATGCAAATTCAAAAACCTATTTATCTTTTGATGAATATTTGACTCCAAGATACTTTTACTTGTCATTAGGACAGTCTTAACTCCAAGTAAACTCGGAATAACGCTTTGAAAAACTGTATTTATAACGTCCAAAAATATTTCAGAATCTTCTGATTAGAAGCAGTTTAATAGAATTTCGGAACCACACAGTATTAAGTTTCCTATAAGGATAAAATGTAAAGTGAATACCGCATACGATTAATATCATGGCACCACGGTTGCGAAATAAAGATGATTTTAAAGATAATAATAATCCTAGAAAATATCCAATTACTACGGCAGTACACATGAAATATTTTTAAAAAGTAAGATACATCAAAATAATCGGTTGTTTGAAATTTTCCAAGTGCGCTGCCACCTATGGTTTACCAACGCCATCAACTTGTCTGTCACAAGTAAGATTTCTGAAAGAGACAGTGTTCAAGTTCGGAAAAACAACATTTTTCTGCTGCTTCTTGAATAAGAATGGACAATATTCAACTCGCCAACTCATGTTGGTGTCACTGCTTAAGTGCTTAAGACCATGTAACATCCCATATCACTATGTGTGCAAAGGTTGATTTTTTCTTCCACTTAAGTAAACTTCGGAGCTTCCAGTTTATCCTGTGATGACCGTGCTTTCAACACAAAGAACTATAAAAGTAATAAACAGTTAGGTTACATGTTTATATAACTTTCTTAAGTGAGTCCACTCTTTTTTTGCAGATGATACAGAGTCGATCTACCGTTTTTTCAATTATGCATATGGAGTTCAACTGTGTGCTGAAAGAAAGATAAGACAATCTCTGTTTTTATCAGCTCTTTATCAAACAGTGTGGTTGATAGCCCTACTTCTGTTTTCCTCAGTTTGTAGATAGTTCCTCTACTATGAGTAATTAACGCTTGCCCGACACAAGGTCGCGTTTATTTATGGAGAATCACTCTACTACATTTTTTTAAAATGCGATATACTAAAACGGAATGGCAAAGTTAAAAATCATGTAGTTGAATCCCACTAATTTACGCTTCTGTCATTGGCCATGTTTCAGAAATAGTAAAGAACTATGAGTTTTCTGTTACTAACATGTGTTTTTGAAGCTGCGCCATTTGACTATATAGACTGACAGTGTTTGCACAGAATATCTTCAGTCCTGTACAACAAATGACAAAATATATTGAGAGGACTTGAGATCGTTTGGTTTCGATATTTCAAAATTCCGAAACCTTTTAAAACTGAGATCCTCCATCATTTTGAACGCTCTCATTTTACTTCTATACTGCGTCTCACAGAGCATCAACTTACGCTAAAGTCAGCGCGCAAATATATAATAGATTCAGTGATTTTCAGTGAATTTTTTAGTAGTTCCTTAACTTACTGAGCAGAAGCGAAATGACCTTTTGGGCGGAATTTCGTTAGCTAACTTTTGTTCATTCTATTAGGTTCAAAATTACTTACTCCTTTGTAAATTTTGAAGATTCTCTAGCTTATCAGGTTTTATAATGGGGCCAGTCCATCTAAACTTCAATCCGTTGACTTACACATTGTGTGGTACTTGTTTTGTCTGCAGCTTTTTACTGAGCTTTTCTTCAATCTGGTCACCACGTCTAGAGAATTCAATAAATGGTAACTAATAATTTGGCAATAATTATCTCGATGTTCAACAACTTTGTCATCCAGACCCATGTGATCACATTGTGACCTGTGAGAATCGTTTAAGACTGCATTTGACCAACCTGTGTAAGTCACGTTCATTCAGTCGATAACTTTATAAAGAAGTTATCTTTATTTCATAGTATACAGAACGCCTTAATAAAGACCCTATGCTCTAAGTAATTTGAGTATCTTTACGATGATTTGAAATATAGTTTATCAGAGACACAAGGGACTTCCATTTTTGAATTCAACCAGCATAAACTAATTAGTCCAGCACCCATCTGCATGGTTTTGCTGCGATAATCGTGCACTTAAAATAAACGATCAATCCGAAATTACTGGGAGCAGACAGGTCAAGATGTAACATAAAGCATCTTGAAGTCTATTTTATTATCTGTATTCCTTTAGCTATCCACCATCTTTAAAAGTTGTTGCAAGTATAACGTATAATGAACGATATTGATTTCATGTACGCAGCAGAAAAATACAAAATTGGAATTTATATTAATCAAAGACGCACGTGACTGTCTCTCTGTGTGACAAAATGTCACCGGGTGTTGTGGCGATTGTTCGAAGTCGCGGCGTACCGATAGCAAGGGTTCACGTTTGAGAACTGAAGTTCTTTTTTAATCAAAGGTATATGAAGTTTCAGGCCGTGTACAGCCCTGCAATATTATCTAAAATATTCAGATCTCAATCTAATGCATTTCAGAATTACACCTTGTCACTGATAAAGTTATTTGATAATCGACAAAAGAGACAGTCAGCCAAAAGTTCCTTTATAATTAAAATTGCGATAGTTTAATCAAATTCTCTCTGTATTTTGGCATTTTGAATGCAAAACAAATAACGTTGACTAAAAAATAGATTCCTTTTTTTATTGTAATTGGAAAAATTATTTGACACGAAGTTCCGAAAGAACATAAATTACAAATCAATTAAGTTACAGTTACAACCGGTTAAAGGATGAATCTTTGGACTAACAACGTTATACATTTACCTTAACCTGAATAAATATTCGGTGTAACATCGGGTTAAAACTGTTTAATCATGTCACGATTTTTCATAGAATAAATTTAGATTAGACCTTAATTCTTCTAATCAGTTATTGATCATTTTTAAAACAATGGTGGATGAATTTCGATGTACCAAAATCTTAGAAAACTAATTCGTTTTTTTTACATACTACAAGTTAATTTTGTTGTCAAAGTAAAATTCACTGCGATTTAAAATATGCAAATAAATCGTGTTATCCTTCATGCGGTAATTATCAGACGTCATGTGCATGGTGTCACTGGAAAATCAATCTTACTTTGACCTTTATTGACTAACTGTAAGCCATGGTGAGCCAATACTCAATGACGTTAAACATCTTCTTTCCTACCTCAACCAAGGCTTTTAGTTACTGCTATTTCGGTTATAGCGCTAGTTGTAACTTCAACTTTTCGCTGTATGATGATTTTTGCATTCCTTCGTTGCCGAAAATTTACATTTAAGTAATAACTCTTTTTCTCTGTCTTTGAAATCTTTTCAACTTTAATATTTGACCCGTGCTCTCTATCTCTATTTGGTCCGGAGAGCGAATCGGTAGTACTAAGTCATTCATTACCCTAATCGTATCTAATTCCATTTCTCTTCTGATAGCTTGAGCGATGATCAATACTTAGGTCATCAATGTTTAGCGTTTCTATAGCGGGTTCGCTTGGATGGGGAAGCCTACATTTATTTTTCACCATGTCACTTTGATTTCGAATATTCACATCATGAATGCTTGTTGTTTCAGTGTTATTTTGTATTTGATAGTTTGAAGAAATTAAAGGTCAACATCGTTTGATCTCCAAACGGTCATCTACATATATTGACGATAATCAATTTGCTTCTCATGTCATCAATAATGAAAGGTGCATAAATAAAGCATGTTATTTTGATCTATATGCGACTGCAGAGTATTTGTAACTTTTTAATTTTGGAAGAAAACAAAATCGAAATGTTTTCAACATGCCGATCTATTCTACATGAAATTTTGAAACTATAATCAAACGACTGCACCGAATGTACATATTGTAACGGATGCATTTGAAACGGTTTCACACACGTTTCCCGAAGTTCAGTGCTGATTGGTAGACGAAATAGGAGAGGAGTGTCTGTTGAAAAAGATGTTTGGTGTGATAAGACTGTATCAGCAGAAGACATATGAAAGAAGATAGTAAGTGGCTAGTTTGTGTTGTCAAAGGGTTTTTTAAGGATCAGTTGCACGTAGTTTGACGTTGAAATGTCTCAATTCAAAAAAATATATATAGCAATAATGTGTGTTCTTAAGGTGTTTGTTAATTATTGCATGGAGTCTCACAGCATTAACATATACTGTCATAGTCATTACGCTTAAGCGAAATTTACTATGTGCTAATTGGCACCTTCTGTTTATTTTTTGAAGCTTGTTGAAAAGAGGTTCTGTTTCATTTTAGAGTAACGTGAATTGAATATAGTAACTTCGACATTTAGTGATCGTTTATAAGTTATCTGCAGTTCGACTACTAGCATGTGAATAACGTCGCTTTATATTTATAGCTACTGCTACCTTTGTAGTTGAGACTTGCTTGACCAAATCAGTGTACAAAACTGTAATTCTGTTATTACTTACTTACTTACTTACGCCTGTTAGCCCCATGGTGCATAAGCCGCCCACCAGTTTTCTCCAACCGAGTCTGTGCTGGGCTTCCCTCTCCAGTTCTGTCCAGTGTTTGTTCATTCGTCGCATATCTTTCCTGGACCTTCCTCTTTTCCTTTTGCCTTGAGGGTTCCACGTGAGGGCTTGTCTAGTGACGCAGTTGGGTGCTTTTCGTAGGGTATGTCCTATCCATTTCCACCGCTTCTTCCTGACTGTAGAATTCTTTTTGAATGTTTTGTTTTTTGGAAAATCCCTCCATGTTTACATATTTTTGCTATGACATGATGGACTTTTTCTCTTGACATTTTTGGTATTTTATTTGATTCCAATTTGAGATTTTATCATTGTATATTGTTATTCTTTCTATATTTGTACTTATATTGAAGTTTTTGGGTTTGCTTCTGAACTGTACATATATTGTTTAAATTTGATATAATATGGCTACCGCCACATTTTCGGACGGACGCAGTGGCTGCTGGACTTAGCTTCACTTATTGGTTATTGTGTTGGATACTCTGCGGAGTAACTTAACCCTGGAAGAAACACAAATTCCGTAAGGCTTTGTATTTCCATTTTCTAATAATACAGAGACGTTTTCTCCTAGAATTTTGTGCTTTTTGAGTTGGTTGGGACCAGGAACTAGGAAAAGCGTACAGGAGTGTTTCTATTGGAAACAATTGGGACGGCCACTGTCGAAATAAATTTACACTATCCACTTCCACCGCTTCTTCCTGATTTCCTCCTCCACTGGAATCTGACTGTTCTCTCCCACAGTTCGTTGTTGCTGATCGTGTCTGGCCAACGAATACGAAGTATTTCGCGTAGACAGCTGTTAATAAACACTTGTATCTTCTGGATGATGGCTTTGGTAGTTCTCCATGTTTCCGCTCCATACAGTAGAACTGTCTTGACATTTGTATTGAAAATCCTGATTTGGGTTTTGGTTGAAAGTTGTTTGGAGTTCCAGATATTTTTCAGTTGTAGAAATTCAGCCCACGCTTTGCAAATCCGCGCCCTCACATCTGCATCGGATCCACCATGGTTGTCGATGATGCTGCCAAGATATGTGAGGTGTTAACGTCCTCCAAGGTATCTCCATGAAGCGTGATTCGGTTGGTGCATGTTGTGTTGCATCGGAGAATTTCGCTTTTTCCTTTATTTATGTTGAGACCTACTGCTGCAGAAGCCGCTGCTACACTTGTCGTGTTCTCTTGCATTTGTTGTTAAGTGTGAGATAGAAAGAGCCAAGTCATCTGCGAAGTCCAGATCGTCCAGCTGCGTCCTAACTGTCCAGTTGATACCGTGCTTCATTCCAGATGTTGACGTCTTTATAATCCAGTCGATGACCAGGAGAAAAAGAAAGGGTGAGAGTAAGCAACCTTGCCTGACACCGGTCATCACCTCAAAACAGTCGGTTAGCTTTCCTCCGTGCACGATTTTGCAGTTGAATCCATCATAAGAATTCCGTATGATGTTGACTATTTTCTCAGGCACCCCGTAGTGTCGAAGAAGCCTCTATAGTGTTCTCCTGTTCACGCTATCGAATGCTTTATCGTAGTCGATGAAGTTGATGTAGAGTGGTGAGTTCCATTCAATTGATTGTTCCACAATGATCCGTAATGTAGCAATTTGGTCAGTACATGATCGATCCTTAGGAAATCCGGCCTGTTGATCTCGAAGTTGGGCGTCTACGAAGTCCTTCATTCTGTTTAACAATACCCTGTTGAAAACTTTGCCTGGTATTGAAAGAACAGTGATGCCTGTGTAGTTCTCACACTTGCTGAGATCGCCTTTTTTTGGTATTTTGATGAAGTATCCCTATTTCCAATCTGATGGTACTTGTTCCTCATCCCAAATCTTCTTAAAAAGAATGTGAAATATTTTCGCAGTTGCTTCTACATCTGCTTTCATTGCCTACGCTGGAATGTTGTCTGGTTCTGCTGCTGTTGTTTCGTACAATTGTCTCATATTTCCTTCTCTTGCAGCCTTTTCCGCCGTCATTGCTAGATCTTCCACATAGCTTCGTTTGTCAGCTCGGATGCTCTTCTTCACTTCCCTCTTTGCTTCTGTATACTCGGCTTGCGCCTTAACTTTCTCTGCTCTTGTTCGGCAGACATTCACTGCTGCCTTCTTGTTCCTCCTTTCTTCAATTTTTGCAAGAGTATCAACAGAGATCCATTCCTTGTGATGGTGCTTCTTGCGACCAAGGACCTCCTGACATGTTGAAGTGATTGCCTCCTTAATCCCTTTCCAATTGTTCTCCAATGTTGCTTCCTCTCCATTGAGTAGATCCTGAAAGGCCTGGAACCTATTGGTGAGGGCTATCTTGAATTCGTTGAGTTTTACGGTATCCCGAAGAAAGGCTGTATTAAACTTCTGTGATGTTGTCTGCCCCGTTGTCCAGTGCTTCTTTAGCTTCAATCTCATTTTGGCGATCAGCAAGTGGTGATCTGAAGCTATATCAGCTCCTCTCCTGGTTCTCACATCCTCCATGGTCCTTCTGAACTTTTTGTTGATACAGATATGGTCAATTTGGTTTTGAGTAGTGTGGTCCGGTGAAATCCATGTGGCTTTGTGAATGCGTTTGTGCGGGAATATTGTGCCACCGATGACCAGTTTGTTGAAGGCACATAGGTTTGCAAATCTCTCACCGTTTTCGTTCCTTTCTCCCAGTCCATGTCGTCCCATGATGTCTTCATATCCAGTGTTGTCCATTCCAACCTTGGCATTCAGGTCTCCCATAAGAATCGTCAAATCCTTTGGTGATCATTTCTCGACGATTGACTGCAGCCTTTCGTAGAATTGATCTTTATCGTCGTCATTGTAGTCGTTGGTGAGGGGCATAACATTGGATGACGTTCATTGTAATGTCCTCTTTCTTTGTTTTGAAGGAAGTTTTAATGATTCTGAGTACATGAGATTCCCATCCTATCAGTGCCTTTTGTGCATGTTTGGACAGCATCAGTGCAACTCCTTGTGTATGTGAGGTGCTTCGCTCTTCATGACCAGAGTATAACAGCAGTTCCCCTGAAACTAGTCTCAGTTGTCCTACTTGTGTCAAATGAGTTTCACTGATGCCGAGCACCTAGAGTTTGTATCTTTTCATTTCTGCCGCAACTTGAAATAGTCTTCCAGTCTCCCACAATGTACGAACGTTCCATGTACCTAAAAGAATGGTTGCTCTGATTGTCAGAATAGGCATCGGCCCCATGACTTCTGAGGGAACTCGGCTTTCATCACGAGACGTCATAATTCTTCTTCCAACTCCCATAGCAGAGTTGAAATGGTTTGAATTATTTTTTCTGGTTAGCGTTTTTTCGGCAAGTGAGATTTCAACGGAATGGGGTCGCCCACCCCATGTCCAACCCTCCTCCTTTATCCGGGCTTGGGACCGGCAGTAGCCCCTAAGGTTCTACTGTTATAGACCTGGCTTTTTTATGCAGTGTTGCTTGAAAACGTTTTTCGTGGCCAACATGTACAGTTTAAGTATACTTGCATATACCAAATGAACATATAGAGACTTATGCAGGTCGCATATAAAAAAAGACAATATTCGTGTACACATAGGTATGCACAAACGAGGGCTGTTTCTTTGTGGTTTCAATTATTTGAAGAGTACTCTTCAAATAATCTAGAAATTGAAGGAAGTGTTTGTTTCGATTTTAAGTGACAGCCTAGCAGTATTATCTTAAAGCCTCAAATCTTAAATTACGGCGATTTGATATTAAACAACTGAGTTCTGAGACAACATTGATTACAAAACCCTCTACTATAGTTTTCGATTATCTGTGCAATATTCTCCATAAACAATAAAAAACACGTTTTTATTTATCAAAGTATTTTATGAATAGCCATCAGTTGCTGATCATATTCTATAATTACAACAATGAAAGAAATAATTGACATGTAATTTCACAATATTCGCAAATAGCAGATATTCAAACGAATATATAAATGTCATATAAGAGGCAGAGAAATCTTTGATGTATTTCATCAAATAGTATGTGGTCAATGCCATCACCTGCAGTTGTAAAAACATTCGTGGTTTATTGTGACAATAAATAAAGAAATTAAGCATGACATATTTATGTGCTATTGATGTGCACAATGGCTAACACGTTGACATCAAATAAACCAGTCCCTGATTTTTTTCAATTATCTGAGACAAGATCCCATTTGTTGATTAAAAAACGAACAAATATTTGAAATCTTCACTAAACAACATCTCGAATATATGCATTCATTATATGGTGTAATAACTACTATTGCTACACTTGAAAATGTATCATGAATAATTTTTGTAAATGTTATAGTTCGAATGTTAAATAATATAATAACAAGTCACACTATGCAGAGGGATCGACAGATAAAATGATTTGAAATTTGGCATTAATCTTTGACGCTTGCTAACACTGCATACATTTTTCAACTGAAGCTGTGACATGTTGATCCATGTGAGGCCAGTATGCATAACTGCTGGCTATGGTCATAAACCCCTTGATGACCGAGATGGAACTGTCTGAGCACTTTTGCACGAAGAGATTCTCGCACTAAAAATCTTTCCCTGGACATCAAACATTTGTTCAAGATTCCTAGTGATCCCGCTACTGATACAGTTACTTCACGTGACCCTCAAACATCTTCGACGGTTGTATTTCATCGAATTTCGTCGTCATTTTTATGACGAGGTCGTTTCTAGAAGCATTTTGTACGGCTTTCTCAGTCACCGGTGATGCGCGATTAGCGGTTGTCAGATTACATTCTCTGTGGTCTTCTGCAGACAGAGAATCGATTTCCGTGTTTTCCTAAGCCACCATTTGATCAATAATGAGTTGTAATAAACCGCCTGCTTGACCGAATTGTAGAGTGCGTCGATAGTGTATTTCGAAATCCTATCCCAAATTTACCAAGGCACATCGCTGAAGACGATTTGCAGAATGAGCTGGAATGTCAGAATTTAAACCAAATATTGCTTACAGATGCTTGTGAGCTGTGAGGAGCGTGAATCTTTGACTGTGTTAACAGCGAACAGAGCACACAAGGGCAAGAGACTCTTTCGCTATCTGTCTTAACTTCTTTTCTGCTGAGGTTAGTGTACAGGATGCATGTATAACGGCTTTTTCTGGCGCGTGTGGAAACTGATGTGAAATAACATCACCTAGGTGATATGCTAAAGCGTCTGCTGCTACGATGATCGGTCTAGATGTATCGTAGTGTGTTAAAAACAATTCCGAACTAATTATAGACCTCAGTTTACCAAAAGCAGCGTCAAACTCTTCAGTCCAGTTCCATGTGCTATATTTCCGCAGTATAGAATTCAATGGAGCGCGAATATCATGCATCGAGGAAGCAAAAACTGATGATAACCGAATAATCCGATAACAGATCGTTATCCTGAGACATTAGTGAAAGTGGTCATAAGATTGATAGTTCGAATGTTCTCAGTTTCCTGTCTGCTGCCGTCTAGATAAGAGATGAATCCGGAATACTTTACTGACTGCAATAAAAACATTTCGCTGGGCGGAACTAAAAGCCGTTGACACTGTTACGTTGCAGTTCAGATGTCGAGAACACTTAAAATATCATCCAGATAAGCTGATAGGATAGTATCCATTAGATGCTGGAAGATAGATTAGGCAGCCTTAACTCCAAAAGGCAGACGATTTTACTGGAACAAACCGCGATGGGTACTGATAGTAAGCAGGTCTTTTGCTGCTCCATCTACTTCCATCAGCTTAATCCAGCTTTGAGAAAAACCTTACACCATTCAGGAAAGTTATCAGATCTACTTGGACAAGCATAGGATGATGATGATGCTGTTCAAGAGCTGCGTTTAGAGCTGTGAAAAAGTCAGCACACATACGTGTCGTGCCGTTGGCCTTCTTGATAACGACTACAAGTGCTGCACAACGACGGGAATTCAGCCAATTTTAGCCGGTCAAACTAATCTAAATCAAGTAAATTTAGATCAGCTGGCGTTATATAACGTATCCCAGTAAATGAAAAGTCTCGGAAAGCAACTTTTATTTTCCAATTGTCCTAACAGACGAACGTAATTACCATATGCTGTACGAGGCTTCCGAGTTGTGTGCTGCAGGCTTGAGCCACCCAATTAGGTTCAGTTTTTGCGTGAGAATAGTGACATCAGATGCGGTATCTACTTGCAATCTAGGCAAATGCCTGTTAAGATTGAGCGTAATAAATTTTTTCTCACCTGTTGATGAGCTTCGACAAGAAAATATGAATCCCAATGAGTTGGTACCGGACTCAGGGACAGACTTCTCGGCAGTCCCAGATCAGTATGGCTTCCTCTTAGGGCAAAAACCATATTTATGATAGATGACCTTAAACTTCCTGCATTGATGTTGCCTAGATGGGTAGTTTCGTACATAGTCTCTTTAGCCGCAGTACCAGCAAGGATTAGGGGGGATTTGTATTCGACTTTTGGATCAAGGTGGTGTGGGATGACCTGGGTGTAGCATGGGCACTTTTATTGTGGTTAGATAATTGAAGAAAAACAACGTTAACTTCGAAACCAGCCCGATTCCCAGATTGAGCCAATGTGTTGTCATACTGCAAGTTGCAGATGTATGATTAGACATCAGTAATCACATCTAGTGTTAGTGTTGGGTCTTGTTCAGGGCGGTTAAGCAACCGACTTCCGATGTCAGCTGAATTTGAGTGATCGGAGACTGCAAATTAATATGATAGATTTAAATCATTTATTGGTGGAAGATTTGAGTTCGAAATGTTCGCACTCACGGTTGACAATGCCAGCATGTTATCAGACTCATTCATGCCCATTTTTAAGGCAGTGACAACGAGTTTCTGACGGACCAAGTTTTCTTAGGAGAAGGCGCACCTTCCAGGAATAATTTCTGACGGCGAAATCAATTTTGTAGAGGTCTTCATAACACCTGAAAGAAGTATCGAACGTAATTTTGGCGTCAAAATCGTGAAAAAACTCTGAAAAACCACAGGTCATAACATAGACTGACTTAGGAATTGTCGATGTGTATGGGACTTCAGAAGTGGTGTGCGTCTGAATAAGTATCTCCAATAACTTAAGCTTTTGTGGAAACGACTTTTTTAATTAAGCTGCATCCATCATAATTCACCAGTTTGTTGGTCAAATCGCCGTCTTCTAATTGTCACAATCGTCTCTAGGTATGCTTGAACTATTACGAGTTCAAAATATTCGCATTACGAGAACAAAACAAAAACCAAAGTCCAGGTAGGCTACTGTGAACCCTTGACCAAATCGTACCTAGCAGGAGTCTTTATATAGCGTAGAAAGTGCATCCTACAAACATCCGTACAGCACACAATGAATCCAAGCACTCAAATTGCGATTATTCATGCTCTATAAGGACATCTTAGGGACAGTAGCAAAAATAGGACACTGAAGTGACACAGTAACAAACCACAGCCGACGATTTGTCTGGTGGAAAATGTGATCTAAGTGTCAACTGATCGGTCCATGAAATAAATCCGCAATGAAGATATCTCTCAAGCAACGTTTTGGATCTGACATTCTTAACACAAATTTATCGAAATGTTTGCGTTCACCAACAACTTACGATAAACATCGCTTCGCACCAACAAAAAGCCGACAACACTGCGCAACCAAACTAAATAACAGAGTAAAAAAATTTCATGATAAATCATTTTGCGGATATTTCATCTGCATTCAAAAACAATAATTATTCAAAGTTACGCTGACTGCTGTGTGTGGGCTTGAATGAATCGACGATCGACAACAGCACCAGAGCTATTTTAACATCATCGTCTGACTTTGTTCAGAAAAACTAATGGTCCGTTGTATCTCGACGGTTATACATCATGAAAGAAAAACTAAATAAATGTTCGAATAAAGCTCTGTACAGCGAACTACGCATAAGTGACTAAACTTAAATTTATTTTGAGTATTAACATATAACAGATAGATAGAGCATGTATCAATTTTAACCGTTTGCTTTCGTGATGTTTCGTTATGAAGCGACATTCATAGTTATTCTACAACGTTGAATCAGTAGTCATCTTCTATACGTTGACTTCATTGCTTCGGGTCAAGCTATTTTACACGCATTTAACATCATGTATGAAATTATACTCCTGCAACTTTAGCAGACGATTTCCCCTGTCGTCACTGCAGAGCAGTTTTAACTACTATATTTTACAACTATTATTGTTTAGGGAAAGCGATATATATATATATATATATATATATATGTATAGATCAACATTGAATTGTTCATTGAATCTTACAATAAACAGTTTGTCGCACCAATCATTGCCCGACTGAGGAGGAAATTTAATCTAGGATAAAGAAGAAAAAAGTATTCAATTTTAAATCATAATGGCACTATTGGGTGGGCATTGCTAAAACAGTATTCATCCACATTTATGCTAACTACTTTCAATCTGTAAATAATCCAGTGTGTCAAAATTTAATTGGCTTTATGTTCACAAGGTAGATACTATGATACTACATTTGTTTTGGCTCATATTAGTTGAACAATGAATAAGTCTACTTCTTTTTATTCAACAGTACATTTCCGCGTGCTTGCTGGAAGCGAGATATGTGCACTCAAATGAATTGATAAAATTACGGCAGCAACAGATCGAAATGATCATAATCAGTGGTCTTTGTTCATTCAAAGAAACAGTTGCTCATGTCTATAAATTCGGATATCATCAATCTTCAAATGCAGTTTTCTGAACAAAATTCTGAAAACTGTTTCGTTCAGACGTTCAAATGTAAGAGAATAGTGAATCATATATTCATTTTCATTGTTCTAAATATTTTATCATGGTTGGTCATTAGGTGACATACATGATAATCATGCAATATCAGATCAGTAATCACTCCCGTTATGTCGGTGTTGATACTTTCAAGACAACTTACTGTACATTTACTCCTGCAGATTATACTTAAGATGCTGCAGACTATTCCAACTGTAACTAATGCACAGCAAACTGAAAATAATAGTATCCTCCATTTTCCTGCTGATCCTCTCATTCTTTACGCCCAATATAAAAGCCAAAATAAATACTAACAATGGCAAAATTGCTGCGATGATCTGTTCATACCAATCACCACATGTGGTCAATAATCCAACACCGATAACCATCAAAATTACCTGAAAAGGAAATAAGAAATGTATTAGTTGCTTGTTTTTGCTTTGTGGAATCTGTTTACATTGAGAATCGATAACCTGAAGGAAACACGATGTGCGAAACAGTGGCGATGGCTATCGAGTCGGCTGTCCCTTCACACCACGATGGCTGTTTGCATTTTCTAGGTTTCCCCGCCCTTCATACTTTACGTCCAGCATGTCGCCACGTCTGATGGCTTTGATATTTAGCAGAGGCCAGTTCGGATTGAAAAACCAGTTTGAAATTCACACCCGTATGCACACCTGACTTAGTACTAAGTGACGAACGTCGCCACATAATCTTGCAACAATGTTCGGAAGTCCTCTTTTCATCGATATGTGACCTGTTCAGGCACTCACTGAGCTACAGTAGAATCGAAGGTGATCTGAAAATGGCTCATCTTACCGATGCACTACCAGCCATCCCTCCGAGGCAACCCTCGAAAGACTGCACATCAAAGAGCGAATACTCAAATTCTCGCACACTTCTTCTCATTGCGAGTCGTCGCAACCTGGAATGCTCTCTGAGTTGAGGTGACCACAGCCCGCCCAGTAGACTGCTTTAAGAAGAGACTTGATAATCAAGTACTCACACACGGATTATCATCTCCCCTTTGGAAAAACTGTTCATGATGCATATCCTGCTAGTTGTTATCGTTGCTATCTTCTCAGATCACTTACTTAATCTATATCGCCTATCATCTCTGTTCCCTCTCTCTTGGTTACACTACAGTCCTCTCTCACAATCCTTACTTCCAATTAACAAACTAAATTCATCTATACATTACTCAGTTTTGAAGTTTTATTCATATTAGAATTAGAACTCTATCCTTATTATCCTTATTACTCTCCACATTGCAACTAACTGATCTCCGGGCTGGCATTGTGACGGCTTCTGGCATCCCGAAACACTACTGCCCTGAAAAAACGATTTCATTAAAATCCCGAAACATACTAACTCACAGTCAACTGCCAACTGACTAGAATTAGACAGTCAAGTGGCTAGGCCTCCACCTGTTGCTAGAACACTTGGAACCCTACCCAAAGAACAAGAATCGAGCCCAAAGATATCAGTTGGTTGATACCAGCTTGTGAAAAAGATATTGGATATTGAATTACTAAATAATAAGTGGTAAAGGATCGATCTCAATTTAAATCTCTTGAAGTTGTTTGGTCATGCAATGAAATGTTCGTAATCTGTACCGTGTGTAAATGGTGAGATAGTTTGTCAGCGGATCTGAATGATCATTTTAAAGGTGAATGTTACAACACCGAATTCATGTACCGTATATAATACTCGAATATTTTAACACAAACGAAAGTACAATGTGATCATATCAGCTTAAATCGAATTCTACCTGGAGCATCAAATGATGATATACATATTGCCAAAACACAGGTTTTAAGATTAACCAAGCAGGCGGAAGCAAATGCAAATAAAAAAACTTTTTTGTGTTTCCCAACATTATTGATATCAAAACTGAGAAGCAAACAATAATTCCAACAAATCTTATATCTGTACGGACAGTCATCCATAGTTCATGCACAATCTATTCTGTACACTTGTCATCTTTGTTTATCCATCATCATTTTCACAGTTATACCTGACCCTTAAGTCGCTCTTATTCATTTTATATTTTCACATACGCATACCAATATTACTGTATACGTCAGTAAATTCTGACGAATATCCAATTGCACCAAATTTTTTGAAAACTCAGTGGAAATAATAACAAAACCATAAACATTATATGAAATCATGTTCGACCTACGGTTAAAATTATGATGATGGTATTCATTGTAGATGCGGTGTGTAATGCGCTGCTGAGTATTATGATGAGTGAAAATATTAGAGCAATTCCCCTGTAATTTGAAAAGAAAAGGTTCAGAAAAAGGAAGCGACGAGTACACTGTGCTAAATGTAATTAATTAGCAGTTCTCTATAAAATGTTTGTGCAAAATTTGGTTAGCTATTCAGATGAGCGATATTCTTATGTGGATTTGTTCGAAAGATAATAATATACTTCGACAAATAGAAACATCAGTTAATTATTGTCATTATGGTCAGATATTATCTGCCTCTAAAAAGCAAACGTTTGCCACTGGGATGTGTTTATTATGATTTGGTTGTAGGATAGTTTAATAAATCGATAAGTGATCGGTCAGTTCAGTTTACAAAAAAATATAACCAATTTTTACAACTTCCGTAACTTACATTAGAACTAGACTACATATGCCAAGTGGTTGCTTCCATTCAGTTAGGTTAAATCTGTCAAGTCGAGTTGTGAATTTTCAATCAGTTTCAGTTACTTCATGCAAAAATTGTCTTTTGTACAGTTCCCAATGTTATTTGCTGCTGACATTGCACCGAACGCCCAAGTCATCATGGTTGAAACACTTAGATTGCATAAAATAATGAACTCCATCTTTGAATGAAATAGCTGAAATTTTAGATAGATAACGTGGGAATAATAATAGCTATTTCCACACTTATTTTCTTCACTTTCTTAGACTTTTGCTAGTTATGCATTCGTGGACATATCTTCGACGTCAGACAATTAGTTTAACGTCGTAGAAATATGCACTGCTGTCAGCAGTTATCAATCGACTTGTGTTCACCAATATGATTCATAGGATACCAAATATTCATAGATCTTGGTGTCTACAAACATATCTGCCTATCTCTATATCTGTCTATCTAGGTACCTATCAATCTATCTATTTCTCCACCTATTGTAAAGGAATGGTTGCGGCCATTGTACTGCGAGAGTCGAAGGCTAAAATAAACTAAATGGAACCATCAAAATTCAATACCAAGTTACATTATGCTGCGAAAATTAGAAACTCACATCAATCTTCGACAAAAATTCAGCTAAAACAATTTAATACGTTCGACGAAATTTATAACTTCATAAACCAACAAATATTGATTTACAAGCGATTATTGCATTACTGAACTTTGGACCGAATAAGAGTAGAAAAGCTGAGAATAACAACGCCGTCTGAAATTCAGTTCTAAATGAAGTTGACGAAGTTGAGTAACACGTGAAATTATTTGGAAATGAAAAAAAGATGAACTACTTTATTATTTCTTTGAGTTCATAAAATAAATGAGAGAATCTAGATATCAGATAGAACATCAATGAAAACATGAATAATGTTCATCGTTTCCTTGGTTATTCGATTATTTACTTATTTGAATGGTCCTTATCATCAGCTCCCATACACTATAAACGTAAGTTTGTATATGTTCGTGTGAAGTGATGATGAGAAGCAGTTATCAAGGTAACTTGAAAATATTTTTCCAATCACTGGACATTTATCAGTAAGGTTTACCTGTCATGGTGTGCGTTGTAATACATGGTAACTTGCTGCTCGAAGATGGACTGATTCCATGGCACTTTGCCCGAATAAAGAATATTTCATCATCGAGATATTCAAGACACATATTGAAACGATTTTAAACGTTGTTAGAGAGATATTTGAGGAGTATTAGAAGTATGATGGACGTGTATTAGAAATGTTCGTTTATCGCGACGAAATCTCAGCAAGAAGGAGCACATCAAATAGTAACTCAAGATGTGTTTGTCGATGCATCTCCGTTAGTGGTGTAATCAAAAGAGAGACGATTAACGCCTTAAATTAAGCCCAATAAACAAGCTATTCTGCAACTGCCCCCCCCCAGGTTTCAGCATTCACAAGCCTCATAGAAGAGATGACAACCAAATCCTAGAATCACATCATCACGCCTTTTCCGAAAGTAAGTTTTGCTACCGCTCCGCAACGAAACAAACCATTGGATAAATAAATAAATAAATATCGGTGCCGCCTTCCAGTCTGTTTGATCGGATTATGAGACAAAGCAAAGAGGTAGAAATAAATATGATCCGTAGAAATGGCTTACAATCTTATTGTTCGATCGTTTCAGTGTCTTAAACGTCCGCAGCCGGACGATCCAGAGACCACTAATTACAATATGTGAATCGTCACACAGTACTGAAAGCGGTCGATTCAACTGCTTCCAGTCTACAAAGTAAAATTGCGCAGCTCAAACAATGTTTAGGCAAAGAAAAATCTGATCTCAATAAAATTTCATGGACACGACTTGCATCCACTGCTCGTGAACCTAACGATATGTTGAAATATTGTTTTTTTTCACCACTATTAATATGATTCTCATGATGTTTTCAAATTCTCAAGGAAATATTTTAGAGCGGAGAATGTATTGCCGGGAGACTTCTGGAACACGTCAAGTTTATGAACAACTTGTTTATTTCAACCTTTTATTTTCTGAATAAAAGGGCAGGTAATCAATGATTAAAAGATCGCCCTCCAACTCTTATTACCATTTAGACTCGTGTTTCCAAATTTATTCATCATTGCACGTCTACTGAAATGACTCATAACCTAGTCAATGAACAGTTTAAAGAATCTGAAACTACTAATTTGAAAGAATTTCTGACTTAAGCTGTATCACATCTAACTACTTTTTTTCAAGCCACAAAACTAATTTGCCTATATAACGAAACCGCCCATGGACACAATATTCAACAGTAATGCAATAGATAAATGCTTAATAATAATGACAAACAAGTTTTAGACTAGAAACAACACTAACCAGTTGAAAACCGTGTGTAAATTTAAAACCATTAATATGCAAAGGCAAAAACTTTTTTGACTTCAGCAAACCTATTTATTTCTAACTTATCAATGATGAACATATGACCCGAAGAAACTTTCACTTGTCATAAGGACAGTGCTAACATCAAGTAAATATAGAGCAACGTTTCAAAAAACAGTATTTATAACGATCGAAAAGATTTCAGAATCGTCTAATCAGACATGGTTTAACAGATTTCAGGAACCACACTGTATTTAGTACAGCAGGACAAGCGATGACCGCATATGATCAATATCATTGCTACACGGTTGCAAGATACAGATAATTTTAGTGTTTTTAATAATAATAATAATGATAACCAAATATTACCGTAGTACATATGAAATATTTTTAAAACGTTTGACATAAAAATAATGCGTTCTTTGAAATTCGCTAATTGCGCTGACACCTGTTGATTACCATTTTCATCATCTTGTCTAGTGAGAGTCACAAGTACAAATACGAAGATGAACAGTGTGTTCAGGTGCGTAAAACCAATAATTTTCCTCCTGCAGCTTCTAGAACTGAAATGCATAATATACAACTCGCCAACTAATGCTAATGTTATTGGTTAAGCGCATTCGATCATGCACCATCTCATCGCTTTCGATGTGCATAGGTTCGAACATTTTTTCTTCCATTTTAGTAAGCTTCAGATCCTCCAGTTAATCCTGTGATGACCGCGCTTTTAAATGTCAAAGTAATACACAATTAGGTAACGTGTTTATATAACTGCCGGAAACGAGTCCAAGATTCTTTTACTGCGCTACGCCATTTAACTAAATGGACTGCGAGTGTTTGCACAGAATATCTTCAGTCCAGTACAACAATTGACATAATATATTGAGAGGTCTTAAGAACGTTTATTTTTGAAATTACTCAGCACCAAAACCTTTAAAGATTGAGATCCTCCATTAATTCAAACGCTCTTATCTCCACTTCTATAATTCGTCTCATAGAGCTACAATACAGGCTAAGATTAGCAAGCAAATTTATACCACACATTTGAAAATAATTATCTCGATCTTCACCATGTCATCGGATCGCTTATGATAATATTGTGGCCTAACAGAATTGCTTGACCGAATTGACGAAGTCACGTTCGCTCAGTCGTTAACCTTACGGAGATTTGAAATATACTTTATCAGAGTCGCAAGCATCTTACATTTTCAAACTCACCCTTAGCATGAAAAAATCACTTTAGCGCCCATCGTCAGTGTCTTTCTGCGCAATCGTGAACGTGAAATATACGATCAATCTGATATTACCGGAAGAAGACAAGTCATGATTTGACATATTGCAACTCGAAATCTATTATATTATCTGTATTCCTACAGCTATACTATTTCCAAAAGTTGTTGCACGTATGACTGATACTGAACGATATTGATATGATATATGCAACAAATAAATACAAAATGGGAATAAATATGAATGCCAGATTCACGTAACTAACTCTGTGTGGTAAAAAGTCACCAGATGTTGTGGCGATTGTTGGACAAGGGTTGACGTTTAAGAAAAGAAGGTCTTTTCTAAGCAAAGGTATATGAAGTAACGCGCCGTGTATGCTGCTCGAGCTTGCGTGCCCCATCAGATTGGTTTGTACCGAGAATCTGAAGATGGATTTCTTTAGGCCCTTACTATAAAACGCAGCAGAATAAGGACGAAAAAATGGTTCAATCAGCCTCGTTGTTGTCAAGTTTTAGGTAAACCGACGGAACCAGAAGCCTAAGCTTGGGCTAAAAGTATGGAATTAATGAAACAATGGTGTAGTAACCATGTTGTTGGGCGTGTAATCTTATAATCTATACTCTGCTTTCTGATAGATCAGGTTAAAAAGCTTGAAGGTAGGTGTACTTAGCGACCGGATTGTGCGTCCGTAATCTCGTACGTACATCGTACGACTGAAATCTCCTCCGAAATATAGGAAGGTGTTGTCTCCAGCCGACGTCATCATTATTTGCGAACCGAATGGACGGAAGAGGCCTAAGAACTTTGAGAAAGACGAAATAGTGCGCATTGAAAGTACGATACAACACTTTTGTATCTGGCGTTAATAAATCAGAGACTGCAGGAAGAGGTAGCCAAGCTTTAAAAAAATGCAAATTATCTTATGATTTTCACTAACAGAATATGAGGTTAAGTCACCGTGCTTTAACAAATAGTTTCGACATCAAGCTGATTTGCGCATATTTTACTCCAGAATGTTGAAATTATTTGCTTTTTGTAGACGATTCGCTAACAAATGTAATAAATATACTTGGCAGAAAGACATTATTCATCTGTTTAAATATAAACAATGTCTATTTTTCATGGCGGGAATAAACAAGACAAAACAAAACCTCTCCATTTTAAACGTTTGAATTGAATAAGACGATATGAAATTATTCATTTTTATCACGTTCTATCAAACCACATCAAGCATTTAATATTCCAAAAATCAAATTCATCATCCCCTTTACATTCTTATTTTTACCTTCACAGTATAGTAATTAAATGGAAGGCATACAACAGTTATTGTCATTATATATAATGTTTAAGAGAAAATTCTGGAACAGCAGAAGTAATAAATGGTTTATGGAAATAAAATAATCAGTTAATTAGATAAGTAAGCAGTTGAACATCAATTACTACAATAATACTATCATAGATTGAGATCAAACAGTTTCACGAATATCTCTTGAACGTCTCCAATCATTGGAACTAAATAATTTCAGAAATATCTACTTACTTATGTATGCCTGTTACGCGAAGTGAACCATAGGCAGCCGACCAACTTTCTCCAACCTTAACTTTCTCGGGCATTCTCTGCTAGCCCTTTCCAAAGACTGATCAGTCCTTTCATGTTTCGTTCAAATTCCGCACTGGCAGTTCATACTTGACACAGGAACTTCGTTTAACAGACCAGATGTTTCAAAGATCATTGATCAATAGTGAAATTCAATACTTTTCAAATTCACTGAAATCAGTGAAAATCTTCTCTGTGTGTTCTAGACATTATTCGAATATACTGTGGTAATAAAGTAAGCAATTCTGTTGTTGGGTAAAGAATACTAAGTAAAGATTTCTGAACAATTGATGAAGTATTGACTGTGGGTGGTTGGGACATGTTTAATATATGCCTAACCACCAAATGCCGTAAGGTGTTGGGGAAAGTTGGGAGACACTTATGGGCAGAAATATAGAAACACTTATCCATAAAGTCACTGACAGCCGGAATGTGACATGACACTAAATGTGAAACACCTGGCTGTGGTTGGCGACACGATAGTAACCGGTGGTTAGAGACTTTTAGTGACTTAACTGATAACCACTTGTAAAGGCGCGAGAGCATACATTCCTTGTTTTCTCTGATTACTTCATGAGTTCTGGAATATTTTATTACCTGTTTTCAAATTCATTTCACTGAATTATAATTCTTGAATACTGTTTTCGAACCGTGATCATCTTCATTATAGCTAATACTACTACTATCTCTTGCCCATATGCAAGCATGGATCGGCAAACCAAAGGCGAAATTTCAACAGCTTATAACAACTGTTAACCACCATCCGGGTAAAACAGTTTTAATATAAATGTATACATAGTTTTACTGTATGAAGAAAAAACTTGAAGATCTACCAAAATTACCATTCAAAATATACGAGTATTTTTCACCAGTTTTCTTTGCAAAATATTTCAGCCAGAAACCATCAGCAACAACCTACTGTGATAGAGAAAAAACCAGATTCTATCTCCGTATGAAAGAAGAAGTTCTTGAATCTGAAAGGACACACAATGTGGAAAACAATAAACTATGTCACAAGACAAGCCCATACTTAGAAAACTTAATTTTAAATAAAAGAGGAATACCAAAAAACACATAACTTTGAGAACTGGTGGTTGATATCAGAAGAATGAATAAAAATTTGACCGAACTGAAATGAGATACCCACGATATAGAAAGTTGAAAAGTAATGGTCATCAGACTATACTCCGTTATGGGTATGAGCATTCATAAGCTTTCCATCTATAAATATTTATATTATTTTACATATGAACCTCTACACTGATAAATGATGAGTCTTCTGTTACTGTAATTTACTACTCATGTGTGATGTCAGTAGATGAAAATGAACTATGAAGTAAAATCTATGCACATAGATGTAATTTGTGTTTCGTTTACGTTATAATCATATAATATTGACATATATTGCTGTAAAGTTTTTTTATTGTTTGAGTGACATAATCATTATGATACTGAATATATTTCATAAACGTTCTAATTATTTCACAGACTCAATCACTTGTTCAGGTACACGTGAATAAATGTGATTTTGTATAGATAAAACAGGAAAATTTTATTATTCTGAGAAAATGTTGCTCAGCTATAATTTTACAAGTGAAATTTACTGATTACATATATTGAACTCTCGCAGTTATAAACAGTTTAACATTCAGATGTGTTTTTCAAATTTATATGAAATAAACAGAGAAGAGATAAATTTCAGGAATAGTTGTTAACGTCAGTGTATATCAGTTGAAGGTCACATGGTTTCATCAAGATGTTTATCATATTTTAAGAACTACCGAAACAACACCGTAATTGGGGGTCATTTCAGCATACTTTCGATAAACTACACCTACAGCACCTTCAGTCCTTCTGCACTTTCAAAGTCTGTGTAAACGATGAGGGTCAGGTTTAGGGTAGGCTTCCAGAAAAAATCGGAAACCAACTCGCCTAAAAAGCTAACTCGGCATCCTTTGTATTCAAGTAAATAATATGAACAAATATACTCAAGTTGTATTCATGACATTTTTATCGCATACACAACTCACGTAAAGGGAAAATCGAGATTCTCCGATATACCAAAGCATGAGGCAACCAAATCATATTTGATGTATATACCATTGAAGACGCAAAAAAACTTAAAGTATCATTGACGTGTAGGGTGTATCTGTTGCAAATACGACGGAGCCAATCGCCAAAGCAAAGCCTGCATTTCGACAGTCGAAGAACATCGTAAACTCAGAAATACTATCAACCAACACAGAAGTTCTACCGTGTGGGGCAGGAACTTGAAGAATTATGGAAGCCATCATCTGGAAGTTCCAAGTATTTGTTATCAGTCTTTTCCACAAAATACTACGGACACGTCGACCGAAGTTCATAAGAAACAACCAATTTCGGAAAAAATCAATGGACATTCTAGCGGAAGTAGGAATCAGAAAGAGGAGCTGGAAGAAAAAGGGGACACAATCACTAAGTAATGCATCTGACTGCGTAACAAGGTGGGCAGTCGTTTGGAATCCTCAATGTCAACAAAAAAAGGAAGGCAAAGGAACACACTGCAGCGCCACATATACTAGGATATGTCTTCAAACTTACAGTTGTTCCTGTTCTAAGTATTGGCTGCACAGCTTTAATCATAATACACAACTTGTGAATATATGATACGAATTGGATGTCAACATTGCAATCAATGAGTGACTACGCATAGAAGTTTATGGAACACATCATCATACTAAGTATAATCTCGCACAGAATCTCAACGACTATTGTGCTCTTTTGCTAAGGCTGTAACTTTTCAACAGCATAAAAATGTGTTTAGAGTACATCGGATTTATTGATTAGTAGTTTGTCATCCTATGAAGTGATTTGTCTGTAAATTGTAGAAGATATGTATGGTTGTGAAATACATTCACGATTTGATATTCAGGTGTTCGAACCCTGTTTAATAACATAAGGGGTTTGTGGCCTTTTCAGTATTTTCAGCGCTGAACTCATGAAATAACTACGTTACAAGAGTCACGTTAGATGATAGGCTAGATCAAATTGTCACAAATGCTTTCACAATTACTGTAAAGGTATAGCAGTTGAATTGAGTGTAAGAGTCAGTTTCTGATTGCATATTTACACCATGTCGCTAACAGAAACAGTGTAATACAGACACATTTTCAATAGTAGAGTACAAATAATTTGATGCACAATAAGTTCTTCAGGCGATTTGTCAAGATCAATAGTAAATTTATTGGGAAAGGTCATATGGAATGATTTAAGCTAGATTACTAATAAAGACCTAAAAGCACAAGACTGCCATTTTATTCTAGTATGGAACTGTTTAACAGTGCATATCTTTGAATCCACAGACGGGAACTGAAACAGAGACTTTCTTTCTGATGTGCGAAGTTCCAAACTATAGAAGGGTAAGATGAAATACAACTGGAATTAAGTTCTACATTGATCAATCCTTGATCTTAAGCAAGCCATCATCCTTTTTTGCGGTGTCCCACACCAAACACGTATTTAATTCCATCGGTTGCAGATTCTTACTAGAATATCAGAAAGAAATCTTGAACCCAGTCACTAGTGGGCATGTGACTGTTATGACTTTACGGGATTTGTTGAGACGGTCTTATTTTCATTTTGATTAATACATTAAATTGAAGCTTTTGTACAAAAAACTCGATTGAAATAATCGGGAAACCAACAATGAATTTTGATTTTCGCACAGTGTGTCCCACGCATTTTCAGCGTTTCTTCATAATATCTTCTCCAGCTGGAATCATTTTTTCCCCCCCACATTAGGTTGTTGCGGATAGTGTCAAGCCAGCGGATCCGAAATATCTTGCATAGACAACTCATGATAATCACTTGTTTCTTGTGGATGAAGGTTTTGGTAGTTCTCCAAGTTTTCATACCGTAGAACTGTTCTGATACTTGAGCTGGAAATTGCAACTTTGTTTTTGCTTGACACTTGCTTCAAGTTTATTGTTTTCAATAGCTCCTTCGACAAAAATCGAAGGAGCAACTAACGTGCTTCTAGTTAGAGTTTAAAGAAGTGAAGCTGGAATGCGCTGATTCAAAATTTGTTGTCGTGTTTGACAAGCACTTAGCTGTATTCCGTAGTGGAAATGAATGTGTTTACATAAATGAGTTTAAATGAAGATATGGAGTTTTTATAAACATAATATTGAATAAATATATCTTACGCACACTCAATATGTGGTATTTGACAGTTTATTACTCTCAGACTAATGATGATTTTGAAATGTATGAGGGCGTCAGGGTTGTTTTCAACTGCGTTACAAGGCAGGCTTTCACTGAGAATCCTCAATATCAAAGGAAAACAGAAAGACCAACGAACACATTACGTCAATAAATAGGGACATACATGAGGAGAATGAACAAAAATATGATGGAACTGGAAAGCGAAGCCTAGGAAAGAGTAGGTTGGAGAATGGTGTTCTGAGGACTATGCTACAATGGAGCTGTTATATTTCTCTCTTATTAAAACCCAGCTATTCCTAGTGCTCAGTATTTTCGGTCACTAATCAACCAAACAAGTCCTCAAATCAGAACACGGTTGAACAGAGATGAGATCATATTCAAATGAGCAGGGTTAAACGGAAGTACGAAGCCGACGCGCAGGCGAAATAAGCACAATGTTAATATCGTTATCGTTTTTACATGAAAAGCTTCTTGAATATTTACTAAGTATGGACTAACGCTGATCGAATAAGAATTGGCCTATCAGCGTGCACCAACGCAATCATGCTTCACTACCATTTGTTTCCCGCTAAAATAGAATAAAACGCCTGAGTAAGTAATCAAGGATGAACAAGAATGGTCATCTAGCTGAATCAACAAACATTGCTCATTTTGATGCGCAGTTTATTCATTTGTGAAAGTAATTAGTAAATTAAATTATAGATTAAAGTATTCTTACAATTTTTTATTTTTTTTCATTTAAATCAATATTTTCACAGAAACATACTTTTCATTCACAAGTTCAAATTGATTGAATGGAGTCATTCAAAATGACTGACTGAATTTGTGAATAAAACAGTTTTTAATTCACATGTGATGTCAAATTCACTAGAATAACATTTAAGTTAAAGTACTATCTTGGTTACTAAGAATTATGATATGTGAGTAGTATTAGTGTGGTTCCACAAAATAATTGGTCATATGATGATCAATCTTAACAACGTAGGATTCAAAATGGCTGTCCATGCAAAATACGTTTCAATCAATAAGAACACAGCTAGTGTCATTCATTAACTCATCCACTGAGATACACACAAATAGGGATGAACTCTGAGTACTAGTTAGTACTATAGTGTAATAAGACAAGAATTTCACGTGATTTTTTTAAACTTCTCAGCACGGTTTTGGCCAGTCAGTATATAAAATGTACAGCAGAAATTTCGAACGACAAATATTCACAATGTCATCATTGAATCAACTAATGAGGTATAGTTCATAGTATATTAAAATAATCTTTGCTTTTCGTTCATGACAGACATTCAAGGAGTATACTTCTCGTCATTTTATTGAAATATCTAACTGGAACGATACATTTCAACGGTTTGGCAACTTTCGATCAGATAAAATATATGAAGGATGTGATTAGTCGTACAAATTATGAAAAGGTTCAATTTATCAATGATACATATAGAAAAGTAAATAAAGTTCGAGAACCAAAAATTTATATCTCATTAGTCTTTTCATTATTATTACAATGAAATAGTTTGTACAAATTGTCCGCCACCAGTAACAATAAATACTTTGTTGAAAGTATAAATCCTCTAAATCGGTAAGTTAACTTTTATCCTTATACAGAGAAAAAATGTTGATGTTATTCATTAACTAGTCGAAATTAATGAACATTGAACAAGTATTGGAATTGGAACAACTGGATGTGGTTAGTTTAAAATTTCACACTTGACAATAATGAAATAAACCTTTTATAGTCAAAACGACTTTTATTTTATCCTAAATATTATGGTTCGATTCAAGATGGCGTTTCTGTTTCAACTGACGGTATGAATTCGAATATGTTTTTTTGGAAATTGATTATTATTTTCATAATTTAAAAAATGAATATTGTTTGTTTGAAATAAATTGCATTGTTTGAACTTTTTTGAATAGACTTATTTGTATTTCATAAGTCGTAACTACTGAAATGAAAAAAGTGTAATGACAATAAATCATGCTACAATCAGTGTTAAAAAAAATACATGAACAGATTTGAATTTGTCTTAAAAAAATGTGAATGAATTGATGGCTTGTGGAGAGAAAATTTCATAACAATTAATTTGATCCGAAATATGATGTATTGAGTTGTACTATAAATGCACAACAAAAAGCCTTGTCAGTTATTAAAGATATTTCGTAGCATAATCAAAAAAAATCAGGGTGAATTTATAAGACAAGCTGAGGTTATTACTCACTCAAATTAAATAGAATATGCCTTGAAATGGATTCAAAGACGTGCTTCTTGTTTTAATAGAAAGCTTAAGCTGGTTGTATATGCATTCCGGAGTTGATGTTCACGCTGGATCTTGGACTCAATACCTTCCGCTTCAGATGCGATCGGGTTATTCAGACAGCTATTCATCATCATCATCATGACCTGTTGTCATAACTACTCGCGCCTGCTGCAGCATGTTTAGCATACGCCACCCTCAAATATTCTTCAACCTATTCTGTCCTGAGCTCTTATGTCCAGTTTCTCACAAACACTATTCAGCCTTTTGCTCTCTGTCTCAAATTCTCACCACAGTTTGTTCTCTGATCTTCCTGTATTTTTCGTTCCCCTTGAAGATTCCGGATAAAGGCTTGTCTCATGACTCACTTAAGGGATTTCTTCAGAGTATTATTTTTCTCCTTAGCTGGACTCCGGTTTTTCTTCTGGAACTGAAGATTGTTTGTAATGGTGTCTGGTTGTTTTTAAGTAAACACTTTTGCCTTTCGAATAATGGCTTTTGTTTTCTGCAAGTTTTTACTTCATACAATGGAACTCTTTTGAAGTGTGTATTAGAAATTAGGACTTTGGTTTTAGTTGACGGTTGTTTTGCGTTCCGAATTTTCCTTAATTAAGGAAATACTATTCTTGATTTGCCAATTCGTTGTACGTCTATGTGAAAATATCTAAATATCACAGCCCTTCACCATCAAGTGTGATTTCATTGAGGATCTATGTTTTGCATCTTTACATCATACACGTTGTTAGTGAAGAGACGTAATGCTGTAGAGGTTGTTGCTAAACTGTCAAAGTGTTATTCGTTTTTATTCATTCAAAGCTTAGTAAAATTAATTTACATTCAATCACAAATGTTTGTGAATTTTTGTTTGCTTATTCGATGATACTTTGTTAATATGATCAACATTTTTCATTTACTTTGATCAAGGTCGGATACTACTTGGACAATCTGATAAATTCCATGAAACAGTAGGTATTGTAGCGTTGAATGGTGTAAAGGATATGAGTAAACTGCAGATAATCAATAATGGTAAGCTACTTTAATATGTATATAAATGATTATTCGGAAATTTCAAGTTTAGTTTGACTGTTATAATCCTATGAGAATAAAAGTTAGATTTCAATGCAGAAGGAGTTAACTTGATAAAAGTGCTTGACCAGTTATTTAAAAGTAATATTTATCATTATTACCGTGTTCAGTACTGAACATACTATAAACTGACATTTTATTGTTTACATTTCAGTTGATTGATATGATTGTCGGCGTTGGATTGTTGTTTGCCTTTGACGAATGGTATCATCAGGTCATTGCGGCAATTGTGCCAGTCGCAACACTGATCTTTGCTATTATATCGGGTGTAGCGATGGAAGGTTCTTCAGGCAAATGGAGGCAAATACTATTTTTATTTTTCTTGGTATTGTTGATAGCTGCAATTACCTTCAGCATTTTAAGTATAATTTGCGAGGATTTTTATAAGTATGACCCACGTTTTCCTTGGTGTATCAACTTCAGTTTGTCAAAAGTGATCACTGATATAATTTTGTATAGGAATAAGGGATGTCACTAAATAACTAATCAGTATGAAATATACACAATAATGAGTATTTGCTACATTTATCTGTTGTGTTATAAGTGATTAGTTATCACGTTTACTTTGCATAAAATGATATTTTGTCGATTACTATAAATATATAGTTATATTGACAAGTTACTGCTTCTTCTGTTAGAAGATAACCACGCCATTATGATAAATCTGCACTGGTGCTGTAATCATTTCATCAAACAAATAATATTCAAGCATATCAGATACAGCCACCATATGGAAAAACCTATTGAATGAAAAGTACACATATATGTTGTTAGACCAATGAACACGAACGACATGCGGCATTGCTTGGTATCCCTATTATGAACACAAATCTTACTAAACTGTGACCTGACACAATGTATGCTCACATCAGTCATTATATCTATTATTGAATAATGTTTTACTAATGCAAACAAAATGTTCAAAAAATGATGTGAAATGAAAATTTGTTATAGATTGTGTTTGCGATTCTGTCCGCAATTAGTTGGTCCGGTGCAATGTTCATCGTAAGTTTCTGATGATCGACTGAATTTTTATTTATATATAAAAATATTTTCATAATGAACCTAATAATTTCAAATACCTACAATAATTATTCATAATAAATGTTTGAGTGGAACGTCAGTAGTTCCAACAATGAATGAGATGGAAACTTTTGAATGATCTGAAGGGACATTTGGAGGGTTTAAATGATTTTGGCGTGTGAGTCATTGTACACTCACTCCGTCAGTGAATATTCCTAATATAAAAAGTTTTTGATTTCTTCCGTTATTTTCAAACTAAAAATGACTGTTTTTACAATTACAGATGGTTACATTGACTACGTACTATTTGAGAAAACACGTCAAATTGGAAGACTACTCTGTATTTTATATGACTTTTATACTTTTGGTGGAATATTTGATAATGTTGATTATTTCATATCTTCATGTAAACTATTTTTATTATTGTTGTTGTCATCAAATGCTTTCGATTCGACTTAATTATGGGCAATAATCACAAATTGATTGTTATTCTTAAAATACTGTGATGAATATAAACATGTTTTTGATTATTTATTGAGAACATTTTTCATGTCATCAACGATTGGAATGCGATAAGATCATTCTCTGTGTTTTTTCAGAATTGCACTGCTAAAATTTCCTCAATTTACAATAATCATAGCATCGAACGTCCACTTCATTTTTATATATATTTGATCTAAGTTGACGACACACGGAGTTTAGACCATCAAAATTATGCTGACAGCAGAGTGGGTTACTTGAAACGTTTGGTCGACTGCTTCTCCAATCGATCATCAGATTGTCTCACTGTAGACAAGTACATGTTTAATACAGTACGTTTAATTTTGAACTCAGAATTCTAGATAATACAGCAAGGCTGTTGCTAACGATCGTGCACACTCACCACTTTTTAAAACCCAGATTATTCGAAGACTACATTTTGAGTAGACGATATCACAAGGAACAGTCTTGGTTTGTGCATATATCTAGTCACGCGAATGTTGTGTTTGTATATGTGAATCGCATGGTTCACAATGTATCCAGTTGAAAGATCAAGAAAGGAAGATTGAGAACACAATGGAATTTTTATGACTTGCATGAATAAGTGAAATGTCAGACAATGGATTGATGATTGATTGAAGATTCGCAAATTAACGTTTACGATATGGTTTTCCTATTTTAATGAGTAACCCTGTAATTTTCGTTAAATACGATTCGGTTGTCCCACCTGTGTTCTAATTCACTACAGTACTGCGGATCGCAACTGGTATTTTGTCAATTGAACTCCTTCTATTGTCCGTTTTCTAACAATCGAGGATAGGTAAGGCGTCTTCAGTGAACCGTCATAATCTGCAATTAGATAATGATATGTAATAACAGAAGTGAAATGATTGGAAACAGTATGAATATTGTGGGAATAGAATATTTCAACATCGTCTGAGAGTTTGCGCATACACTGGACGAATAACAAATAGTACAGTGAGATAATCATTTGAATGATTGGCTATGAGAATGAATGTTACTATTAAACCGAACGCGTTCTCTCAAATAAAATGAAAAAAATTCAAGTAAATAAACAAACGTCTTGAAAACATATGGGTACCTGGATTGATAAGCATGAGTGAAGTATTGAACAATAGGTCTGTGAATTTCTCTCAACTATTATTACTTTTGCAATTGTCAAAAGTATTGCTGGTATTATTGTCTTCGGATATCGTAATCAATAGTGTTGTCAAAAAAGTCTGTTGAACTGAGGATTTCTTCTTGGTAATAACCATTGACACTTCTTCCATTCACCGTTTTCAGACGATCACTAACATCAGAAATTACGTGACACGTATCTAGCGTACGGTCATGATAATCAAATGAAAGATGACATGAAATAACAAGGTTGACTAAAAAAAACTTTCAACTTTCTCCATGTAGAATACAGAACAAATATTTTATCAGCATACCGTGTAATTACATGAGTGCAGTTAGTTAAATCACAGTGACACAGGTAGTAATTTCACAACATTCTCAAAGTTCTCAACAAGTGCAGGTTACAATCGTCTAATAACTGCAACTAACGAACAAAGGGACACTGTTAGGGTTATTGAGTTTCTGGTAAAATAATTCCATAACAGTAGCAACTATGTTTGTTTGTAAATTATCCTATAATCGGATCCATCATTTATGATGTTTCTAATAATTCGATTGCGCGTAAGCACGCATGCTTACTCGCTTATTAGATATCTAGCTTATTTTTTCTGACTATCAAAGCTTAGTCATACTTCAGCGCAGAACAGTTGCTTATTTTGCCTTCTCCTATTGGCTTCACTTTGCTTGTGCGCTTTTAGTTCTCACCTCGGTCTCCCTTAATGAACGATAATCTCTGACGAACGTCCATCGTATTTCTACTGCGAATAAACTACGTCTACAATAACTTTCGAAATCGCAATTGTGTTTATGAATATGTGATTAAAATATCGCATCTATTATTCATTGCATTTACAGTTGAATTACAGAATCAGTCAAATTTCGCAGAGAGTTTTCAAAGTTCATAATTACAGTAATCGTTCGTCGATCAATATGTATTGTGAAGTCATTAGTGTTTAAGTTTATAAATTTTGATGATTGTGTGGAATAGTAGTAATGGAACGTTGAGGAATAGTGATGCGAGTTAATAAAATTTCCTAAAATGGTAGTGCTTGTGCTTTACCTTTTTTCTGACTTGACTAAGTGCATTGTGAGAACAATAAACTGCATCAATTTCTTGAATATATGTAGGTAGATGGAAAGATAGAGTGGCTTATATGCAGAAACATGTACATTGACAGATAGATTTTTGAGTAGATAGGTAGATAATAAAAGCTTTATGGTCACTGTTCGTCCATTGTGATGTGCTCAAAACAGTACATAATTAACAGATATCAAACTACTTGTCTAATGTCTGAAACATTTTAATGAAAACACATCGATTCATATAGCTTTTAAAATGAGCTAATATGTGCAAACCGTAGGTATGGAATTTTTTTCGTTTCTTTCCATATACTAGTTTATCGTAATTATTCATATTTACTATTTCTGTCAACTTACTGAAAAATGGAGTTAATAATAACATACAACCGAAATATTTCAACCATGATAACATGGTCTTTCAGTGAAATTTCAGAAGGGAATCACACTAGCTTCTGTGGCAGCACAAACTCCTGAATGTAAGTAGTTGACGTCGATTCAAAATTCACCATTACACCTGATAGAATGGACTTCTTCATTTATTATTAACGGAAATTTCGTCCATGAAAACGAATAAAAAGATTAATCAGTGTGATTGGTCAAAAAATAAATAGTATGAATAATTAAATGAAGGATAAAAACTGATATGTTATTGTATTCTGTTACTCGTTTGCGGTGTCACTAAATGAAAATAACATATGAAATAAAACGAATGCCTACAGTTGTAGTTCGTGCTTCGTTTACGTTATAATCAACTAATATTGATATGTTTTGTCACAACGTTTTTTTCAATATATAAATGACAATTTCTACATGAAATTGAATGTATTTCATGAACGTTCTTAGAATTTCTCAGACTAAATCACTTGGTCAACTGCACATCAATAACTGTAATTCTATAGAGAAATACATTGTAAATCATCATTACTCAGAGAATAAAAAATGTTGCTCAACGATAATTTTACGGTTGTCATTTAGTCATTAATTTTGAACTTTCACAGTTATTAGCATTTCAATAGTGAGACGTGTTACTCAAATTAATATGAAATAAACAGAGGAGTGATTTTTTTTCAGGAATGATTAAAGGTCACATACTTTCATTAGGATGTTTCTTATATTTTGAGGACTAAGCAAACAACATTATCCATTTCCGGAAGGTTTTTTTGTGGAAATCCCTACATGTATACATTTGTTATTTGTCATTATTGATTCGTTCGGTGGTATATATTGTTAAACTGTTCCATTCCATTTGGAATGATCATATTTTTATTTTATTATAGTTTCTATTTTTTCAGCATTTACTGAGTTACCATGTTTCTTTATGAACTGAATCATGTTTCAGTGGATACTTAGTCATGTCGACATATATATTGGTTTGTTCTTCTATTGGTTGTGTCACTAGCATTGACTGGAACTGGGCATTGAATTAAAGCTGTCTTCCGTGATTGGAAACAAAGCAAAAAACTATTATCTGTCGAGTGAATCCGAACTGTCCAGGTAGAATAGAATACTGTTGAACGGTTGTGGATTTCATTTATTGAACAAGTGGTGGTGGAAAAACTGAAGGGTATTATTTGTTTTTATAATTACGTACATTTTAATGTAAGATTATTAACACCGCTGTTCACTCCAATCCTCTGATTTGGATCTATCTGAGTCAAGACGCATATCTGAACTATCTAGACAATAATTTTTTAGTCCAAACTCCAGTTTATATACTACAGTTATAAACAAATGCCGATTGATTGAAATTTTATGGCTTCTTTTTTGGCATTTCGGCGCTTCGTTTGTCAAATGATGTCCAACTCAAAGCCAAATTGAACAATGGATCACCTTAACCTAATGGATTCCCTTTTCATATCCTTTTGTGTCATGGTTCAGGGCTAAAGAGATTTATTTATAATAAATTACAATTATCGTCATCTTGAATGGGATCGAAAAGTGTAGTAAAATGTACAACTGGAGGAAATGTTAAGAACAAATTACATATTTATACATGGAGAGATTTACACAAATAAAAGCTTCATAAACTGATCACTTACTCGATCGTTTGATTGATGGTTGCCCAACCATTTTCGTGTGCTAACCTTACTCGGATTTTTAGTACAGTGATGCTTGACATATTTTCCGGGACCAAAATTTTCAATTCAAGTTTTACTACATTTACTATCTAGACTCACAGAGACTCAGTCAAGTCACATATACCTATACAATGTTTATGTGAATATGCTTATGCACAGACGAGAACTGTTCGTCTTGAATTCATTCATTCGAAGAGTAATTTCCGAATGATCTAGAAATACAAAATGTTGAATCAGTACTATTTCCATCAACAGCCCTGCAATATTATCTAAAATATTCAGATCTTTATTGCACCTTCTGTCATGGATGAACTTATTCATTATTCAGCAAATGGGCAGCAGTTAAAAGTTTCTTTGTCAATGATATTGCGATACTTTAATTCAAATAATGTCTGAATGTTGGCATTCAGAATGCGAATCAAATAACGCTGATTATAAAATAGATGCTACTTTTATTGTGATTTGAAGAATTATTTGCCATGGAGTTCCGAAAGAACGTAAATTACAATACATTTACAACTAGTTAAAAGATGAATCTCTGGACTAACAGCGTTATACATTCACTTTAACCTGAATAACTATTCGGTGTAACATCTGGATGAAACTGTTCAATCAAATAAAGTTGATTCATCGAAAAGATTAGGATTAGATCTCGAGTATTCCAAATGAGTTATTGATAATTTTTAAAAAATGGTGGATGAATTTCAATGTACTGAAATTGTAAAAAACTAATTTGTTTTTTAAAGAAGTTCATTTTGGTATTGAATAATACTCATTTGCATGGTCTCATTGAAAAATCCATCTTACTTTGACCCTTATTGACTAACTATAAATCTTGGATAATCTTATGGTGACGGAATTGAACTTTACAGCAGTGTGCGACTACGACCGCTTCTGCGGCATTCTTTGGAATTTCGGTCTCGCTCGCAATCTCTTAACTTTGATACCATTAAGCGGACATTTAATCTCTTTATTTTTAACTTGAACTTGCAAACACACCATGTATCTACACTGGTTAGTATCCGTCTCTTTCAAATGTCTAAGGCTTTGAGGTTCACTAATAATACTGAAAATCTTCAGATGGGTTTGTTTCACGAGTAATGATGTGTTCATTTAGTTATTCTTATACAGTTTTAAGCCATTGAGAGCTAATACCGAATAAACACTTCAAGGTAGGTCATGACATTCGTACCTCAACTGAGGCTTTTACATCTAAATTGTAACTCTGTTATGAAAACGTAAACCTGAAGTTTCTTAATATTTTTTTTCTGATAGCAACATAGACATGTCTCGTTATTTAAACTAATACGTTTATATGAGTAGATTAAATAAGGCAACTGGTACCGAAAAAATGGATTGTTACAAATGGAACTAACATCTTATCAACTAAAGCGATGAACAAGCAATGATGAAGTTGACGACCAGTGAGCGATGACTTGTTTGTAGAATAAGACATTTTGTTTGCTTTCGACCTTATTGATTGATGTGGTGACCAATCATGGACTTTGCTTAAATTCACTGTTCTCCATGATAATAAGTATCACTTAAGTCTAAACCATGACATATAAGGAGATCGAAAGGCACTTGATTCGTAAAAGGTGATCCATCACTCAGCTTGGCTCCATTAGGCACAGCTTACTTCGAACTTGACATCATCTGACGAATGTTTGGCATCACAAGCGAAGCGCCTCATAATTCCCAGAAACGATAACAAAAATCCACGAAACGTAAAACATATATAACTTTGATCTGTCGGATAATAACTAGAACATTGGTAAATAAACTGTTATTCGAGCTGAAGAATACCTTTCTAGATACCCGTTTCCCCTCACCTGGAGCAGGAAGTTGATCTGCATCGCTTTTGCTACCCACGTCTGTTCTCGAACATTGCAAAGGCTTTTATTCAGCCTGCGCCTGCACTGACTCCGTTTTTTATCGTATTCAGAGCCAGACGGTATGCAGTTTCGAACATTCATCCATTCGGTAGATGCTACCAAATTACACGCCTTATGGTTTACCTACCAGAAGATAATACTGCAGTTTCCATAATCTTCTTGTTAATAATCCAAGCTGCCTCAGGGTGGTCATCACTTGCTACATGGCTGCCTAACTGTTTTTTGTTTGTTCTCCAATTATATTCTTCGATCTTTTATCATTAGGTGGAGCAACAAAAATTTTCCTCGAGATATTTTTCTTGAGATCAGTAAAGCGCAAACAAATACGCGCTCGCGCTAGGGCATGTTCTGCGTCAATAAATGTGCCCGAGAATGAGCAGCAGTCTTCATCAGAGCGTTTGCACCGATGGCATATAACGATGTGATCTAGTTGGGTCCATTGTTGAGTCGAGTTGATATTCCTCAGGTCAAAAGATTATTTTCCCTATGCTTTAATTTATTGCTTGCTGAGAATGGGCGGTTATCTGAGCACAGCCGCTGTGTTAGCCACGAAAGCATAAGATCCACTCAAGTGTCTTTTCTTTTCGCAAAGGATTACCACTTGACAAATAAAATCAACAGCCATTTTAGATTTATTGCAGCGCGTGTACGATTTCGGAGAAGTTAAGAGAGTTTTCTATAAAACTTATTTTTCAGGTCGCCCGAAATGCAGCCAGCAGAGCGCAAACATATACGAAAATGAGGAGACGGCGAGTGTCCTTAACCTTCCGAAGCCTTACTGTCCGGTTCAGTGGAATAGCGCTTGGGCGACTATCTACTCGAATGCAATGTAAGACAGCCACTTCGGCCCCAGTACTGAATACTATACCTGCGCCCGAGACGTCAAGAGGCAGCATCAAGGCTTCCAGAAACACGACGGGTAAACCGTGTTGTGTCTCTTACTGCACCAGGTGAGTTCGAATTGATGGTTTTATTCGGATATCGTGTGCTCGTTTTGGAGACGTAACATACTATGAATGCCTGTGTTTTTTGGGTCCGAAAATTAAAACTCCTTATATGTTATTCATTGCGGGGTTTCAACAGAACACGAATAATGTTTCCTGAGCTCACACTGTTCGATTTTGTGGCGTGGGGTGATGAACAACCGAAAGAAGTGTTGGTCGAGTGATAAAAGATTTATAAAGTTGTGTAAGAAGGATCGGATTGTGACCAATCTGGTTTCGTCTGCCTTTACCTGTCCGAGGGTGGATTTCGAATACCGGCTGTACAAACCGTGGAACGGTGTTTGTCAAGGAAATTGAAAAGAAAGGTAGATTGGCGTTGATCTTAACGACCTAGGGCAGTGATGGTGTAGCCAAATGTACAACTGCCTGAGCTCATTCCTTTAGGTTTTTTTGAGTAATATCTTCTCTCTGAAAAGCACCTACAGGGCAGCCCTTATCGCCTAAGATGTAAGTTGAGGTGTACAATTTCAAGTGTTCAGCCTTTCAAACCCCTCACTTCCTTATGAGAAGGTAGCATCGCTGCAAATGCTGACTGTCCAAGAGAAACACCTTACCAGCTGCTCTTAGTATAATCGACCTGTCTGGAATGATGGAAAATTTGAGAACGTATGTTTCAGCCAATTTAGCTCAGTTGTGTCGTCACGATTGGCAACCCGGACATCACGTCAAGGTGTCAGCTACGTTCGCTTAGCGTGCTCATACTCAATAAGAAAACAAAAAATCACTTATTCGTCATTTTTCTCTTGATAAAGGATTGATTCTTAATTCGAAAGATGTTGAGCCTATACAATTTAATGATTCGAAGAAAAATCAGCTCATCAGTTCATTTTGGAAAGATGTGTAAATTATTTTCCATGAAAAGTAAAGAACATATTTAAATTCACCAAAATATTTCACGAAAAATAATGAATTTTCGATTACCGACAATGGATGAAATAATTGACATGAATTTAGGAGCCCAAGAAAGAAATTAGCAAGAAGCGCTAGTGGTGAGGAAACTAATCAATCGCTATACGAAGAAGCTCATCCTTGGAACCATAATGAAAACGGTAAGAGAGTGATATTCATCTTTATACACACACTATGCATCAGGTATATTCTGTTTTCATCATCGGTAACTAAAATGACTATAATTTTCCCATTCATATCTTCCATGATTTTTCTCAGATGTCACATTAGGTAAGAGTAAATCGCTGCCGAAAAACCCTCACTAAAAAATACAAGATCCCGGTGAAACTGAAAAAACTCAGCGATTCAGTACTAACTGTTTTCATTTACACACCAGTAACTAACTTCTCAATATTCCGGTACAGTTCAGCCTCATTGAATCTGTAGTTGTTTGCTCACAAAACATAAAACACATTTCTTCATTAGCGAAGAAATGTGAGTCTGAATGCTTATCTGAACGAATGGAAAGCTCGACTATTTGATAATGACACACGCATGAAATGATCCTTGAGTCACACGAAATGAAATCGCAACATATTTGAAAAACTGAGAACTGATCACATCAATGTGACTGATGCAATTCATATATTTTTCATACAACATTCGCTTGACTAGGTAAATGCACAAACCAGGGCTGTTGCTTGCGATTTCATCTGCGCAAAATGTAGTCTCCGAATAATCTAGGTTTCGCAAAGTAGTGAATGCGTGCAATATTTATCTAGAATCCTCAGATCGAAAGTGAACGTACTATATTATAACAGGTACACTTCCTCAGCGAGACAATCTCATGATCAGCAGGAGAAGCTGTCGAACAAACGTTCCAAAGAGCAC
This sequence comes from Schistosoma turkestanicum, assembly GCA_944470395.2. Classification (NCBI taxonomy): domain Eukaryota; kingdom Metazoa; phylum Platyhelminthes; class Trematoda; order Strigeidida; family Schistosomatidae; genus Schistosoma; species Schistosoma turkestanicum. The sequence goes on along the minus strand of OX103975.1, from coordinate 22,389,691 downwards.
GCTCTGCTGTCAGTATCATTTTGATTGTCTAATCATATTTTATCTGGATGACGTCATTTTACATCAAATAAACATAAAACTGAATTGAACAGTAGAAGCAATAATTATTGCGAGTTGAGGAAGTATTGGCACTGGTGTTCTGAGGAAAAAACTGAGAACATCTCAATCACATTCCAATTATTGATGACGTGGAAAATGTTCTCAATAAATAATCAAGAATATGTTTATATTCACCAAAGTATTTTATGAATAAAAATGAATTTGTGATTATTGTCCATAATCACGTCGAATTGAAAGCGTTTGTGGGCAACGACAATAATAAAAATAATTGACATGAAGGTATGAAATAATCAACATTATCATATATTCCATCAAAAGTATAAAAGTCATATAAAATACAGTGTAGTCTTCCAATTTGAAGTGTTTTGTCAAATAGAAAGTAGTCAATGTAACCATCTGTAATAGTAAAAACAGTCATTTTAAGTCTGACATTGAAGGAAGAAATCAAACACTTTTTATATCAGGAATATTTACTGACGGAGTGAGTGTACAATGACTCACACGCTAAAATCATTGAAACCCTCTGAATGACCCTTCAGATCATTCACAAGTTACCATCTCAGTTGCAAGCATTCTTCTGAATTTGTTGGAACTACTGACGTTTCAATCAAACATCTATTATGAATAATTATTGTATGTATTCGAAATTAATAGGTTCAGTATGAAACATGATATTTTACAACTCAAAATGAACGTGAGGAGTAATGCACATATTTTTATATATAAATAAAAATTCAGTCGATCATCAAAAACTTACGATGAACATTGAAACGAACCAACAAATTGCGGACAGAATTGCAAACACCATCTAGAACACATTTTATTTTAATATCATTTTGTGAATATTTTATTTGCATTAGAAAAACATTATTCAATAATAAAGATAATGACTGATGTGAGCATGCACTGTGCAAAATCACAGTTTAGAAAGTTTTGTGTTCACGATAGCGATACTAGGCAATTCTGCATGTTGTTCGTCTTCATTGATCTAAAATCAAATAAGTAGACTTTTTTATTTTATAGTTCTTTTCCTTATCTTTACTGTAACCCAGGTGCCTGAATTTTAATGATTTGATGAAATGATGACACCACCAGTGCAGATTTATCATGATTGCGTGATATTTGTTTAACAAAAGAGGCAGTAACGTGTCACTCAAATTATGTGTATGAATATCCCTCAAAATATCATTTCTGCAAAATATACTTGATCACTTGAGCTCTTATAACACAACTGATAAATGTAGACAAATACTCGTTGTTTTGTTTATTTCATACTGGTTAGTTATTAAATGACATTTATAATTCCACATACCAAAATTATACAAGTGATCTCTTTTGAAACATTGAAGTTGATACACCAAGGCAAACTTACATCATACTGGCTTATCGGGGTCATAGCAAATTATACTTAAATGCTGAAGACAATTGCAGCTATCAACAAGACCAAGAAAAATAAAAATAGTCATTTGCCTCAATTGCCCTGAGATGCCTTTCATTCTTAGGACTCTGATTATAATTGCAAAGATCAGTGTTGCTTGAGACTGGCACAATTGGCGCAATGCACCTTGCCCTGATAATCATCACCAACGGCCAGTCCATAATCCATAGCCGACAATCATATCAATCAACTGAAATGTAAACAATGAAAGTGTCCGTTTATAGTATGTTCAATACTTAACACGTAAACAACGATAAACATTACTTACAAATAACTGGTAATGCACTTTACTCAAGTTAACTGATTGTGCATTGAAATCTAAGTTAAGCCTTCCTAATCAAGGTTTACCGTATTGATAATTGAAAGGGCGTTTCCCGTACGATTCTGCATATGAATTCCATTATATTGACGTATTCATGAAAATTATAAAAGTCATGAGAACACAAAATTTCTACATTATCACTACTTGAAGCATCAAGTGCCGACAAATAAATTGCGAAAAAAACTGATTTGAAGATTAACCATGTGAACAGAGGAAATATAAATTCAAAAGCATGAAATGAAATTATTTGGAGACTTATGTGCGTCGACATTATCGCAACTGCAGTGAAAACAGTAACCCTATCAAAAATTTATCTGTTTAAACAGATTCCATTGAGACACACTCCACTTATCACCGTCATATATCTATCAGCAAATTCACATTTACCCCTGACTACTGAATCGCTCTGAGTCTTTTGATATTCTCACATAAGCATATCCATAATTTTGTATATTACAGTTGATCCTGAGGACTATGCAATTGGAATAAAATTTGTGGAATCTCAGCGGAAATATTTACAAAATCATAGATATAATTTGAAATAATATTCAACTAACCGTTATAAACATGATGATGTTATTCTATGTAGATGCTTTGTGTAACGCTTTTACGAGTATAATGATGAGTGCCAATATTAGAGCCATCCCTCTGATGTAGGAAAATAGAATGTACAAAAAAATAAAACGGAAGTGTACATTGAGCATATTACTAGTCAGTTTCCTGTAAAATATATGAACGAAATCAGGTCGGTAATGCAGGTGAGCAACATTTTATATGGATACGTTCAAAAGATGATCGAAGGATTCGACAATGTGATTACTCGGAAAATGATGTTCTTGTTAATCGGATATTCGTTCGAGATCCATTTTTTAAGATTTTTTAAGGAAATAGCTTGTTGATCGGTCTTGTTCTTGTTGATATCAGTCACTCATCAAAAATGCGAACCCTACTACTCTCGAAATACCTTCATTATGATTTCTTGAAGGATTCAACACTGATTAGATAATCATAGTTGATTCTTTTTGATCAAATGATTATCCTCAATAATAATTTATAAAATCATATATTCGAAGTTTACCATTATTCATGACTTACATTAAAACGACACCATATAGGCGACGTTCATCGCTCCATGCGGTTGCATAGAATCTGTCAAGCGAAATAGTGATTTTTAAATTAACGTCAACTACTAACATGCACGCATTTGTACTGTTACAGACACCAAAGTTATTTTCTTTTGACATTTCAGCGAATGCCCATGTTATCATGGTTGAAATATTAAGATTGGATAAAATCATTAACTCCATCTTTCACTAAATCGGCTGAAATATTAGATATCAATAATCATTACAAGTAAATAGATGGAATATATAAAAGCTTATTTATTTGTCACTTATTTCCTTCACATTCAAAGGTAAATTGACAGGTGTGTATTCATGAACTTGTCTCAAACATCAGAGAAGTAGATTCATGTCAATGTATTTTTTCCGTTGTAAGCGATAGCAATCGACCGTGGGTCAAATTATGATTCACTAACTGTATATCTATCTACTCACAAATCTATTTGTCCACAAATACATCCGCCTATCTTTCTATATATTCATCTATCTATCTACACTTATACATGTATTCAAAGAATCCATGCAGATCATTGTACTGCCATATTCAAATCATGAAAATTAATGCCCTGGTGATATCATGTTGTGAAAATTTACAAACTCACATTACACTTCTCTAGCGTTTAGTTAACACAATTCCATACACACAATGAAATTTATAACCCGATACACTGATTACTTCGCAACATAAATTGATTGTCAATTTTTAAGATCACTAAACTTTGCACCAAATAATTAACCAAATACTCTGAGTGACAAAAATAGATTCTGTACTCCATTTAGAAATATAGTTATTTTATTCTATCAACACGTGATAATGCTTGGAAATTACTTACTTACTTACTTACGCCTGTTACCCTGAATGGAGCATAGGCCGCCCACCAGTTTTCTCCAACCAACTCTGTCCTGGGCTTCTTCCTCCAGTTCTGTCCAATGTTTGTTCATTCCTCTCATATCTTTCTCTATTTCACGGCGTAATGTATTCTTTGGCCTTCCTCTTTTCCTTTAGCCTTGAGGGTTCCATGTGAGGGCTTGTCTTCTAATTCAGTTTGGTGTTTTACGCTATGTGTGTCCTATCCACTTCCACCGCTTCTTCCTGATTTCCTCGTCCACTAATGATGTCTGGCCAACGAATTCGAAGTATTTTGCGTAGACAACTGTTAATAAACACTTGTATCTTCTGGTTGATGGCTTTGGTAGTTCTCCAAGTTTCCGCTCCATACATTAGAACTGTCTTGACATTTGTATTGAAAATCCTTATTTTGGTGTTGATTGATATCTGTTTGGAGTTCCAGATATTTTTCAACTGTAGAAATGCAGCCCTTGCTTTGCCAATCCGTGCCCACACATCTGCATCTGATCCACCTTGATTGTCGATGATGCTGCCCAGATATGTTAAGGCATTAACGTCCTCCAAGGCATCTCCATCAAGAGTGATTTGATTGGTGCATGTTGTGTTGCATCGGAGAATTTTGCTTTTTCCTTTATGTATGTTGAGACCTACTGCTGCAGAGGCTGCTGCTACACTGGTTGTCTTCTCTTGCATTTGTTGTTGAGTGTGCGATAGAAGAGCCAGGTCATCTGCGAAGTCCAGATCGTCCAGCTGTGTCCTAACTGTCCAGTTGATACCGTGCTTCCCTCCAGATGTTGACGTCTTCATAATCCAGTCGATCACCAGGAGAAAGAGAAATGGTGAGAGTAAGCAACCTTGCCTGACACCGGTCTTCACCTCGAAAGAGTCGGTTAGCGGTCTCCCGTGCACGATTTTGCAGTTGAATCCATCATAAGAATTCCGTATGATGTTAACTATTTTCTCAGGCACCCCTTAGTGTCGAAGAAGAGTCTACAGTGTTTTCCTATCCACGCTATCGAATGCTTTCTCGTAGTCGACGATGTTGATGTAGAGTGGTGAGTTCCATTCAATTGACTGTTCCACAATGATCCGTAATGTAGCAATTTAGTCAGTACACGATCGATCCTTACGAAATCCGGCCTGTTGATCTCGAAGTTGGGTGTCTACGAAGTCCTTCATTCTGTTTAACAATACGCTGTTGAAGACTTTGCCTGGTATTGAAAGAAGAGTGATGCCTCTGTAGTTCTCACACTTGCTCAGATCGCCTTTTTTTGGTATTTTGATCAGGTATCCTTCTTTCCAATCTGATGGTACTTGTTCCTCATCCCAATTGTGAAATATTTTCTCAGTTGCTTCTACATCTGCTTTCATTGCCTCTGCTGGAATGTTGTCTGGTCCTGCTGCTTCCATACTGATCTTCTCAATCGTAGGTGCGTCAATATAATTTGGGAGATCCGTGGATGCTGCTTCGATGTTGGGTGTGTTCAGTGGAGCTGGTCGATTCAATAGTTCCTCAAAATGCTACACCCACCTATTTCGCTGTTGTTCAGTGTTGCTGATTATTTTCCCTCCCTTACTTTTCACTTGTCGTTCTGGTTTACGATAGTTTCCGGCGAGCTTCTTTGTAGTTTCGTACAATTGTCTCATGTTTCCTTCTCTTGCAGCCTTTTCCGCCGTCGTTGCTAGATCTTCCACATATTTTCGTTTGTCAGCTCTGATGCTCTTCTTCACTTCCCTGTTTGCTTCTGTGTATGCAGCTTGTGCGGTAACTTTCTCTGCTCTTGTTCGGCTGACATTGATTGCTGCTTTCTTGTTCCTCCTTTCTTCAATTTTTTCAAGAGTACCAACAGAGATCCATTCCTTGTGATGGTGCTTCTTGCGACCAAGGACCTCCTGACATGTTGAAGTGATTGCCTCCTTAATCCCTTTCCAATTGTTCTCCAAGGTTGCTTCCTCTCCATTGAGTAGATCCTGGTAGGCCTGGAACCTATTGGTGAGGGCTATCTTGAATTCGTTGAGTTTTACGGTATCCCGAAGAAAGGCCGTATTAAACTTCTGTGATGTTGTCTGCCCCGTTGTCCAGTGCTTCTTTAGTTTCAGTTTCATTTTGGCGATTAGCAAATGGTGATCTGAGGCTACATCAGCTCCTCTCCTGGTTCTCACATCCTCCATAGTCCTTCTGAACGTTTTGTTGATACAGATATGATCAATCTGGTTTTGAGAGGGGTGATCCGGTGAAATCCATGTAGCTTTCTAATTGCGGTTGTGCGGGAATATTGTGCCACCGATGACCAGTTTGTTGAAGGCACATAGGTTTGCAAATCTCTCACCGTTTTCATTTCTTTCTCCCAGTCCATGTCGTCCCATGATGTCTTCATATCCAGTGTTGTCCATTCCAACCTTGGCATTCAGGTCTCCCATAAGAATCGTCAAATCCTTTGGTGAACATTTATCGACGATTGACTGCAGCCTTTCGTAGAATTGATCTTTGTCGTCGTCATTGTAGTCATTGGTAGGTGCATAACATTGGATGACGTTCATTGTGATGTCCTCTTTCTTTGTTTTGAAGAATGCTTTAATGATCTTGGGTCCATGAGATTCCCAACCTATTAGTGCCTTTTGTGCATGTTTGGGCAGCATCAATGCAACTCCTTGTGTATGTGAAGCGTTTTACTCTTCATGACCAGAGTATAACAGCAATTCCAATGAAGCTAGTCTCAGTTGTCCTACTTGTGTCCAATGCGTTTCACTGATTCCAAGCACCTCGAGGTTGTATCTTTTCATTTCTGCCGCAATTCTTCCAGTCTACCACAATGTACAATCGTTCCATGTACCTAAAAAATGGTTGCTCTGGTTGCCAGAAGAGGCATCAGCTTCGTGACCTGCGAGGGAACTCGGTTTTCAGCACGCGACGTCATAATTCTTCTTCCAACTCTTAGGGCAGAGTTAAAATGGTTTGAATTATTTTTTCTGGTTAGCGTTCTTTTGGCAAGTTAGTTTTTGACGGAATGGGGTCGCCAAACCCATGTCCAACCCTCCTTTTTCTCCCGGGCTTGAGACCGGCAGTAGCCCCTAAGGTTCTACTGGCGGAGTTAATGCTTGGAAATGGGAAGCATGCATTATTTTCTGATTATTTTAAGTTCACATAATGAATTAGAGCATTCAGAAAACAGACAGAACTACACTGATCATGTATATATTTTTCTGAGCTTAATCATAAATTTCCACATTTAATGAATATAAACTTGTGCAAATTTGTTTGTACTGATGATGAGAGACTGCTTTCAAGGAAACTAGTCAGTATGATTTAACTGTAATGGTGTGGTAAGGGATGCTAGATAATTTACTTCGGGATGATAGATTTGATGTCGTGTCACTCTTTCTCAGTGGGAGGAACTTTATAATTGATGTATTCAAACTGGAAATCGATAAATATTTGTGCAATATACAAAGTTGGTGGAGACACAGTTTAGTGGCCGCAGAAATATGATGAATGTGCGATAGAGTTTATCGTTCATTTAAGTAGACACATATGGGATTAAAAATGTAACAAACGTCTTTCATGTATTCTGCTATCAATAATTATCGGAAAAAGGACAATGAAACAAAGTAATTGAAAGGTTGCGATTCCTATTACTTTACAGGTTATTCGAAAGCACTGTCGAGTAAAATTATCTTAAGCATGATTACCTGCAATTAAATTGTTAACAACTCCAATAGTAATAGCTGAGATGTATTCTTGAACATTTATCTAACACTAGTCACTCCATTGAGCTTTTCGTTCAAAAAAGGTTTGTTTGAAGTATTATTAGTTACTTCACTTGCGACTTGTTTATAAGAAACTTTAGGCCTTATAATAAATTGTACCAGTTATTGTTTTACTGTGCTTTTTGTTTATTCATTTTCACTAAGTGCTAAGTTTCTGTTAGTGTTCCTATCATTTAGATCTGACTGACCGATGTAAGTTCTACCGTCTCTTCCGGTACGATATCGGTTTTATTTTGATATCAAACAATCGTTAGCAAATATATAAGCTCTAAAGTATACAATCGTTTATTCCATGCCTGAATAACGGAAATAATATGCTTATTGACAGGAACGTAATCGGTGTGTTGTATAAGATCCTACGTGCCTTCGAAACATTGTTCGAAAGCCGAGGAATGATCGACGAAGCAATGCAGTTGTCAGGAAACGATTACTGGGTAAAGGTTACTGATCATGTGATGAACTGTTGATTCTTCTTCAAATGAGGTGACATGGACGTCTTTTATGTATAACTAACCACCGATTGCCTTTGGTGTACAGGTAAATTATAAGAAACCTAGGGGCAGCCAAATCAAAGCATGGCACAGATCTTTGAAGTCACTAACAAGTGGAATCAGTCACAATTACAGTTGTGGAGTGCCTGGCTTCTGTCGAGGAGACAATAGACACTGATGTTTAGATACTTTGAATAAAACGGCCCGAAATCTGTTGTAATGGCAGAGAGTGCATCCATTATTTGTCTTTTTTCATGACATTCAAAGTTCTGTGATTATAATCTTGATTAAATTTCTTGAATAATATCTTCAAACATAGATCTTCTCCATTATCGCTGATACTAACCACATTAAGATGGATTTAAATTGACAACGTCATCTCTCTTTAATAGTGTGGTGTGTCAACTTGCAGTGATTAACGTATGTGCAAAGTTCAAAGTTGTAGCTAACTGCTTACTTATATGTAGTAATTGGAAGTATATGTATCAAGAATTAAGGATATGCACGAGCGAATGTATTGTATTCAGAATTCGAAATCAAGCATTTCACAACAACAAGAAGTTACTAGTTCATTCAAACAGCACATCCGCCACAGCTTAAATTGGAATGTATATGTCTGTAACCAGTTGTACGTCTTCTTCTCAAATTCATCCTGTGTCTGTCCGACAGTGTATTGGATAAAGGCTCTGTATTATCTAGAATGCTCTCATTAGTATTAGAATTAACAACCGAAATCGGAACAGACTCACCTGGTTCTTGGAATTGTATTTGATCAATATGTCGATTGTGTGTACTTAAGTCATTGATATCTAGAAGTCGCACCATAGATTTCCCAACATTCTTCAGAACAATCCCCGTGGATGGTCGAAGATCATTGCCACGATAATATGTAACTTCTGCAGACTCCAAACATCTCACATTCGACCGAAGAATTCTTCCTTTTAATAGTTTTGATGGAGTCTCTTTCGTCACTGAATGTCTGGCATTTCTATATTGCAGTAGAAAGGTATCTACTCCCCTCTCCAGCTCATTAAATGTTGAGGCGGCAATAGAATCAATAGCAGTTTTTATACCTCCACTGCACTTAGCACACGTGGCTATCGAATCTTTAAGTAGAGCATCAGAATTTTCTTTAGAAACTAGGAGAGACAACTCCACTTTAAGCCTTTTCAAATTCTTTAAACCCAGTATTGACAGTCCTGTTTCACTAACTAAAAATTCACAAGGTATATATGAGGAATTATCATCTCTTATTAGCAATTCACAACATCCTCGTATAGGCAGTTTGTGTCCAGTAATCCCCAATATTGATACTTCAGTGGGTCGTATCACAACGTTCGGATCTAACGATTTCAGGTTCTTGAATGAAATAATGGACTCTATACTGCCTGTGTCCACAATAAAGTCATGAAATGAACCAAGCGATGTATATAGTCGTTTTTGAATATGAGCATTACCTTTCGAAATGGTAGTTAAAGATAAATGATCATTAGGATCAGCTGAATTATTGGAATGTAAATTACAAGCTTTAGTACTACTTGAGGCAAAATGAACAGTAGCTTTGCATACTGCTTG
>OX103975.1:22303511-22379568 GCA_944470395.2 Schistosoma turkestanicum | reverse complement strand
GGTCATATATTTTCATTACATGTTCGTCAAGTTTTAAGAGCTAAGCAAACAACTTTATCATTGTGAGTGTAACATACATTTCTGAAAGCTTTGTTTGTGAAATTCCTTCTATGTATACAATACTTATTTGTCTCTGTTGATTCATTCAGTGGTACATTTTGTTATTCTGTTCAATTCCATGATTATATTTGTATTTTATTATAGTTACTGTTTATTCTGTATTCAATGAAGTTCCATGTTTCTCTATGAACTGCATGTAGTTTGTTTAGGCTGATATTAAGTCATGAAGACTACTATATTGATTTGTTCTTCTTTCGGTGATGTCACTTGCATTGAATTTAATTGGGCATCTTGATTGTGAATTGAGGCAGTCTCCGAAAATACGAAACAATCTGTGTTTAAAGCAAACAAATATTATTTGTCTAAAGAATCTGATCTATCCAGGAGGGACAAAATAGCATTTATCTGCTGTGCGTTTGATTTACCGAACAAGTGTTGGAGAAAAAATGGAGTAATATTTGTTTAGGTAGTGATGCTGCATAATTGCATAAGCAAGTGAGTAAGTAAGTAAGTAAGTAAGTAAGTAAGTAAATAAGTAAGTAAGTACCTTGCCTTGTTGGATCATATTCATTAGCAATATGCCATTTACTCATGTAGATAAAGCATATACCAACGCTACTTGTGAGAGACCATCGATTTTAAAATCTGATCGCTGAAAACCTTATGCATTTGGAAACAGCGTGAGCGTCGCGACACATACTGCATTAAGTTTTTACGATAAAAGTGATATCATACAACCCTAACCCTACCAGTGGTTGTATTCTGTTATTTGTGATATTCATCTCTATATACACACTATGAAGCTTGCAGGCAATAGGTTAAATTTTCGAATTACACATTTTTTATATTAGTAATGGAATGAGAGTCTGTACGCTTATGTGAACTGGTGGTGAGCTCGACTATTTGCTAATAACACACGGATGAAATCAAAATAAATCATTTGTATTTAGAGAACCAGGAATTGAAAGCAGTCTTTATTGACATACTGCAATCGATAATTATATGCAAGCAATTCAACTATGGACGTCTGATTATTGTCGACTATCATTCATAGCCACTTTTACATTTTTAAGTGGTTATGCTTGTTATGTTAAGTTGAAAGACCTGTTTACTTTTATAAGGTTTAGCCTTTTTAACTCAGTGTCGCGTTCGTCATTTGTGCGAGACCGACATTGAACAGTTCACATACTCCCTCACATTTCAACATGACCAACTGTGAACCATGTGATTCACATATACATACACAACATTCTCTTGACTAGGCATATAAACAAACCAGAACTGTTCCTTGCGATTTCATCTACTCAAAATATATTTTTTGAATATTCTAGGTTTTGTTAAGTAGCGAATGTGTACGATCGTTAGCAACAGTCTAGCTGTATTATCTAGAATCCTTAGATCAAAATTAAACGTACTGTATTATAACATGCACTAGTCTTCAGCAAGACAATCTCATGATCAATAGGAGAAGCAGTCGACCAAATGTTCCGAGTAACATGCTCTGCTGACAGCATCATTTGATAGTCTTTTCTTATAATCTCCGGATTACGTCAATTTAGATCTAATATACACAATCTTTGAAGCGGACATTTGATGATATAAATATTGTAGGTTGTGGAATTATTAGCATTGGAGTTCTGAGAAGACACTGAGAACTATTCCATCACACTCCAACTACAGATGACGTGTAAAATTTTCTCAATACATTATCAAGAACACGTTTATATTCATCAAAGTGTTTTATGAATAACAATCAATTTGTGATTATTGTCCAGAATTACGTTGACTTTACTACACTTATTGACAACAACAATAATAAAAATAGTTCATATGAAAATGTGAAATAATCAACATTATCATGTATTCCACCGAAAGTATAAAAGTCATATAAACTACAGAGTAGTCTTTCAATATGACGTGTTTTGTCAAATAGAACGAAGTCAACGTAACCATCTGTAATTAAAAAACAGTCATTTTTAGTCTGAGAATAAATGAAGAAATCAAACAGGTTTTATATTAGGAATATTCACTGACGGCGTGAGTGTAGAATGACTTAAACGTTAACATCATATAAACCCTCTAAATGAGGCGTCAGATCATTCAGTAGTTGTCGCCTGATTTAAAAGCATTTATCTGATGATATGGAAACTACCGATGCTCTACTCAGAAAATCTACTATCAATAATTACTGTAGGTATTTCAAACTTATAGTTCCAGAATGGAGTCTCAGATTTTGCAATTCAAAATGAACAAACAGATTAATGAATATATATTTACAAATAAATCAAAATTTAATCGTTCATCAGAAACTTACAATAAACAATGCACCACACCAACAAATTGCCGACAGAATTGCAAACTTGATCTAGAAAAAAGTTTTATTTCATATTATTTTTTGATTATTTCATATGCGTTAGTGAAACAATATGCAATAAAAAAGATAAAGACTGATGTGAGCATGCATTGTGTAACGTCAGCTTTTTAGGCTACCTGTTCACAATAGGGAGACTAGGAAGTCTACATGTTGTTCGTGTTCACTGATCAAAAAACAAATATGTGTACCTTTTCATTTGATAGTTCTTTTCCTCGCGTTTACTGTAACCCATATGCCTGAAACTGAATCATTTGATGAAGTGATGACAGCACCAGTGAGAATTTATCGTAGTCGCTCGATCTTTGTTCAATAAAATAGAAAGTGATCTCTGTCTTAAAAGTTATGTATAATAATTCTTAAAATATTGTTTTCTGTATAAAAAACTGGAAAACGGGTAGCTTATAACATGACAGATGAATGTTACAAATATTTATTTTGTTTTGTTTCATAATGGTAAGTTAATAATATACAGTCATAATTACCACACGAAACCACATCAGTAATCACATTCGATGCACTGAATTTGATACTTCAGTCAAAACTTACTTCGTTCTTAGTCCTATCCATGTAAATTATACTTAAAACGCTGAAAACAATTGCAGCTGTCACCAGTACCAAGAAAAATACAAATAATAGCACCCTCCATTTGCCTGCAGAACCTTTCATTCTTAGACCCGATAGAATAGCAAAGATCATTGTTGAGACTGGCACAATTGCCGCGAAGACCTGTTGATACCAATATCCATAGGCAGTCAATAATCCAACGCCAACAGTCATACCAATCAACTGCAACAATAAACAAGAAACATGTCAGCTTACAGTGTTTGGAGTACTGAACACGGTAATAATGATAAATATTACTTTTAAATAACTGGTCAAGCACTGTTCTCACGCTAACTTTTAGTGCTTTGAAATGCATGTTAGACGTTCTTTATCAAGGTTTTCCGTATTGATAATTGAAAGGCGTTCTATATACGAATCTGCATTTGAATTGCATCAAATTGATGTATTCATGGAAATTTAATAGCAATGAGAGCACAAAAATTGTTTTCAACTAAATGTTACTAAAACTTGGAGCATCAAAAGCTGACACAAAAATTGGGGAAAAAATTCAGATATGAAGACTAACCTGGTAAACAGAAGAAAAACAAATTCAAAAGCATAAAAAATTATTTGGCAGAATGTTTATGTGCGTAGACTTTATCACAACTGCAATGCAAACAGTAACTCTATCATGATTTCGTCTGTTTATACAGATTTACATGAGACACACACCACTTATCCTATATCTAACACATTTACTCCTGAATATATACAAAATCATAAATATCATTTGAAACGATATTCAACCAACCGTTATGAATATAATGATGTTATTCCATGTAGATGCTGTGTGTAACGCATTGATGAGTATAATGATGAGTGCCAGTATGAAAGCCATACCACTGAAGTATGAAAATAAAATGTACAATGAAGTAAAATGTAAGTATATGAGCGAAATCCGGTCAGTAATACAGATGAGAAACATTTTCCTTTCGATATGTCTGAAAGATAATCTAAGAATTCGGCAATGAGAATGCTAAGTAAATGATTTTCAGAAGGATCAGAAATTAGTCGCTGAAGAAAAATGCAAAATCTGTTTGGAGAGGTACCTTCATTAGGTTTATTTTTTTAATTTATTTTCATCTAGATTAGATTTAATTCACGGATGAGAAATGAAAATCTCTAACAGAGATGCCTACATCAAGATTTTTTTGAAGGATTTGTGAATTGAACAGATAATCACAAATAATCATTCTATTCATTGGATGATCCTCAATTATCATGTATAAAATAATATTATCGACTTTTACCGGTTTTCATGACTTACATCAAAGCTACATCAGATATACGATACGGATCTTCTCATGCAGTTGCGTTGAATCTGTCAAGCAAAATCGTGATTTTTAAATTAACGTCATTTACTTACATGCACGCATTTGTACTGTTAAGGACACTAAAGTTATTTTCTTTAGAAATTGAACCGAATGCCCATATCGTCATTGTTGAAATATTTAGATTGGATGAAACCATGAACTCCATCTTCCACTAAATATGTCCGTCTATCTTTTTATATATCCATCGATCTATCTACATTTATACCCACCTATTTCGCTGTTGTTCAGTGTTGCTGATTACTTTGCCTTCGTTACTTTTCACTGGTCGTTCTGGTTTATGATAATTTCCCGCCAGCTTCTTTGTTATTTCGTAAAATTTGTCCATAAAATGTCACTCTTTCTGTCTATTCATCTATGTAACCAACCGCAATCAAGGCATCCATGCAGATCATTGTACTGCCATATTCAAATCAGAAAAATTAAATCGCTAGTGATATCATGTTTTGAAAATTTACAAACTCACATTACACTTTTCCAGCGTTTAGTTAACACAATTCAATACAATCACTGAAATTTATAACCCCATACACTGATTACTTCGCAACATAAATGGATTGTCAATTTTTTAGATCACTAAACTTTGGACCAAATAATTAACCAAAATCTCTAAATGGAAAAAAAGTAGATTCTGTATTTCATTTAGAAATATAGTTATTTTATTCAATGAACACGTGATAATGCTTGGAAATGGGAAGCATGCATTATTTTCTGATTATTTTAAGTTCACATAATGAATTAGAGCATTCAGACAACAGACAGAACATTCTTTTATTACTTTATTGATCATGTAAATATTTTTTTGGGCCTAATCATAAATTACCACATTTTATGAATATAAACTTGTGCAAATTTGTTTGTACTGATGATTAAAGACTGCTATCAAGGAAACTTGATACTTAGTTTTCGAACAACAGTCAGTATGATTTAACTGTAATGGTGTAGTAAGTGATGCTAGATTACTTAATTTTGATGGTAGATTGAATGTCGTGTCACACTGTCTCAACGGGAGCAACTTTATCATTGATATATTAAAAAGGAAAATCGATAAATATTTGCGCAATATATAAAGTTGGTGGAGACATGGTGTAGTGGCTGTAGAAATATTATGAATGTTCGTTAAAGATTATTGTTCATTTAGGTAGACTCATATGGTATCAAAAAGGGAACAAACGTCTTTCATGTCTTCTGCTATTATTAATTATCGCAAAAAGGGCAATGAAAGAAAATTATTTGAAAGGTTGCGATTCCTTTTACTTTATAGGTTATTTGAAATCACTGTCGAGTAAAATTATCCAAATCATGATTACCCGTAATAAAATTGATAACAAAACTAATAGTAATAGCTGACAGGCATTTGAAGATGTATTCTTGAACACTTAGCTCAAACTAGTCACTTCATTGAGCGTTTTGTTTAAAAAAGGTTTGTTTGAAGTATTATTAGTTACTTTACTTGCGACCTGTTTAAAATAAACTTTAGGCCTTGTAATCGAATTTAACAGTTATTGTTTTACTGTGATCTTTGTTAATTCGTTCTCTCTAAGTTCAAAATTTCTGTTTGCGTTTCCATATTCCAGCACGATATCGGCATTCCTCTAATATCAAACAATCGTGAGCAAATATATGAGCTTTAAGGGATATAATCGTTTATTCCATGGTTGAATAACGGAGATAATATGCTTATTGAGAGGAACGTGATGGGTCTGGAGTATTAGATCCGATGTGTTTTCGAAACATTGTTCGAAAACCCAGGAATAATCGAGTAAGCAATGCTGCTGTCAGGGAAACGATTACTAGGTAAAAGTTACTGATCAAGTGATGAACTGTTGAATCTGCTTCAACTGAGGTGATTGGACATCTGTTATGTATAACTAACCAGCGATTGCCTTTTGGTGTACAGGTAAATTGAAAGAAACCTGGAGGCAGCATGGCAGAGATCCATAAAGACATTAACAAGTGGAATCATCAATCATTGCAGTTATGGAGTGCCTGGCTTAGGTCAGGGAGACGACAGTAACTGATGGCTAGATACTTTGAATGTCACGGCCCCAAAAATCTTTTGTAATGACACAGGTACATCCATTATTTATCTTCCTTCATTACAATCGAAGTTCTGTATTTATACTCTGAATAATATTTCTTGAATGATATCTTCAAAACTTTATCCTCTCCATTTTCGCTAGTACTAACCACAATACGGTGGATTTGAATTGATAACCCTATCTCTCTGTAATAGTGTGGTGTGTCAACTTGCAAATCAAAGTTATTTATCACTGCCACTTAATCTTATCGATCTAGGCTCGCACTGGCTGCAGGAAGTAAAGTATGCGTTTTACAGGAAACTTTCGGAGCTCCTTCACCCTACGAATTGGAGAAAACTTCTTCTTCACTCAATAGATAATGATTCGAAATATACTTCTCCTGAAAGTGAGCATGGTAAGCGGTGAAAGTGAGGTTGTACAATTCCTAAATAAAGCTTATGGTTGCAGTGATTCATCCGCGTGCGAGAACTCACTAACACCCAGCTTCAATATTAATAGCTCTGCACACACCTAAACTACACTCAATTTAGTAAGGTTTATTTAAGCTTCACCCCACCAAGAAGCAATAAAACTTACTACTTGAATACAAAGCTCTTTAGATTATACTTGGAGTAAACTGCATATTCACTGGGTCGATCGGTACTGAACACTGTTTATCGACGGTTTGTAGTACATAAAACTGCATTAGAATACAAAATAGTTTGTTTTATACAATCTGCACGAGTCTAACAACGAGAAAGAAGGGGGGATGAAAATACTGCCTGGTGGGCGTTGACTTGCTTGTGGAGTAAAACTTTCGGATTGCTTTCGGCTTTATTCATTGATGGGGAGACCGATCAGTAACACTAAGACTGCTCTTATACTCTTGCAACTTCTGAGACTCATGTTTCCACGTCAACACTTAAAGTCCTTGTTCTCCTAAGACAAACCGCAACATGCTTTCTCATGGAACCTCTTTTTTTGCTGTACTCCTTCATCTGTGTTACGACCGGTAGTAATTTTATCCTGAACTGCCACTGTATTGTCTACTTCATAATGTCAGTTAAAGCAGTGATTTAAATATATTTTTACAAATGCTTCGTTGCTAAAGTTTATTCCCAATTTTTTTCTATTTTCGCAGAACCCTATTCAGAGTGAAACAAACATCGCGCTTGAAGGCAACATGCACCGCACGCATGACAATTTGATCCAGTCTGTCTCCTGTAACATACTGTTATTTCCAACGACTTTTTCATGTAATGGGTATACTGATAACATTAGAGAGTCCCAAATTTAGTTCATTGCATAATGATTATCTTCCTCCGGCAACCAACGGTTTAAACTTTTATTTATCCAGAAAGATTATCTCTGGAGTACTAGGTACCAAGTCGACACAGCTGCACATGTTTCTCTCGTATCTTCTGCTGGCAGCCAATCCGAAGCTACAACAGCTGGCGTTCCTATAGCTGTACTCGGTTCCACAGCTAGCCCAGTCACGTAGGCTGTAATTAATCGAAACATTTTCGAAAACTATATCAAAGGGCTCTTTAACCGTGAGTATATTGAACAGGGCATTAATAAAGTCTGTATGCTTTTACAAAGTATTCGGAAATTTTAGACCTTCATAAATAAACAAAGTCGAAAGAGAAACGTTTTCAATATGCCGACTCATTCAACATGAAATTTTAAAACTGTAATCAAACGACTGCACTGAATGTACATATTCTGATGGGTGCTATTTAAACCGTATCGCATACGTTCAATTAAGTCCAGTGCAGATTATATCGGAGAGAAAAAAATGTATGAAGTGATAACACTGTACATAGGAGCATAGGTCTCATGAGAGAGGCTTGACTCTCGTTCGCTATTAGATTATTTAGGTGACTTACTTGAGGGCCCTCTTAAGAGTGTTGCTATCATTGCATAAATAAGAGAGTAATAAAGTAACAGCTCCTACTATCCACATGAACTCACAGCTGAAACCAAACATCGAAATTTTTCTTAACTTATAAGGATGAAAATATGTAGCCCGAGAAATATGTTTCACCGTGAAAATGTTAAAATTAAAACAGAAGTATGACACAAATAACTAGAAACGTTTGAAATAAAACAATGAGACAGATCTATCGACAGTTATTTTACATATGGATGTTGATTCAATTTACAGATTAATAATTTAAGCAAAAGAATCAACCAAGAACTCGGGTAAGCTACACCAGTAGTCACAAACCTTACACCATATAACGCCTATGCGTTTAAAGATTGAACGAACACTCACATTTCGTCTTATCATTTGACCGACAGTGACGACATATGTAAAGGCCGTTTCTTGATCCTAGGAAATCCTGATGTGAATCATTGAACTAGCATTGTTGAAAATTGAATCTGCTAGAATTTAGACAAACGTGTATTGACGTTAGTCATATCGACGTTTAGTGATCGTTAATAAGTTGTCTGCACTTCGACTACTGTCATGTGAATAACGTCGCTTTTTATTCATAGCTATTGCTACATTTGTAGTTGACGCTTGCTTGAATAAATCAGTGTACAGAACTGTATTCTTTTATAGGTAGGGTATTTTGATGCAGTGTTGCTTGAATAACATTTTCGGAGTCAACATGTACAGTTCAACTGTACCTGCATATATTAACTAATCTTATAGAGACTCATGCAAGTTGCATAGAGAAAGACAACATCCTTGAAATTTTGGTCAGGCAATAAAATGTATGTTACCTGTTGCTCATACAGCTTTACCGTGTGGCAATGGAGAGCGTATATGCATGATTATTGCAAATGTGAATGTTACATAATCAAATTCATGTAACAAAACAAACAGTCGGATCATATCAGCTGAAAATTAATCCTACTTAGAGCATCAAATGATGAAATAAACATTGCGGAGGCACACGTTTTAAGATCACCCGAGCAATCAGAAGAAAATACATATAACGCTTCCGTGTTTCTCGGCACTACCATTATCTAAACTGCGAACAAAAATTTCAACAAAGATTTCCATCTGTACATCCAGTCATCCATAGTATCTTTATTTGTCCAACATCATTTACTTAGTTATTACTGATCCTCAAGTCGCTCTTTTTCATTTTATATTCTCACAAACGCATATCACTTTTACTGCATATGAAAATGAATCCTGATGGAGATCGAATCGTTGCAAAATTTCTGGCAACTCAATGGAAAAAATAACAAAACCATAGACATTCAACCTACGTTCAAAAGTATGATGATGGTATTCCTTGTAGATTCGGTGTGTAATGCTTTGATGAGTATAATGATGAATGCCAATATTAGACTGATTCCTCTGAAATGTGAGAAAGAAATGTTTAGCAAAATAAATCAAAGAGTACATTGAGCTTAGTATAAGTCATTAGCAGTTCTCTCAAAAATGCATTTGCAAAATGTGGTCAGCTTTTTAGATTAGCGATATTTTTATGTGGATATGTTCAAAAGATAATCATATATTTCGACAATTAGAAGCATCGGTAAATGATTGTCTTGATTTTCAGATATTATTTGCCTGTAAAAAGCAAACGTTTCCCACTGAGATGCCTCCATAGTGACTACGTTGTGGGATGGTTTATTAAATCGATAATCATAATCGATCGGTCAGATCAGGAAAAGATCAACATAACAAAACTACTTTTTACATCTTCCATAACTTACATTATAATTAGACTAGATATGCTATGTGGCAGACGCCATTTAGTTGGGTTGACTCTGTAAAGTGGAATGGTCAATTTCCAATCATTATCAGTTACTTAAATTCAACAACGTGCTTTTGTAAAGGCGTTATTGTTATTTGCTGCTGACATAGCACAGAACACCCAAGTTATCATGGTTGAAAAACTTGGATTCTATGAAATAATCGACTGCATCTTTGAATAAAACTGCTGAAATTTTAGAAAGAACAAATCACGATTAGTAAATGTGTGGATAACGCGGAATATTTACAGTTATTTTCACAATTATCTGCTTCACCTTCCACGACATTCTGATAGTTACTTATTCGTATACATATCTTAGAAGTCAGACAATTAGTTTGATATCGTTGAAATATTCACTGCTATCAGCAGTTATCAATCAACTTGTGTTGATCAATATGATTCATAGGCCACCAGCTATTCATAAATCTTTGTGTCTGAAAACATATCTGCATATCTCTCTTTCCGTCTATCTGGGTACCTATCTATTCGTCTACCTATTTATAGGGGATTGATGCGGCCATTGTACTACAACAGTCGAGGCTAAGAGACACTTAACTGAACCATCAAAATTAAATACCAAGTTACATCATGTTGAGAAAATGTGAAACTCAGGTCACTCCTACACAAAATTCAGCTAACTCAATTCAATACATTCGACGAAATGTATAACCTCATAAACCATTACTGTATTACTAAACTTTGGAACAGATAACGGTTAAAATGCTGAGAATAACATTGCCGTCTGAAATTCAGTTCTAAATACAGTAGACAAAGTCAAGTAACACGTGAAATTACTTGGAAATGAAAAAATAATGAACTGCCTAAATATTTCGTGGAGTTTATATAATAAATGAGAGAATGTAGACATCAGATAGAATATCAATGAAAACATGAACAATGTTCATCGTTTTCTCCATTATTTTGTTAACTAGTTATCTAAATGGTCCTTATCGTCAGTTGTGATACGCCAAGAACATTAATTTCTACATGTTCGTGTGGAGTGATGATTAGAAGTAGTTATCAAATTACCATTTTTCCAACCATAGGACAGTTGTCAGTAAGTTTCACTTGTCATGGTTTGCGTTGTAATACATGAACACTTGGTGCTATAAGATGGATCGATTCCATGTCACTTTACCTAAATACTGAAGACTTCAGCATTAATATATTCAAGCCATATATTGGAAAATATTTGTGCAGTTTTAAACGTTGTTGAAGATATATTCGAGTAGCAGTAGATGTATGATGGACGTTTAAAGATATTATCGTTTATTTCGGAGAAATCTCAGCAGGAAGGAGCAAATCAAATGGTACCTCAAGATGTGTTTCTCGATATATCCAAGTTAGGGGCGTTTTCACAAAAGAGTTGAATAACGCCTTGAAGCTATTTTAAAATGGCCGACAGGTTTCATTATTCCCATACCTCATTGGAGAGATGAAAATCAAATGTCAGAATCATATAAGCATGCTTTTTCCGAAAGCTAGTTTTGATTCTGCTCCGTAACGAAACAAACCATTGGAAATTCATTGAATATTACTGTACCTTCTTTAAATGTCCGTGCCGACCTCCAGCCTGTTTAATCGGATTATGAGACGAAGTAAAGAAGTAGAAATAAATATGAGCCGTCGTAATGGCTAACCATTCCAATTTTCAAGCGTTTCAGTGTTTTCAACGTTTGCAGAAGAACGATTCGAAGACCACTATTTTCAGTGTTGTTTTTCTCACTTGTTAAAGAGATATTCATTTTCGGCACCTTATATAACCTTAATTCCTATTTAGTATGTTCTATTAATGTATAAAAAATACTTCAGGGTTGTACACAAACTGAAAATATTTGATTTGTTTTATGACAAATGTTTAATTTCAATGCAGGGTGTACTTATGGACTGAAGTAAATGAACATGTTCTGACAGCCTGGTATTTGAAGAAATCTCGACATGGATAAATAAGGCTTGACTGGTTTTTCGTCAGCTTAACAAAAGGATGAATCTTTCACGAGTCGGCTCGCTACGTCCTACTTTATAACTGCGAGCCACGATCAATAAGAGTAGAGGATATTCGTAAAT
Source organism: Schistosoma turkestanicum (assembly GCA_944470395.2). NCBI lineage: Eukaryota > Metazoa > Platyhelminthes > Trematoda > Strigeidida > Schistosomatidae > Schistosoma > Schistosoma turkestanicum. The sequence continues at coordinate 22,367,390 of OX103975.1, read as the reverse complement.
TACTTGTTTTCGAACACAAAAGTCGTCAAAATATTGCTCGTTTATCCTGTAACGATCACGTATGCAAGAGTAGTGTTGGGAAGTATCTACCAGATAATGATGGCAAATCAATGATAAAGTAGTGAATGATCAATAGTTTGAGGTATTTGTGACATGTGCTATGTATGCTCAATCACAGACTGCATAGGGAAGAAATGTTAGTTGATGTAGAAGAATGTTGAAAAAAAGCTGTAGGCGGCCAGAAAAAAACATGGCACAAATCCATGAAGTCACTGATAATTGGACTGAGCCATGTTATTAGGTGTAGGCTATCAGCGAAACAATAGAAACTACGGGTTACAACTTTGCATGACATGACTGACAATCATTTGATTTGCGTAGGTGCATCCATTCTTTGTCTTCTCTCGAATTCTAATTTTCCTAATTCCTCATGATCTTTTTCGCCTTTGAAAATCATTTCACTGAGATACATTATATATATTTATATATATATATATATTTACATCTATATATATACATCATGTCTACGATCCCCAACCCTTTTGGTTCATACTCATACTTCTTTTACCTCTACTACTATGTGATTTCATTTGACAAATCTTAATGTGTAGCCGTCATTTTTTTTGAAAAGTATTTATTCTAATTGACTAACTGAAATTATTCTCTTCATTCCCAATTATACAAATGGTTGCTACATATACTTTTTTGCAGACATTAATATATATATGTATATATATATGTATATATATATATCTTTGTACTACTGGTACAACAGACGTCATAACGTATCAGGTTAAACAGTAATATTTCTACATATATGCACCCACCGTATATTATTTTGAAACAATCATCAACATCAATAATCACGTTACCCAAACTGACTTTTTTATCCATTTGAATCTTTTATGTGTAATCTTTTGGCTACGGATATCATAATAGAGCAACTGTAGATAATATCAATGAACCTGAACAATCTCAACAGTCTCATAATGACAGTTATTATTTCTGCAGTGTAATGAAGTTTTCGGAAATGGAGTTGAAAGTTCTGGTTAGTATATCTCACACTTAGTGAATCTGAACTATGTTGCTCACAAAATCAACATCTCTCATACGCTCAAAACTGTGTGTCGACTTTAGTTAGACCACAATATTATTGTTTTTTAGCTTGGTTGAGGGTTCACGTACGAGTCTTAGGCATTCGAGTAAGAAATCTGTTCGGATAGTCATTAATGTGCACTTGTGAGTACTACCATAATAAGGAGAAATGATCGCTAAGGATTTCTAGTTTTTGAAATTGATCTAAAAAAGATGGATTCGTGATTTGTAAGGAATTCGAAAACCTTCAAAAGGTTATGATTTTGAAGTTCTGATACGCTCTTTTCTCAAACACACTGTTTTCGTCATCTTATAATCGTTTTGATGGTAGAATGTTTATTAGGCTCTTGACTGAAGTTGTTTCTCTGAAACCAAAAATATGAAAGAAGACTTTTGCATAACAACATTATTGTTGTTCCACTGAGATGTTTGTAAATTATCACATTTTATCTTACAAACACTTATTTCACAGTTGTTGGAAACATTTAAATTGATAATAATTTTATTGTAATTTCTTTTTCGACATTCTGGTGTGTACTGTATAAAAGATTTTGACATACTTTGAATTGAACAACAAAAGCACGATAATCTTGATGACACATCCAATCGCGTTTGTCAGTCACACATAATTTTACATCAGTAATGAACTGTGACCCAGAATGCTAAGCGGACCTTGCGGTTGAAAGGATTCTCAAATCACATGAATTAAAATGAACAAATATAGGTGAAGGTAAACTGTTTAAATGTAATACAAAGAAGTTGTTGCTTTCGAGAACGGAATGAGTTTCAGTAAGGATACAGTCCATTTTCATGCACAAATCAGTAACAATATGATATAGTTACTTCGCGAGCGTTTCGGCATCTCAAATTCGTACAAGTGGTGAAGTTTTCTTGAGTCTAAGGACATGAAAAACCTAAATTAAACACTAACTCACATTCTCAAACATGCGCGCACGGTCTCCGCACTCCATCTTATCATTTGACCAATAGTGATGATTTATGTAGAAACCGTTTATTGATTCTAGGAAATCATGTTGTGAATCATTGAACCAGACCTAATAAATAGTGAATCTGCTGCAATTAAGAAAACCTTATGTTGACGATATTCAAATCGATGTTTAGTGATCGATAATAAGTTGTCTGCAGTCCGACAACTAGCGGCTTTTCATTTATAGCTACTGCTATCTTTTTTACAGACACTTGCTTGACCAATTCAGTATGGAGAACTGTATTATTTTTAAATGTTGGCTTTTTGATGCTGTGTTGCGTGAATCCCTTTTTCGGGACCTATATGTACAACACAAGTATACCAGCATATACGAACAAGACACAAACATGCACATGCACGACAACCTGAAGAGCGGTCTTCAATTAATCTGCAAAAGCAAGGTAGGAAGTTGATCCGATTTTCGCCGACAGTTCAGTAGTATTATCTAGAAGCTTGGGATCTAAAATTACTGCACTTCGAAATTAAGCTACTGAGTTCTAAGGGAAGATTGTTTACGAATCATTCTATTACTGTTTTTGATTACCTGTGAAATGTCCTCCTTAAACAATACAAAACACGTTTACATTTATCAATGTATTTTATGAAAAGTAATAAATTATTAACGATTGTCCATTTTATCTTCTTTATAACGACAACAACGAAGGAAATAATTGACATGTAATTTCACAATAATCGTAAATATCAGATATTCAAACGAATACGTAAAATTATGTAAAACGCAGAGAAATCTTTAATGTTTTTCAATAAATAGTATGTTGTCAATGCAATTTCCTGAAATTGTAAAAAACAGTAGTGTTAATTTCGACAATAAATAAAGAAATTAAAAATTTCATATTTATGTGCAATTTATGTGTGCGATGTCTAACACACTGACATCAAATAAACCAGTCAATGATTTTTTCTGATTATCTGAGATGAGATCCCGTTTGTTGATGAAAGAAACCAAGAAATACTCATAATCTTCCCTGAACAACATCTCGCTTTTTTGCGTTCATCATATGTTGTAAGAACTACTAATGCTACACTAGAAAATCTATCATGAATAATTGTAGGAAATGTCTGAATGTTATAGTTTCATCGTGAAATAGTATAATAACAAGTCACACTATGCGAAGAGAGTGAGAGATGATATGATTTATATAGGTGTTTATATACAAACTAATACGCTCCTCTCTATGTATGATTTAACTATTATGGGTTTACCTCTGTCGAATAAACAGAACAAAACAATGAGTTGGCGTCAAGGTAGGCCACCGTGATCCATTGACCAAAATGTACCAGCAAGAAGTCTTGATATAGCATAGAAAGTGCATTCTACAAATATGCAGCAGGAATACAATGAATCTATGCACTGAAATTACGTAATTATTTACTCTATAGAGACAGACAGAAAATAGCACACTAAAAGGACACAGTAACAAGCCACAGTCAACGATTTTTCTGATGGTAAATGAAACCTCAAGGAAAACTGATCGATGCATGAAATAAATCCAGAATAAAGATATTATCAGGCGAGTTCTGAGGATCTCACATCCACAACACATATATATTCTAATTTTTTCATTCATCCACAACTTACGATAAACATTGCTTCGCACCAACAAATAGCCGACAAAACTGCGCATCCAAACTAAATCACAGAGTAAGAAAAAATTTCTTCATAAATGATTTTGAGAATATTTGATCTGCAATCAAAAATCAATAATTATTCACTGATATGCTGATTGCTGTATGTGGTTGCATGAATCAACGAATGACTACAGCATCAAGGCAGCTTGAACATCATTGTCTGTCTCTGTTCTGTAAAACAAATGGTCGGTTTTATCTCGACGGTTATCCATCATAAATCATCAAAAATTATGTGTATAGAAAATCTAAAAAAAGTGTTCGGATAAAGCTGCCGCACAGTCAGTTATGCATGAGTGACTGAACCTACATTTCTTTTAAGTATTCACACATAACTAAAGAATAAAGCATGTGTTAATTTTATTGATTACGTAGATTTCATGATGTTTTATTATCAAGCGACATTCATAGTTATTCTACAACGTTGAATTAGTCACCATCTTCTATACCTAGAAGTCAATTCCTCAGGTAACCATTGTTACACGGCAATGGACATCATGTGTGAGATTAAACTCCTCCAACTTGGGCAGATGATTTCACTTGACGACACTGTACAGTAGTTTCAACAACGATTTTTTACAGTTATTATTGTTCAGATATATATACAAATATCGACGTAAAATACTTCACCAGAAACTTACAATATACAGTTTTTTGCACCAATGTTCGTCTGAATTAGCGGGAAAATGAATCTAGGATAAAGAAAAGAGAAATATTTACCTGAAATCATAATTTCAGTATTTGATTTACATTAATAAGACAGCATTCATCCACATGTATGGTAACTGCTTTCAATGTGTAAATAATCCACTGTGTAAAGGACAAATTTAATTGACTTGATATTCAAAAGGTCGATAATAATCAACTCCTCTTGTTTTGGCTGATATTAGTTTAACAATGGATTAGTTAAATTATTTTATTTGACAGTACATTTCCGCGTGTTTGCTGTAAGCACAATATCTGCACTGAAATGAGTTGGTGAAATTACGGCAGCAACATATCGAATTGAACATAATCGACAATCTCTGTTCATTCAAAGAAACATTGGCTCGTGTCTATAAGTTCGGATTTCATAAAACCATAAATGTGGTTCTGTGCGCAAAATACTGAAAGTCGGTTCGTTCAGACATTTAAAAGAGATTAGTGAATCACATATATCAATTTTAATTTATGTGAATATTTGATTATGGAAAGTAAATAGGCGACATATATGATACAATAGCAGATCAGTTATCACTTCCAATATGTAGAGGTTGATACTTCAAGACAACTTACATTACATGATTCCCTGCAGATTATACTTAAAGTGCTACAAGCAATTCCAACTATTACTAATGCACAGCAAACTGAAAATAATATTTTCCTCCATTTTCCTTCTGACACTATCATTCTTTCGCCCAATGTAAAAGCCAAGATCAATACTACCAGTGGCACAACTGCCGCAATGACCTCTTCAAACCACTGACCGCATGTAATCAATAATCCAACACCGATAACCATCAAAATCAACTGAAAAGTAAACAAGAAATATATTAGCTGCTAGTATGTGTTTCGATAATCCTGTTTACAAAGAGAAAAACTACTAAACAATAATTGGTTAAGGATCGATCTCATTTATGAACCGTGGAAGCTATAAGGTTATGCAATAAAACGTATGTAAGCTGTTGTTCATTCAGTTGTACCGTATGGAAATGGAGAGCGAATCTGCATGATCATTGTAAATATAAAAGTTACATCACCAAATTCATGTAACGAATATACTACACGAAGGTTTTAAAAACCGGAAAGTATAACTCAGTTTTATCAGGTGAACACGACTTATACCTGGAGCATCAAATGATGATATACACATTGCAGAAACACACGTTATAAGATTAACAAAGCAGGCAGAATAAAATATAAATAAAAAAATTTATGTGTTTCTGATCATAAACATTATCAAAACTGAAAAGCAAACAATAATTCCGACAAAGATTTCTTTCTGTACATACAGTCATCCATAGTTCATTCACAATCAATTATATTCACTAATCACCTTTATTTGTCCATCATCATTCTGAGTTATCCCTGACCATCACATCACTCTTATTCGTTTTATATTCTCACATGCACATATCATTATTACTGCATATTGAGGTAAATCATGATCAAACGGTAACGAAATTTCTGAAAACTCATAAACTCATAAACCATAAACCATGTAATTATGTTTGACCTACGGTTAAATTCATGATGATGGTGTTATTTGTAGATGTGGTATGTAATGTTTTGATGAGCATTATGATGAGTGTCAAAATAAGACTGACTCCTCTGAAATGTACAAATAATATTTTCAACAAAAGAAATCAAAGAGTACATTGATCTTCGTATAAGTAATTAGCAGTTCTCACTGAAATGCATGTGAAAATGTGGTCAGCTATTCAGATGAGCGATATTTTCATGTGGATAATCATATAATTGTCATAATGATCATATATTATTTGCCTGTAAAGAGCATTCATTGTGGTTTCGTTGTAGGATAGTACATTTAATCGGTAATAATAATTGATCGGTCAGTTCAGGAAACGATCGACATTTGTTATTTACAAAATAATAAAATCAATTTTACAACTTCCATAACTTACATCAGAACTAGACTAGATATGCCAAGTTTCTCACTCCATTCATTTAGGTTGAATCTGTAAAGTAGAATGATGAGTTTTTTTTAATCAGTATCAGTTACTTACATGCAACATTTTTCTTCAGTACAGTCGCAATTGCTGCTTGCTGCTGACATTGCACCGAACGCCCAAGTTATCATGCCTGAAATACCTAGATTGCATAAAATAATGAACTCCATCTTTGAATGAAATAGCTGAAATTTTGAACAGAACAAATCATGGTTAGTAAATGTGTGGATTACGCTAAAATATATTTCCACACTTACTTTCTTCACCTTTTAAGACATTTTGATAGTTATGCATTTGTAGGCATATCTTAGACGTCAGACTATTAGATTGACGTCGCAGAATTATGCGCTGATTTTAGCAGTTATCAAGCGACTTGTGTTCATCAATATGATAGCTACAAATTGCTCATTAATCTTTCTGCCCAAAAACATCTCTACTTATCTCTCTATCTATCTTTTCAACTACCTGTCAATCTATCTATTTATCTACTCATTGAAAAGTAATCGATGCGGTTCATTGTTCTGCAACATTCGAGATTAAAAGACACTAAATGGAACCATCAAAATTCAATACCAAGTTACATTATGCTGCGAAAATTAGAAACTCACATCACTCTTACAGAAAATTTAGCTAACAGTATTCAATACCTCCGACTATATTTATAACCTCATAAACCAACATGTATTTATTGACAAGCTATTACTGTATTACTGAACATTGGACCAAAGAAGAGTATAAAAACTGAGAATAACAACGTTGTCTGAAATTCAGGTGTAAATACAGTAAAATAAGTCAAGTAGCACGTTAAATTACTTGGAAATGAAAAGAAAGGTGAACTACTTTGTTATTTCGTAGAGTACATATAATAAATGAGAGAATGTAGAAATTATATAGAACATCAATGAAAACATAAACAATGTTCGTCGTTTTCTTGATTATTTGGTTAATTGGTTATTTGAATGATCTTTATCGTCAGTTCCTTTACATCAAGAACATAAATTTTTACATGTACGTGTGAAGTGATAATGAGGAGTAGTTATCAAGTTAACGTGAAAATAATTTTACAATCACTGGACAGTTGTCATTACATGACGGGTAGCTGCCTGAAGATGGATTGATTCCATGTCAATTTGCTCAAATGAAAAATACTTCAACATCGTTATATTCAAGCCCTATATCGAAAAATATTTGTGCGATTTTAAACGTTGTTGGAGACATATTCGAGTAGCAGTAGAAGTATGATGGATGTTTATTAGAGATTATCGTTTAGTTCGGCAAAATTGCACCAAGAAGGATCAAATCATAGAATACCTCAAGATGCTTTTGTCGATGCATCCGAGTTAAGAGTGTTTTCAGAGAAGAGAAGTTTAACGTCCTAAAATAACCTCAATAAGCAAGCTATTCTTAAACTGCCTACAGGTTTTAGTATTCAGAAGCCTCATATAATAGATGACAATCAAATCCTAGAATTATATCATCATGCCTTTTCCGAAAGCAAGATTTGCTTTTCCCTCGTAATAAAACAAACCATTGGAAATTCATGGAACATTACTGCATTCTGTATAAATATCCGTGCCGACCTTCAGCCTGTTTGTTCGGATTATGAGACGAAGTATAGAGGTCGAAATAAATATGAGCCATCGAAATGGCTTACAATCCTAATGTTTGAGCGTTTCGGTATTTACAACGTTCGCAGCAGAACGATTGCGATATCACTCATCATATTATATAAATCGTTTCACAGTGCAATACGCATTCTATTCAGCTGCTTATAGACTACAAAGTAAAATTATGCAGATTGCATACATTTAGTGACATAAGACCCTGATCCCAAGTAAATTTCATAAACATGGACAGAAGTTCACAGCAGTATGATTCCAAAAGCATGTTTATGAGTTCACATTGCCTTTACTGAGATCATCTTTCCGTAATCACGCGAGCTTTCAAGCCATTGACATTCATATCGAAGACGCGTGTATAAAAACGCACTTGATTCAAATAGAAAATGCATGAAATTAAATTAATTTTAGCATACCACAGTCCGAAATGTGTGGTAGAGTATTTCTACGTAAATATACTCATACACGGTGACGATTAGAGCCATAAAGTTTCATACACCTTCGATCATGAGGCCATCAAGTTCAGCGGGATTGCCGATATACTCTCTGAAGCAGATGAATTCACCCATCGTCACGTATAAAAAAGGACATCGGGGCGCTCCACTGTACAGCCTTCATTGAAAACTGGGAGATGGAGTCAGTATCATCGGTTCAAGGAGCATGAACTCATTTCCGACAGTTGTGTCACCCATTTTCTTAACTGTTTATAATGACACCATCAACTTTGGCACAGGAAGTCCGATACCATGCTACGGGGCTTAAGCCCTTTAGACAGGGAAATGGCATGAAAGGATGAACTAAACACAAATGTCCTGAGACAAATTGCATAACACATCGCTGCATCATTCATCACAATATTTAAATATATTTCTTTATCAGGAATATCCCTTCTTCATTGTTATCGCTTCACGAGGGGATATCGAGTATTTATCAGAAGGTAATTCGTTTGTGTCAGTGTTCTTTATCTATCTAGAGTAGAACCAACATATATTTGTGAACGTGCTAAACACGTTATTGCGCCTTTTTCAATTTTTTGTTCATTGCCATGTCCTTCTGACGTTTCCCCGGCTCTGTGTTTGGAAACGTTTATCAACAAGACCGATGGTTTTAACATTCGTTTGTCTCATTTTCCATTGTTGGCAATTCTGTCTGATGCTATAGCTTGATCTTCTTTATTTTTTCGTTAATCGGCTTTCAAACAGCTGTTCCCTTTCACCTTTGCTTGGGTTTTTGGGGTTTGTGCCTAGACTTCTCCTCATCTCGTTCGTTGGATATTGAATGATGGCTTCCTGTTCTTCCTATCTTAAATTGTATCAAAGGTTAGAAAATGGATCCACCCCTTGTGATGTTCGTTTTATTGACCATGAATCTGATAACAAGCTGAAGTTATTACTTTTTTATCCATTGTTACTATGTTTATCATGTTGCCTTTCAATCCTAATACAGATTGCTATCAGCATTCTGAAACGCGTCACGTTGATGAATAATTCGTAGTAACGATATGATGTGTCTGAAATCACTAATACTAGAGAATTTCTGACCTATGCAGTATCACATGTAAATACTTTATCTCAAGTCACAAACAAATCTGCTTATGTAACAAAACCGTCTATGAACACAATATTCAACAGTAATAAAATAGAAATTTGTATAATAATATTTGAAAACAACCAACTTTTAGAATCCAAATTTTATGTGAGCTAACATTAATCAGTTGAAAACGAAAATTTAAAACGATTAACATAAAAAGGCAAAAAAATGTTTGACTTAATCAAACCTGTTTATTTCTAGCTCATCTAAAGATTAATATATGACCCAAAGATTCTTTTCTTTGTCACTGAGACAGTTCTGACATCAAGTAAATATGGAATAACGCTTCGAAAAACTGTATTTATAACGATCAAAAATATTTCAGAATCTTCTGATTGGACTGAGTTAAATAGAATTTCGGAACCACACTGTATGTAGTTTCCTATGAGCATTGAATGCCAAGTGAATACCGCATATGATATATATCTCATGGCAACTCGGTTGCGAGATATAGATGATTTTAAAGATAGTAATAATCCTAGGAAATAACCAATTACTGCGGTAGTACATATGAAATATTTTTAAAAGTAAGATGCACCAAGGTAACGCGTTCTTTGAAATTTGCGAAGTGAGCTGCCACCTTTGGATAACCAATGTATTCATCTTGTCTGCTGACAGTCAGATGTACAAACAGTGAGATAGGAAAAGTGTCCAGATGAGAAAAATGCATGATATTCATCTCGTCAACTCATGTTGATGTCATTGCATAAGTGCTAAAGACCATGTAACATCCCATAGCTCCTGATGTGCAAAAGATGGTGCAGATATTCGAACGATTTTTTATACCATTTAAGTAAACTGCGGATCTTTCAGTTTATCCTGTGATGACCGTGTTTTTACACTAAATAACTAGTTGATAGTTCTACAACTCTTTTGTGGATGGTTCCTCTGCTGTAAGTAATTAACACTAGCCCAACACAAGGTTGCGTTAATTTTTGAGGCCTCACTGCATTTTTTCAAACTGCCATTTACTAAAATGGCACGGCAAATTTAGAAATTATAGTTGAATCCCACTAATTTACGCTTCTGTCATTGGCCATGTTTCAGAAATAGTAAAGAACTATGAGTTTTCTGTTATGAGCATGTGTTGAAGCTGTGCTATTTAACTGTACAGACTGCGAGTTTTCGCACAGAATATCCACAGTCCTGTACAACAATCAACATGATATATTGAGAGGTCTTAAGATAGTTCAGTTCCGAAATTTCATAATACCAAAACCTTAAAAGATTTAGATCCTCCAACATTTCAATGCCTCTTATCTCCATTTCTTTACTTCGTCTCAGGTGGAAATGTGACATATAGTACCTCGAAGTCTATTATTTTATCTGTATTCCTATAGCTGTCCAGCACTTCGAAAAGTTGTTGCAAGTTTAACTGATACTGAACGATACTGATATGATATATGCAACAGATAAGTACGAAATGGGCATATATATGAATGAAAGACCCACGTAACTGCCTCTCTGGGTGACAAAAAGGCAGCAGATTTTGTTGCGATTATTAGAAATCCTGGCGTAATTTACGCAAGGCTGACGTTTGAGAAGTGAAATGCTTTTATCACGAAAGGTATCTCAGGAAACATACCATGTTTGCTGCTCGAGCATGATTGTCACATCAGAGTTGTTTTTATCCAGAAACTGAAGATGGCATTCCTTTAGGCCCGGACTATAAAACGCAGCAGGACGAGAACAAGCTTTAATCAGCCTCGTTGTTGCCAAGGATTAGGGAATATAACGGTAAAGGAAGCGTAAGCTTGGGAAAAAAAGTATGAAATAAAAAGTAAAAATGGTTTGGCAACCATTTTGTAGGGCGGGAAATCTCATACTCTATACGTAGCTTTAAAAATGTCTATTTGTTGAAGCAGTGACTCATCCTCACATTCTGTTAATGACCAGTATAAGATAATTAGACATCAAGTGAATTTGCTCATATTGTACTCCAGAATGTTGAAAATATTTGCTTTTTGTAGACGATTCGCTAACAATGTAACAAATAAAGAATTCGGAACTTTACCTGTTTGTTTTAAATTTTTTAGTAAGAACCGGAAATTGAATAAGATTATAAAATGTATTAAGTTTTTCCACATATTATCAAACCTTTTTCAGCATTTCATATTTTACAATCAAAATCATCATCCAAATTGCATTCTAATGTTTAATCATCACGGTAGAGTAATTAAAGTGAAGACATACATAAATTATTCTCACTAAATATAATTTATGAGAGAAGATTCTGGAACAGCAGACGTTATCACACGTTTTTGAGAATGAAATAATAATTTGATTATACAATTAAGCGGTTGAACAATAATAACTACATTTAAAAATAACATAGATTGAGACAAAACTGTTTCAAGAATATGTCTTAAAACATCTTCAATCCTTCAATCGGAATTGAAGGAATTCAGCATTCTCTGCTCATTTGTGTATGCCTGTTACGCCAATTAAAGCATACGCAGCCCACCAGCGTTATCGATTGCTAACTGTCTTGCGCATTTCTTGCTAGTTCTGTCCAGTTACTGATCATTCCTTTCATCTGTCGTTCGAATTTTACGCTGTGAGTTCCTACGTAAGATTTCTGTGACAGAGGAACTTTGTTTCATTTTTCATTTTTCAAAAATTATCCATAATCAGTGAAATTTCATACTTTTCATATTCACCAAAATTATAGCCATCAAACACACAAATCCATGAAAACATTCTGATCGTCTTCAGAACATTGTTCGAATACCCTGTGGTACTAGAGTAAGCAATGCTGTTGTTAGGTAAAAAATATAATGTAAAGATTAATGATCGATTGATGAACTGCCAGTTTTCGTCGTTTAGGATGGTTGGGACATGTATGTATGCTCAACCATCAAATGCCTTTGCATGCTGAGGTAAGTTGGAATAAAGCTAGCGGCAGCCAGGTCGAAGCATGGCACTAATGCATGAATCACTGATAGCCGGAAGTTGCCGTGATAGTATATGTCAAAATCCTGGCCGTGGTCGGCGACACGATAGTAACCGGTGGTTAGAGACTTTGAGTGACTTAGCTTAAAACCGTTCGTAAAGGCGCCAAAGCATTCATTCTTAGTTTTCTCTGATTACCTCATGAGTTCTGGAATTTTTTATTATCTGTTTTCAAATTGATTCCACTGAATTATAATTCTTGAATACTTTTTCGATTCGTGATCTTCTCCATTATTGCTAATAACACCTCTACTAATATGGATTTGGACTGACACCTTTAATTATATGTAAAAATGTAGTATGTCAACTTGAATTGTTTTACCTACGTACAATGTTCTACGTTGTAGCTCACTGCTGACTAGCAGTAATCAAATGTCTTGACTTGAAATATGTACGCAATGCTTAACAGTGTTATTAATAATATATTTATTCTGAAATAACTACGTAACAAGATTCATGCCAATTTACAGGCTATTACGTTTTCGCGTTAATCTCGATCTTTGCTTCCTAATTTTATTTGAATCATATCTTTCATATTTTTTTTATTCCTTAACTGAATAACTTCAAATAATGTTCATCATTAGCTAGTGCAATAAAAATCAGCTAATTAATGAATTTTTCCATGCTGTCAAATCGCAATGACTCCAAGCAGATGAAATTGAATGTATTTCATGACTTTTCTACAAATTTCACAGACTCAATCACTTTTTGACGTACACATGAATAAATGTGATTCTATAGAGAAAAACATGGGAAAAATTTACTATTCAGAGAACTAAAAACTAAACGATTGATATTTACTGATTATATATTTTTGAACTGTTACAGTTATCAACATCTCAAAATTGAGATATGTTATTCAAATTATGATGCAATAAACAGAGAACAAAAAACTGTCTGGAATAATTACTATCGTCAGTTTATGTGAATTAAAGGTCACATAGTTTCATTAGGATGTGTATTATATTTTAAGTACTAGGCAAGCAACATCACCGTTGTGAGTGTAGGATTGATTTCTGGAAGCTTCATTTGTGGAAATCCCTACATGTATAAATTGTAATTTGTCCTTATTGATTCATTCAGTCCTAAATATTATTAAATAGTATGTTGTCAATGCCATCACCTGTAATTTTAAAAACAGTCATGTTAATTTTGACAATAAATAAAGAATTTGAACGTTTCATATTTATGTGCAAATTATGTGTGCAATGACTAACACATTGATATCAAGTAAACCATTCAGTGATTTTTTTTATTATCTAAGACGAGGTCCCGTTTGTTGATGGAAGAAACGAAGAAATATTCGAAATCTTCACTAAACAACATCTCGCTTTTATGCATTCATCATATGATGTAAGAACTACTAATGCTACACTTGAAAATCTACCATGAATAATTTTTTAAATGTTATAGTTTCAATGTGAAGTAATATAATAACAAGTCACACTATGCGGAGACAGTGACAGATATAATGATTTATATATGTGTTTATATACAAACTGTTACGCTCGTCTCTTGGTATGTCTTAACTATCACGGGTTCACTTTTTTCGAATAAAGACAACAAATTAATGAACCAGCGTCCAGGTAGGCTACTGTGATCTGTTGACCAAACTGTACCAGCACGTTATCTTCATACAGCGTAGAAAGTGCATTCTACAAACATCCAACCAGCACACAATGAATCCAAGCACTCAAATTACGTTTATTTATACCCTATAGAGACGTCCCTGAGACAGTCACAAAAATAGGACACTAAAATGACTCAGCAACAAACCACAGCGGGCGATTTTTCTGGTGGAAAATGTTATCTAAAGGAAAACTGATCGGTACATGAAATAAATCCGAAATAAAGATATTTATCAGGCTAGTTCTGGGGATCTCACATCCACAACACATATATATTCTAGTTTTTCCGTTCATCCACAACTTACGATAAACACTGCTTCGCACCAACAAATAGCCGACAAAACTGCGCATCCAAACTAAATCACAAAGTAAGAAAAACATTTCATTATAATTCATTTTGCGAATATTTGATCTGTATTCAAAAAACAGTGATTATTCAAAGATATGCTGACTGCTGTGTGTGTGCTTGAATGAGCCGTCGAATGACGATAGCACCAAGGCAGCTTGAACATCATTGTCTCTCTTCGTTCTGTAAAACACATGGTCGGTATTATCTCGACGGTTATACATCATGAATCTTCAAATATTTTTGTGTGCAGAAAATCTAAAAAAATTATTCCAATAAAGCTTCCGCACAGTCAACTATGCATAAGTGACTGAACCTACCTTTTCTTTTGAATATTCGCAAGTATCGGATAAGTAAAGCATGTATTGATTTTATTAGTTGCGTATATTTCATGATGTTCAGTTATCAAGCGACATTCAAAGCTATTCTACAACGTTGAATCAGTCGCCACCTTCTATACGTAGACGTCCATGCTTCAAGTCAATATTTGTAACACGCAACTGACCTCATGTGTGTTAATAATCCCTTCAACTGTGGCAGATGATTTCACCAGTTTTAACTACCATTTGATACAATTACTATTGTTTATAGAGAGCGATATAATATATATATATATATATATATATATATATATATATATATATATATATATATATATATATATATATATATATATATATAAACGCATAAAGATCGGCATCCAATCGTTCATCAGAAACTTACAATAAACAGTTTGTCGCACCAACTATCGCCTGACTGGGGAGGAAATTGAATCTAGGATAAAGAAGAAAAAAGTATTCAATTTTAAATCATAATGTCAGCATTTGATTTGCTTACTAAAACAGTGTTCATCTACATGTTTGCTAACTGCTTTCAACATATAAATAATGCAGTGTGTTTTGGTCAGACGTTTAAATGTAAGAAATGGGTGTTGTGAATATTTTATCATGATTAGTTATTAGGTGACATACATGATAATCATACAATGTGAGATCAGTAATCACTTCCGTTATGTTGATAATTCAAGACAACTTACCTTACATGTATTCTTGCATATTATACATAAAATGCTGCAGACAATTCCAACTGCAACTAATGCACAGCAAACTATAAATAATATTTTCCTCCATTTTCCTTCTGACCCTA
The DNA here is from genome assembly GCA_944470395.2 of Schistosoma turkestanicum. Taxonomy (NCBI): domain Eukaryota; kingdom Metazoa; phylum Platyhelminthes; class Trematoda; order Strigeidida; family Schistosomatidae; genus Schistosoma; species Schistosoma turkestanicum. The sequence continues at coordinate 22,351,710 of OX103975.1, read as the reverse complement.
TCATCCTTTCACCCAATATAGAGGCCAATATCAATACTACCAGTGGCACAATTGCCGTAATGACCTGTTCATACCAATCACCACGTATAGTCAATATTACAACACCGATAATCATCAAAATCAACTGAAAAGTAAACAAGAAATGTATTAGTTGCTAGTATGTGCTTTACATTGAGCAAAATTACTTAACAATAAGTGATGAAGGATCGATCTCATTTACAATCTCTGGAAGTCATTAGGTCAATCAATAAAATTTATGTAAGCTGTCGTTCACTCAGGTTTACCGTTCGGAAATGGAAAGATAGTTTGTCAGCGAATCTCCATGATCATTGTATATTTGATTGTTGCATCACCGAATTCATGTAACGAATATACTACTCGAAGGTTTTGAAGACAACAAAAGTACAACAAGATCCTATCACCTGAAAATTAATTCTACCTGGAGCATCAAATGAAGAAATACATATTGCGGAAACACGCGCTTCAAGATTACTCAAGCAAGCAGGAGGGAATATAGATAAAAAACGTTTTTGTGTTTCTCAACATAAACATTATCAAAACTGGGAAGCAAACAATAATTAGAACACAGATTTCTGTCTGTAGATACAGTCATCCATAGTTCATTCACAATCCATCATCATTTTCACAGTTAGCCCTGACCCATAAGTCGCTCCTATTCATTTTATATTCTCACATAAACATATCAATATTACTGCATGTGAAAGTGAATCCTGGCGAAAATCCAATTGCAAGAAATTTCTGAAAACTCAAAAGAAATAATAACAAAACCATAAACATAATAGAAAAACATGATCGACCTACGGTCAAAATTATGATGATGGTATTCCTTGTAGATGCAGTGTGTAATGCGTTGCTGAGTATTATGATGAATGCCAATATTAGACTGATTTCTCTGAAATATGAGAATAAAATGTTCAAAAAAGAAATCAAAAATACATTGAACTTGCACGTGCAAAATGTGGTCAGCTATTCAGATGAGCGACATTTTTATGTGGATATGTTCGAAAGATGATCAAATTAGAAGCATCAGTTAATGATTTTCATGATGATCAGATATTATTTGCCTGTGAAAAGCAAACGTTTGCTACAGAGATGCAGTCACTGTGACTTCGTTTTTGCATGAATTAATAAATCGATAAGCGTAATCGATCGGTCAGTTCAGGAAATTATCAAAAATTGTTATTTACAAAAAATAATAAAACCACTTTTTAATACTTCCATAACTTACATTAGAACTAGACTAGGTAAGTCAAGTGTCTTATTCCATTCAGTTGAGTTGAATCTGTCAAGTGGAATAATAAATATTTAATCAGTATCAGTTACTTACATACAACAATTTTTCCCGGTACAGGTGCTACTGGTATTTCCTGCTGACATTCCACCGAACGCCCAAGTTATCATGGTTGAAATACTTAGACTGGATAAAATCATGAACTCCATCTTTGAATGAAATCGCTGAAATTTTAGATAGAACAAATCATGTTTAGTAAGTGTGTGGAAAATGTGAGAATATTAATAGTTGTTTCCACAATTATTTACATCACCATCTTCGACTTTTGCTTGTTATGCATTCGTAGACATATCGTAGAGGTCAGACAATTTGTTTGACATCGTAGAATTATGCACTGCTGTAAGCAGTTGTCAATTGACTTCTATTCACCAATATGATTCACAGGCCACCAACTACTCGTAAATCTTTCTGTCTACAAACATATCTGCCTATCTCCCTATCTATCGATCCTACCACCTATCAATCTTTCCATCTATTTATTTACCCCTTGAAAAGGAATTGATCCGGCCATTGTACTGCAACATTCGAGATTAAACGACACTAAATGGAACCATCAAAATTAAATACGAAGTTATATTATGTTGCAAAAATTAGGAACTCACATCAATCCTCTACAAAATTCAGCTAACACAATTCAATACATTCAACGAAATTTATAACCTCATAAACCAACATGTATTGATTGACAAGCGATTATTGAATCACTGAACTTTGGACGAAATAACAGTTCAGAAGATGAGAATAACAACGCCGTCGAAAATTCAGTTGTAAATACAGTAGACTAAGTCAAGTAACACGTGAAATTACTTGTAAATGAAAAAAAGATGAACTACTTTATTATTTCGAAGATTTCATACAATAAATAGAGAATGTGGACATCAGAGATAACATCAATGAAAACATAAAGAATGTTCATTGTTTTATTAATTGTTTGAACAATTAGTTATTCGAATGATCTTAATCGTCAGTTCCCATAAACCATGAACATAAATTTGTACATGTTCGTGTGAAGTGATGATGAGAAGTAATACGTGATAACATTTTTCCAATCACTGGACAGTTATCAGTTGTGTCCGCTTGTCATGGTGTGCGTTGTAATACATGACGACTTGCAGCTTGAAGATGGATTGATTCCATGTCACTTCGCCTAAATAAAGAAGACTTCAACATAGATATATTCAAGCCAAATATTGAAAAATATTTGTGCGATCTTAAACGTTGTTGGAGACGTGTTCGAGTAACAGGAGAAGTATGATGGACGTTTATTAGCGATTATCATTCATTTCCGAAAAATCGAAGAAAGAAGAAGCAAATAATAGAGTACTTCCAAATTTGTTTGTCGATGCATACAAGTTAGGAGTGTTTTCAAAAAAGAGACGATTAACAGCCTCAAATCACCTCAATAAACAAGCTATTCTGAAACTGCCCACAGTTTTCAGTATTCACGAGCCTCATAGAAGACATAACAATCATAACCCAGAATCATATCAGCACGCCTTTTCTGCAAATAATTATTGATTCTGCTCCGGTACGAAACCAACTATTGGAAATCCATTGAATATTACTGCATCTTGAAAAAATATCCGTGCCGACCTTCAGCCTGTTTGAGTAGATTATGAGACGAATTATAGAAGTAAAAATAAATACGAGCAGCCGAAATGGCTAAAAATCCGAATGTTTAAGCGTTCCGGTATTTAAAACGTTCGTAGCAGAACGATCGCGAGATCACTCATCATATTACGTGAATCGTTGCAAAAAACGAAACGCATTCTTTTTTGCTGCTTTCAGTCTATAAAGTTAAATTATGCAGCTCAAACACATTTAGTCACACAAAACCCTGATACCATTAAAAATTCATAAACGTGGCTAAAGACAAAAGTTCACGGCAGTTGAATTCGAATAGCAAGTTTATGAGTTCACATTGCTTTTATTGAGATAAGTTTCCGTAATCACACGAGCAATCAAGCCATTGGCACTAATACTGAGGACGCGTGGATAAAAAAGAACTTGGTTCAAATACAAAATGCATGACCTCAAATTACTTTTAGCATATCGCAGTCCGAAATGTGTGGTAGAGTATTTCTACGTATATATATGATTACAGCCACCTTCTACCGTCGATCATGTGGCACTCTAGTTCAGTGGGATTGCCGATATACTATCTGAAGCAGATGAATTCACCTGTCGTCATATATAAAACAAAAGACATGAGGGCGATCGACTGTACAGCCTTTATTGAAAACTGGGAGATGGATTCAGTATCATCGGTTGAAGGAGCATGAACTCATTTCCGACAGTTGTGCCACCCATTTTCTTAACTGTTTATAATGACACCATCAACCTTGGCACAGGAAGTCCGATTGTATACTACGGGGCTTAAGCCCTTCAGACAGGGAAATTGGCATGAAACGAACTAAACACAAATGTCCTGAGACAAATTACATAACACATCGCTGCATCACTTGTCACAATATTTAAATATATTGCTTTATCAGGAATATCCCTTCTTCATTGTTATCGCTTTACGAGGGAATATCGAGTGTTTATCAGAACGTAATTCGTTTGTATCAGTGTTCATTATCTATCTCGAGTAGAACCAACATATATTTGTCAATGTGCTAAACACGTTAATGCGCCTTTTTCAATTTTTTGTTCATTGCAATAATAATAAACTTACTGTTCAACTCTTTTTACTCTTTAGACTCACGTTTTCGATTTTATAATGCTTTACACTTCCACTGAAATGACCGATAACCTAATCGATGAACGGAAATTAGTAAACGCCAGTGTGATGTGTCTGAAACTATCAATACGAAAGAATTTCTGACTTAAACAGTATCACATCTAACTACTTCATTTCAAGTCACAAACAAACTTGCTCATATAAAAAAACCGTCTATGGACACAATATTCAACAGTTATACAATAGAGAATCGCATAATAATAATAATCGATAACAACCAAGTTTTAGAATTCAAATTTTATGTGAGCTAACAATTACCAGTTGAAAACCACGTATAAATTTAAAATCATCAATATGCAAAGGCACAAAATGTTTGACTTAATCAAACCTGTTTATTTCTAGCTCACCTAATGATGAATATATGACCCAAATATACTTTTCCTTGTCATTGAGACAGTTCTGACATCATGTAAATATGGAATAACGTTTCAAAAAACCGTATTTATAACGATCAAAAATATATTTCAGAATCTTCTGATTAGACGTAGTGAAATGGAATTTCGGAACCACACTGTATGTAGTTTCCTATAAGGATATAATGCCAAGTGAATACCGCATATGATCAATATCATGGCAACACGGTTGCGAGATAAAGGTAGTAATAATCCTAGAAATTAACTAATTACTGCGGTAGTACATATGAAATACTTTTAAAAAGTAAGATACATCAAGATAACGCGTTCTTTGAAATTCACAAAGTGCGCTGCCACCTATGGATTATCACTGTCTTCATCTTGTCTGGTGATAGTCACAAGTACACACCGTGAGATAGAAAAAAGTGTTCAGATGAAAAAAATCAGTATTTTTCAGCTACTGCAGGAACAGTAATGCATGATATTCATCTTAACAACTCATGTTGATGTCACTGCTTAAGTGCTAAAGACCATGTAATATCCCATAGCTACTGATGTGCAAAAGTTGGTGCAGACGTTTGAACGACTTTTTCATTCATTTAGGTAAACTTCGGATCTTTCAGTTTATCCTGTGATGACCGTGCTTTTACACTAAATAACTATAAAAGTAATGTACAATTAGATAACGTGTTTATATAACTTCCGAAAATGTGTCCACGATTGTTTTTCAAATGATACATAATCAATCTTTCATTATTTAGTTATGAATATGGAGTTCATCTGTTTCGTATTGACCCTTCAAACGTGAAGGCTATCTGAAGAATCTATTCCAGAAACCATATCGGCCATACACTTGAACGGGATGGACACATTATTATTCCTTACTGAATGTGAAAGGGACTGAAATCATCATCCTGTTTGAATACTCATTCCAACGCAAATGAGCTTCGAAGGTCAACGTTTGTGAGCACCTAATGTGCTGAGAGATAGCTAACGCAATTGCGGTTTTGAACAGCTTGTTATCAAACAGTTTAGTTGATAGTTCTACAAATGTTTTGTGGATGGTCCCTCTGCTACATTCTATCAAACAACTTCTTTCAAATTTATTTTTTATTCCTTAACTGATTAACTTGAAATAATGTTCTTCATTATCTAGAGCAATAAAAAATCAGCTAATTAATGGATTTTTTCAGACTGTAAAATCGGAATGACTCCAGTTTGCACTTTGCAAATGAGCTGACAATCCTCTGGCAAACGCCAAACAAATATGAGAGGAGACAAGCACATTAGCAGCAGCCTCAGCAGCAGTAGCTCTTAGTATACACAAAAGCAAAATCAATAATCTCCGATACAATACAATGGGCAACAAACAAATAGCACGTGCTAGGCATATCTGTTCAGAATCATCGATGAGCAAAGTGGATCTCATGCCGATGTGCAAGCGCGGATCGGCAAAGCAAAGGCCATATTTTAACAACGTATAACAACTGTTAACTAACAGCAGAGTTGATTATTTTTAATACAAATGTGAACATAGTTGTACTCTATGGAGGAAAAACTCGAGGATCCACCAGAATTATCATTCAGAATATAGGAGTATTTTTACCAGTTTTCTTTGCAAAATACTTCGGCCAGAAACCATCGGCAAAAACCTACTGTGATAGAGAACAAACCAGATTTCATCGACGTATGAAAGAAGAAGCACTTGAAACGTCCAAAGAAACTTCACACCAATAAAACCCTTCAGGTAACGTATACGGCTGTGAACGAATATCTTCTTGTTTTGAATCTGGTTCAATCAGACCATTGTCAGTAATTTCTTCAGCTGGTAGGTAAAACATGGTAATTTAGGACTATAGTGCAGTAATTTGTTTTCTAATTCTTTGTAAAGCAGAGAACCCAGAAATATTTACTTTTGATAGAACAGTGAGAAGACGTAATTGATATGAAAAATGTGATGCATTTGCGCTATACATTTCGAACAATCTGGTCATACATATTTACTTGTCAAGGCATTTTATATGAATATGAATAAAAGGTCAATGAAATAAAAGTTCAAATAGACATAGGATGATAATTGTAAATAAAGGAGAGAGAAAATTAACGTAATATCAAAAGAATAAGAAGGGGTAGGAAAATTGTCACATTACCCTAGGCCTAAAAATTAACAAAGTAAATTCAAGGTTATGACTAATTGTTTCTGCACACATAAAGTAGGGTTTGAATTTTCTAATAGCCAAGGCCTCCATAAACCTCAAAATTCGTCCTTCAACATTTCTTCACAATGTTTTGAAGGCTGTCTTGATGTCAATCTTATGCCCTGTCTCAATTATCTGTTTGGCGATCGATAAACATGGTTTTCTATTTCCAACGTGGATCGGCTCATCTGACGTTGACTGATTTTGAAGCCACTTAGGTACATGTTTCACAACACTTGATTGCAAAGTCCGATTACTCCTCCCTATGTGTGTGTGTCCACACAAACATGCAAATTGATAAATACAATGAGATGTGATGTAATCATTAGAGCATCGTTTAGGTATATGCGAAATCATGGACTTGGTCTTTTCATTGACAATCAGTTAAGCAGCGTTGTACGTTTTCTCTATGGCTGCTTTTAGTCTCTGTCATATTATTAGACCATTTGCTTCACCTCTAAATGTTAAAGTGATATAAACCTTTTTCTTTTATCAGAATCAAACACTTGCTTTTGTCTTATCTGATTTCTACATCTTTTGAGGAACTTTAGCGGATAGCCATTTGAAATCAATGCTTTTCTCTCTCCTTTTATTTGCAATTATCACCCTATGTCTATTTGAACTTTCATTTCATTGACCTTTTATTCATATTCATATAAAATGCCTTGACAAGTAAATATGTGTGACCAGATTGTTCAGATCAATTATGTCTTTTCACTGTTCTATCAAAATTTATAAAAGGGACTAATTGTTTTAAATATTTACTTTCTTGTAGTCCAAATGCAAGATTCTAATAATCAATGTGAATAAACTATTGAGACATAATTCATATTAACACGACAAATTATTGTTTTACTTTTTATTTTGAGCACAATCTCCAGGAAAAAATCCTTTAACATAAAACTTCAATCATTTATGTCACAGCACCTGTTGTCAACTTCATACCACATTTTAGCAAAAAAACATAACATAAGTAATAAAGTAAAATCACACTAATATGTGGTCCAACGTAACTCAAATAGTAAAAACTTTGGGATACAGAGGTCTAAGGTGATAGATAAAAAATAGAAAATTTAGTGAACTAGGAAACACTGTTGGAACATACACATAGATATTGGATGGAAATTCATTTGTGATAATGAAGAACAGTCAGATAATTTGGTGGAAAACAAAACACTATGTCACAAGACAAGTACACACTTAGAAAATTCAATTTCAACCAAAAGAAAAATACCAAAAAACACAACACTGAGAACTAGTGGTTGCCATAAGAAGAATAAATAAAATTTTGACCCAACTAAAACTGGATACCCACGATATAGAAAGTTGAAAAATAATAGTATTCTGCCTAACCTCCGTTTGTGGTAATGTATCAGCATTCGATCTATAGTTATTCAAATTATTTTACATATGAACATCTACACTACATATACTACGTATACTCTTTTCATTCACGTTGATTGATGAGTCTTCTGAAATTACGTAATTAGGTATGTAAGCTGTTTTGTTAATGTATTTTACTACTCACGTGTGATGTGAGTAGATGAAAATAAACTATGAAATAAAACGGATGCCTATAATGGTAATTTGTGTTTCGTTTACGTTATAATCAACTAATATTGACCTGTTTTGTAATAAGGTTTTTCAATGTATGAATTACATTTTCTATATGAAATTGAATACATTTCATGAAATTTATATTTATTTCACAAACGCAATCACTTGTTCAACTGCACATCAATAACTGTAATTCTGTAGTGAGAAAAATTGTAAAACTTCATTATTCAGAGAATTAGAAATGTTGCCTAACAATAAGTTAACAATTGTTATTTGCGCATTACATAATTTTGAACTTTCACAGCTACTTACATTTCAACAGTGAGACGTGGTATGCAAATTAGCATAAAATAAACAGAGTAAGGTCTGTTTTGAAGAATAATTATTATCGTCAGTGTATGTTAGGTAAAGGTCACATAGTTCTATCTAGATGTTATTCATATTTTAAGAACTAATAAAACAATACAATCATTAAAGGTACTTTCAGAATACTTTTGACACATTACACGTAGAGCCCGTTAAGTCTTTCTGCACTTCCAAAGTCTGTGTAAAGGATGGTTGGGTGTAGTGTCGGCTACTCGATAACGTCGAAAAAAAACTAGCTGAAAAGTCTAATCGGCATCAAATGAAATTTGTAATCAACTAAATAAAATAAACAAATTTACTCAAGTTTTATTCATGGCTGTTCCACAGCACACACAACAACAAATTTAGGAGAAGATGTTTAGTGTAACAACTACCACAACAAAGGTTAGTCTCAACCCACGTAAATAGAAAATCAAGACTCTCTGATACACCACAACATGCGGAAACCAAATCACACTTGATGTAGATACCTTTGAAGACGTAAAAAATATAAAATATCATTGACGAGTAGGACGTATCTGCTGGAAATAGACGGCGTGAATCGCCAAAGCGATGGCTGCATTTCTGTTGTCGAAATGTGTTGTCGTGTTTCACAATCACTTAGCTGTATTCTGTAGTGGAAATGAATGTGTTTACATAAAAATGTGTACATGAAGATTTCGTGTTTTTATAAACATAATATTGAATAAATCTATCTTACGCACACTCAGTATGTGGGATATGACAGTTTATGATTCTCAGACTAATGATGGTTTTGGTATACAGGGGCATCAGAGATGTTTCCAACTGCGTTACAAGGCATGCTGTCACTGGGAACACTCAATATTAAAAGACAACAGAAAGACCAACGAACACATTTCGCCGTTAAACAGGGACAAACATGAGGAGAATGAACAAAAATATGATGGAACTGAAATTGGAAGCCTAGGAATGATTAGGTTAAAGAATGGTGTTCTGAGGACTATGCTCTATTGTGGAGGGGGGGTGTTATATGTCTCTCTTATTAAAACCCAGCTATTCATAATGCTCAGTATTCTGGGACACTAATCCACCTAATAAGTCCTAAAATCAGAACACGTTTGAACATGGATGAGATTATATTCGAAACAGCAAGGGTGATATGGAAGTAAGAAGCCGAGGAAAAGGCGAAATACGAACAAGGTTAGTATCTTTATATTTTTTACATTGGAAGCTTCTAGCATATTATCCAAGTATAGACTAACGCTGATTGGATAAGAATCAGCCTATCAGCGTGCAGCAACAATATCATGCTTCAGTACAATTTGTTTCCCGCTAAAATAGATTAAAACGCCTCAGTAAGTAATGAAGGATGAACAGGAATGGTCATGTAGCTGAATCAACAAAGATTGCTCATTTTAATGCGCAGTTTATTCATTTATGAAAGTAATTATTTGTAGTGTGCCGATTTACTGCGTGTTCTTAAGCTCGGTTTATAAATCAGAAGATGAACTCCAAGTATCGTATACGTTTGTTGTAGCACACCACAATAAGGATAGCAGAGAAGCGAATTCGAGAAGGCTAAGAGCCAACTCAAAGAGATAGTGTATGACTAAGAATATATAGTCAGATAAGAATAAGACAGACATATGACAAGCGAAATAGGTATGCACACACATGTGAATAAAAGCGACGAATGATTGACAAGGTCAAAAGCAAGCGATACAAATCATGTGAGTTCATGGGAATATTACGAGATTAACATTAAAGCGAAAAGGATGATTAAGTGCGTAAGCGTAAGCAATGCTCAGTCGTACAAGCTCATACAAAGCAGATGATAAAAAATACCAATGGTACATATGAGTTGTTGCTATACAAATGTCTTGGTTAAATAAATTAATCGAAAGGGCTTAAGCAAATTAAATGTAAGCGGATGCAAATAAATGTGGAGGCACTACATATTAAATTAAATTCTAAAATTATAGTATTCTTCACGTTTTTTATTTCAAATCATTCAATCAACTATAAATTCCAATTTAAATCAATTTTTTCATTGAAACATACATTTCATTCACAAGTTCAAATTGATTGATTGGAATCATTCAAAATGATTGACTGAATTTGTGAAGACAAAAGTTTTCAAATGATATATGATGTCAAATTCACTAGAATCACAGTTCAATCCATTTGAATAACATACGTGAAGTTCATTTAAGTTAGTGTATTATCTTGGTTACTCAGAAATATGCATATATCATGTTATGTAAGTAGTATAAGTGTGATTACACAAAATAATTAGTCGTAAGGTGATCAAACTTAACAATGTAAGTTTCAAAAGGGCTGTCCGTGCAAAATACGTTTCAATCAATAAGAACACAGCTAGTGGCATTCATTAACTCATTCATTGAGATACACACAAATAGGGATGAACTCTGATTACTAGTTAGTACTATAGTGTCATAAGACAAGAATTTTACGTGATCTCTTTTACACTTCTCAGCACAGTTGTGGCCAATCAAGAAAACAATATCAGTATATAAATTGTACAGCAGACATTTAGAACTACAAATATTCACAATGTCATCATCGAAACTACAAATGAGGTATAGTTCATAGTCTATTAAAATAATGTTTGCTTTTCGTTTATAACAGACATTCAAGGAGTATACTTCTCGTCATTTTATTGAAATATCTTATTGGAACAATACAGTCCAACGGTTTGGCAACTTTCGATCAGATGAAGTATATGAAGGATGTGATTAGTCGTAGTAATTATGAAAAGATTCAATTGGTCAATGATACATATAGAAAAGTAAAGATATTTCGATAATCAAAATTTTATATCTGATTAGCCGTTTCATTATTATTACAATCAAATAGTTTGTACAAATTGTCCACCTCCAGTTACATTGAATACTTTTCTAAAACATAAATCCTCGAAATCGGTAAGTTAACTTTTATCCTTATACAGAGAAAAAATGTTGATGTTATTCATTAACTAGTCGAAATTAATGAACATTGAACAAGTATTGGAATTTGAACAACTGGATGTGGTTAGTTTGAAATTTCACACTTGACAATAATGAAATAAACCTTTTATAGTCAAAACGACTTTTATTTTATCCTGAATATTATGGTTCGATTCAAGATGGCGTTTCTGTTTCAACTGACGGTATGAATTCGAATATGTTTTTTTGAAAATTGATTATTATTTTCATAATTTAAATAATGAGTATTGTTTGTTTGAAATAAATTGCATTGTTGGAACTTTTTTGAATAGGTTTATTTGTATTTCATAAGTCATAATTACTGAAATGAAAAAAGTGTAGTGACAATAAGTCATGCTACAATCAGTGTTAAAAAAATACATGAACAGATTTGTATTTGTCTTTAAAATAATGTGAATGAATTGATGGCTTGTGGACAGAAAATTTCATAACAATTAATTTGATCCGAAATATGATGTATTGAGTTGTACTATAAATGCACAACAAAAAGCCTTGTCAGTTATTAAAGATATTAAGTAGCATAATCAAAAAATCAGGGAGACCATATACTACAAACTGAGGTAATTACTCACTCAAATTAAATAGAATATGGCTTGAAATAGATTCAAAGACGTGCTTCTTGTTTTAATAGAAAGCTTCAGCTGGATGTATTTGCATTCCAGAATTGGTGTTCACGCTGGATCTTGGACTCAATACCTTCCGCTCTATATGCAGTCGGGTTATTCAGAAAGCTATTCATCATCATCATCAGGACCTGTTTTTATAGCTACTAGCTCATGCTGCAGCTCGTTTAGCATACGCCACCCAAAATACTCTTGAACCTATTCTGTCCTGAGCTCTTATATCAAGTTTCTCACAAACACTATTCAGCCTTTCGGTCTCTGTCTCAAATTCTCACCACAGTTTGTTCTCTGATCTTCCTGTATTTTTGGATTCCCTTGAAGATTCCGGATAAGGGCTTGTCTCATGACTTACTTAGGGGATTTCTTCAGAGTATTAATTTATTACTTAGCTGGACTCCAGTGTTTCTTCTGTAACTGCAAATTATTTGTGATGGTGTCTGGTTGCTTTTAAGTAAACATTTTTGCATTTCGAATGACGGTTTTTGTTTCCTGCAAGTTTTTACCTCATACAATAAAACTCTTTTGACGTCTGTATTAAAAATTAGGACTTTGGTTTTAGTTGACGGCTGTTTTGCGTTCGGAATTTTCTTTGATTATTGAAATACTATTCTTGATTTGCCAATTCGTTGTACGTCTATGTAAAAATTGCTAAATATCACAGCCCTTCACCATCAAGTGTGATTTCATTGATGATCTATGTTTTGCATCTAAACATCATACATGTTGTTAGTGAAGAGACGTAATGCTGTAGAGGTTGTTGCTAAACTGTCAAAGTGTCATTCTTTTTTATTCATTCAAAGCTTAGTAAACTTAATTTCCATTCAATCACAAATGTTTGTGTATTTTTGTTTGCTTATTTGATGATACTTTGTTAATATGATCAACATTTTTCATTTACTTTGATCAAGGTCGGATACTACTTGGACAATCTGATAAATTCCATGAAACAGTAGGTATTGTAGCATTGAATGGTGTAAAGGATATGAGTAAACTGTAGATAATCAATAATGGTAAGCTACTTTATTATGTATATAAATCATCATTAGAAAATTTCAAGTTTAGTTTGACTAATATATCCTTGAAAGAATAAAAGTTATGGTTGATGATTTGAATATTATACATCCCAAAGCAATTCATTCTGTAATTATTTACAATATAATCGAATGAGAATAACCATTTTCATGTAGTCCATTGATTCTAAACACGACTTCTAACGTTGAGATATATGGTAGTGATTGAGAACCTTTCTTGCAGAAGTTAATCTTGAAGTCGACAGGTAAATTTGGAAATGTCCAACGAGATTTGTGAACATGCGCCATGATTTGATCAGATATGATCATGCAACCTTCAAAAATAAGTGAAGTGTTAAATGGACTGAACTGCATTTCCCATTATCATTTTAGATTCGGCATCTTGACCAGACTGTGCATTTACAGTGACAGATACACATATATAGAACGTTTTTATCACTGCTCAATGTATTTAGAAGATTGAGTTTTCGCAGTATATTTACCCAAGTAGATCTATTTCATTTGCGTACTAAAGTTTGTCAGTGTAACATTTTGATGGTGTCTTGATTCGCAAAATGTTTGATAACACATATCTCTAATGTACTTTCGTTACAGCCGACCTGAGTTGTTGACCATTTCTAAACCAGATATTCTAGTTTGAGATGCTTATTTGTCTGAAGTAAACATTTTCAATCTTATTATGTCCTGATACATGAAACTTGTAAAGTTCTGCATTGAATGTTGGGTGGCTACTGTCTACTCACCACGCTTTATTGCACATTCAGTAACAATCTTAGAAGAATTCAAGGTGTATACTTATCACATCTATTAGTACCAATGCTAAAAAGATAAGTTATTTGAGAAAAAAAATTCATTATTAAATAGTAATATCAGTATTTTAATTTTTTTAGAAAGAATATTTGCAGTGAGATGGCCTCAAATGATTATTATTTTCAAAAATAATACATATGGAGGTATGCACTGAAATGTGGTGAAGATATTTATATACACATTTTTCAAAATATTTTTATATAACATGAGTTTTTTTTAACTACAAACAAAATAATTGTAAGTTTTACCAAACAATACTACACAATTATTACTGATGCTTGATTGAAGAAGTTGAATAACATACTATGTTGATTGAGATGGAATATAATGTTACCTTAGTTAGGCTTTTGATGTACAAACAATGAACGTAGTATAATAAATAACATGAATTCACTTTATTTCGTCTTCATGTGACCTAACTAACAGAAAAAACGACCAAATTAACCAACTGAGTACGGATAGGATAAGAAATGAGCATCAATATTTAACATCAATCGAATGACCAGGAACAGTTAAGACTAACAAAGGAGTCTTTCTTAGTGCACATATCCCATGCAGATCTTCATTTAGAGTGTTATAGAGTTGGACGTTTTACGCTGAAGTCATGAAGGAATCAGTGTAAAAACACCATTGGAAACCTCATAACACTGTTTTGCCGTTTGGTCCTAACGTAGGACACAGCAGTGTTCAGTCGCAACTCCTGCAACTTGCAGGATTCCGAAACACGAAAACCGATCTTGCTCGCAAACACCTAACCTCTCGTGAACTAGGCGGCAATCCTGCTGTCTAACAATGATTCATTCATAATTTCAATGGAACACTACAATCGTTTTGTGCATAAAGTTGGTAAGAAAGAATATATAATTTCGACATGCACTAGAGACGTTTAAAGATCAAAATGGTGATCATTAGTGTAAGTGCGTAGAATTGAGTAGATAGTGAGCCAAGTATGGTTGCTTGTATGACTCGATTCCATGCTGATGACAGAGAGATTTCGCATTTCTTTTATACTGTTTCGGCTAGTCTCCTATCACCATAGTTAGAAGAAGCTTTCTGAATGATTTTGATATGTTTGACATCAATTTAGTGGTTATTGTCATGAGCCTGAACTGCTGTTTCCCATTTGGTTCGTATGTTATCTATTTCTATGTAATTTTTAGGAGGCAAACCTATTGAAATATTCATGTCCGGTAATAAGTAACCTTCCCTATTCATGTAAAATAAGTCATTGCACGAAGACGCCGAAATATTTTACGAACGCATAAATTCATCTAATGTCTAGTAGTGAATCAATCAGATTTTTGCATTTTCTAACTCAGTTAAATCAAACTTATGTTTCAATGATCGGATACACTACAAAAGTGTATTTAGTATTTTCCTCACTTTTTTGTTTTAGCTTGAGTACTTTGTGAAATACACCCAAATGGAAAGATAGTTATTTATTACGAGAAAGTAAGTTATTCATTGTTTACTGACTGGTTGATATCCTTAGGTTTAAAGATAAATTTTCGATTTCTATCAGTGACATTGTAATATTTGTAACTGTAGCAAAGATTAGTCGAAAATTCAGACTGTTCAGTTAAGTGTCTGTGATTTAGCATTAAACTTTATAATAAATTTATTGACTACTGATAACATTTTAAAACAGTATCTAGCAATTAAACAGAAACAATATGTTTTTGTAATTATGATGAATGCATTCTTTACACACTGAATATCATTCAAACATACTTTATTAATTTCGAAAGGAATTTACATTGAAATGTACCTAGTTCAACATTGATCATTGAAATTTCAATGAAAGTTTGTTTAAACAAACGAACATAAACTCTGTTTATATTTTCTGTTATTTATTTTTAAGGTACCGATTAAAGTATTGAAGTCCGATTTACAATCGCAAATTATGGATGCTCTGTTTGTACAAGACGGTAAAAGCGTATATTTGCATATATATTTCTGCCTTATTTCCGTGAACTTGGAGGTGGTGAAGAAGATTTGTCCCTCAGGTGGATGATTGTGGTTGTGCTTGGTTCTTGAGATGGAAGTGCTGAATTTTTTACTGACGATGTTGTTTAGAAGAACAATGAAAGCTTCACAACCAAAAACATAGAGCTAAGAGAACCAAACATCACTAAAGTTTCCTTGAATGTAATTCGCTTCAACAGAAAAATTTAAAATATTTGAACCGACAATTATCTACAATATTGATTTATCTTACCTTAATCAGTTATAATAATCTGATAATGTTTACTGTAATGGAGTTTCGTTGTCTAAGCTAAATTTTTTTTAGTTGTGGAGATTTAATTGTTCTTCTGATTAAAGAACGAATCTTTACTACTCTCATCCACCTGGGCTACAAATTTTCGCTATCATCTCGATAACTTTTATCGAATTTCGCAGATGTTCAGTTTCCATGTTTCAAATGTTATGTTGTAACAATCCCAAAAGTAGGGGAGTTGACTGTATACAAATCAATTCTTACACTAACTAAACTTTTTAATCAGCGTAACTTTATGTTCAGTCCAAAGAAGTTGTCATAAACCTTCGGTTTAACCAACTTTTCACCTCTTCTGAAGTTACTAATCGCTCGTCTTTTGACCTTGTCATCTATTCGCTTTAATCTTGGTTGTCTTTATTACAACATGTGCGTGCACTGCTTGATTCGCTTATTACATATCAGGTTAATTATTGTCGGAGTATAAATAACTGGTGATACCTCATTACATTGAATCGGCTGGCTCATTTTCACCACATCGCTTTGCTTGTGTGTACGCTTTTTATTTTCATGTCTGTCGGCTTAATTAATTATGAAGCCAGTAATGAATTAAAAAACAGTTGATGTAAGCAACAGGGAAAGGCGTTTAAATGAGAAACCAGTTTTCATTTCAATTCATTTGTAACGAGTTAAATATTTCCGTCGATGATGAAATCAATCAATCTCCTATAGTACATAACTATTTGGAAAAAAACTTTGAAACTGCATACAGCAATGAAACTGTCTGAGCAAAGGTAGATCGCATGTGTGTTGTGTTTCGTCAGGCTGATATATATTTGCATTCCCTTTGAACTAGTCAGTTACTACCTGAACTCTAAAGCTTAGCTGCGTTCACTGATTACGAGTCACGAAATAGACATCAAATTGAGAATGAAGTAAACATTGAGTGGCGGGTTTGGAATTTCATGATGTAAGGATTCTTTATTTCATAGACAACTATATTCCATCTTATTTCATAGTTTTGTAATAAACCACACTACTTAAATAAAACAAAAACTTCATTTTTGTGTTCATCTCTTAGTTTCCAATGAACAGAAAATAATACAGTCCAGTGGTATACATGTGCCAAAACACATGATAAAATCTGGCACGACAGTATCTTTTGAACCAACATCAAGCTAGTAATGCATGTAATAAGTTTTTCTCAGTACTTTATTCAACCAGTATATATTTGCTTACTTACGCCTGTTACTCCCGATGAAGTATGACCGAATGTCCAGCATTCACCAAATTACCCTGACCTTGAGCTTTTTCTCAAAACATAAAATATTCTAAAAAAACTTCCAATATTGAAAAATTATACACGTAAATAGATTACTATGGAATATTTCCCTGCGAAGTAGCATTTTTTATCTTTGAAATCATAAACTGCTAAGTGCATGCATACTAGGTAGATCCTCTGAAACAATATAACATAGAACAACGAAATCACACGTGACGGAGAAGCTTTGAAGGATGAAAAACCTTCACGTAGTATCATTGACAAGCAAGAATAATCTAATCAAGATATAAAACCGCAGATCGGCAAAGCACATTTCTACAACTGCAAAACATCTGAAACTAAAAACAACCATTAACGAACACCAAAGTCATAATTTTCAATACAAATGTCAAGATAATTCTACTGAATGGCGCGGTTACTTGGTGATCATCCAGATAATAGACCTGTTTAATAACAGTTGTCCAAACAAGGTACTTCGATTCCGTTGGCCACACATTAACAGCAACAACTTACTTTGTGGGAGAACTAACCAGATTCAAGCGGGCGAAGAAATCAAGAAGAAGCGGTAAAAGTGAATGAGACACACAGTGTGGAAAGAACCTAATCGCATCACCAGGCAGTCTTTTACTTGGATACCTCAAGGCTACACGAAAGAAGGAATATTGAGAAATACATAACACCGATAATTGGAGACATACATGAAAAGAATGGACAGTAAATAGATAGAATTGGAGAAGAAAGCAGAGAACATAGTAGTTTGGAGAACGATGATCTACGACCGAAGTTTCAACAGTTTAGCAACGCTTACAAAAGTACGTGTAGTACACATAATTTCTACTTCATTGAAGTAGCATTTTATCAGGCCTTGCTCGTGTTGACGTCGATGCTCGATTTTTCCGAAAATTTATTTCTTCTTTAATGGAAAACACTGCTTCTAACATATGTGTATTGATGTTTTGAGTGTTTCCCATTGAGGATTAGATCTAAGATTGGTCAATCCCCTTGCAACATTTGCATACTGAGCAGATTGCCTGGATTTAACCTTTATGTGACAAGCATGATATGCATAAGCAGAAAGTAGCTAGCAGTTAGAATAGGTCAACTGGAAAATTCAAACTACTTATACAAACGATTTTAACTTCACCCGATTGTACAATTCATTTGGGTACCTAGACTCAGTAACTAAGTTAACAGTGAAATAGCGTTTGAAGCCGACGGGTTTGAGTCTCGGAGTGAATATCAGTTCAAGGAAAATACGTGCATTCATAAAAGCGAAACGCATGTCCTATATTCCACTGCAAAACAACTTTCATCATTACATATAACTGCCCCAACTGTTTGGAGAATTATTTTATATAACGTGTTTACCTTAGCGGTCTTTTGGAAAATCTCATATATTTCAGTCGACTTAGTCTAATTTGTGATTTTCAGTCACATTATATTGTAAAAAGAATTCATTATCTTCTGTGAACTAGAAAAAAAATGTATAAATTCAATAAATGACAAGTAGCATTTTCATGTCAATAATTATAAGGATTTCATTTTGTTTTCGCAGCATTTTGTGCCAAACAGACTTCGTATGAACAATGTGCACAAGCGTCGACTGTTTGTGTACCATGTGAATGGTGTTCAACTACTACTTCATGTAGTAATGGTGCTGATGTATTTGTATCTATTTGGATGTTACATGGCTGTACGTTTCATGTAAGTACTTAATTAATTCCCTATATTTTCACTTGTTCGTAACGTACAAATGATATGATTGCGTCAAATTTTGGTTAAGTTTCATTTCATTTTCATCATTAACCAAATACAATTACTACACACATATGCTTTATTTCACATTCGATCAAATCTGAATTGATTTAGACGACATATACTGTTGAGAAAGAACTGAAAACGATTCCTGATCTACTGAACTGAGATGAATATTTCACGAACTTGAAATAGTGGAGAAAATTTGTAGGTCAAGAGAATATGTGTGATGAAGTTCTTGGCTACGTGGGTAACTACAGTGAAAGTGAGTATACAATTCTAAACAATAAACAATGAAAAAGAAAGAAGTCAGTTACTTTGACTATGCAACCACGTCAATATTTCATCGACATTTTTGCTGATAACAACCATTAGTTAGTTCATCTCTCATTGTAATATTAATTCAATCATTTATGTTGCGGTAATACAAATCAAACTTCTTAATAGCCTAATTTAGCTCTGTCAGGGAGAGATAAGCTAGAATGAAGCTAACGGTAAGCACATGGCTATTCTGTCTACTCGTCTGTTACAAGTATTGTTCAAAGTAAAATGGGCGTATGCGTACATCTTAAGATCGATTCCTTCCAAATATCCTCAGGGAAGTCAATGTTGATTTTTTTTTTGCTAGCATACAAAATTGATCGTCGCGATTAGTAGAACGTTGATTAACGATGCAAGTAGGAGAAGTGATGGCTCGTTAAGAAGTGTGTACAAACAAAATCTCTCAGTTTGTCCATATACACACTTTTATAGTTTTGTACATATGCATTATCAAAGAAATTTGGTCCGAAGTTTCACTATCAGAGCAAAAATGATCTGTTCAGTGAATGCTTCAGGTCATGACCTGGAATTTATCAAAAACTTACTGAGCAAGAGAGGCTATCCAGCACGTTCTTGAAAAAAGTATATCAGTACTGTAAAAAAGCAGTCGGAGACTTCGACCTTTAGAAAGAAACATCTTTTCATTAAACTAAGATTCAGCAAGAATGTCGCTAGTGATACCTGCATGTTAGATTGACGAAAATAGTTAATTGAACCTTCAACATGACCAATCTTGCATTGAAGTTCTGGAGGGGGTCGCTGATGTACCTTCAATCGAAGGAAAGGTTTGCCTCCCTAAAATATGCATTTAAGATCTTAGCTGCTCCTATAGAGATAGCTATTTCCAGCCTACTACCAGGCAGCTTAAACAACAAATGAGTGAACATCTTCAAATATTGTTTAGAAATGGACAGATAAAAACAATACATAGTTCTTTTTATGCGCATCTGATTGACTGCAGTCATAATATAGATAAATCCGAATCATTTTGAGTGATTTTTCGTAAACTTTTATCATTAACCATCGCAGTTAGAGTGATTGTGAAATTATGAAAATGGTATGTTTAATTTGAAGTCGCTTAGAAATGTTTTCAACATGATCGAAATAAATATTCGTTGACCATATATGTTGATGTATGTTCATTTCAGAATAAAACGCTTTGCGAAGATCCTGCAACAATGACTTCTGAAGAATTAATACATCAAACAGAGAGTTCAATTATTCAACAGCGGCAAAAACCACGTAGTTATTTATATATAATTATCCTGGTACCATGTGCTGTATTAGTCCTGTGTACTGGCACTGTGTATTTTGTAAGACGGTTTCTGTTTAAGAAGTCGTGACATCTAAGTTTTCCAGGTAATCAAATTTAAGGTCATGAAGTCTAATTATGACAGTGCTTAACATGAATAGGCCGCAGAAATAGAAATAAACTTCAACTGATTTACATTTCAAACGTACTGCACCCTGATTAACTTGTCTATTACCTCTTGGAGAATTCAGGGTAAAAAGTAATTATTAATATGGAACAGAGATCCCTAAGAGAAAGGAGAGAGAAGTTCCAAAAACGGAAAATCGGTAATATCCGTAGTTTTCATTCAGAACTATTCGAAGCATAATCAGTGTCACACTAATTCTCATGATGAAAGTCGAGATACCCAGGGAGTAAAGAGGCCGATTGCCATTCTGACAATCAGTTCAAAGACCTTTTTAGGTACACAGAATTTTGTTACATTTTGAGAGAGCTGGAGAGCCATCCCTGTTACTGCAGAGTTAAAAAGGATACAGCATGGAGGTACTTGGAATCAGATTAGACAACATAGACCTGCTTTAGGAGAGCTTATGTTATATTCCGGCCATGAACAAAATTCATCACATCCACAATTAGTCGCCTTGATGCTATCCCAACAAGCAGGAAAAGCACTTGTGGAATCGGAATCTCATGGACGCAGTATCAGCACAACATTCTTCGAAACAAGGGAAGAGGACATTACACCTACCAACGACTACACTGACGATGTTAAAGATCAATTCTACGGAAGGCTTCAGTCAATCATCGACAGATGCTCACCAAAGGATTTGACGATTCTAAATGCCAGGGTTCGTATAGACATCACTGGATATGAAGACATCAGGGGACGACATGGACTAGGAGGAAGGAAAGATAACGGTTGGATATTTGCAAACCTATGAGTCTTCAACAAACTAGTCATCGGCGGTACAAAGTTTAGACACAAGCGCACACAAATAGCTACATGGATTTCACCGGATTGCACTACTGGGAACCGAATCGACCATATCTGTATCAATGAAAAGTTCAGAAGGGCCATGCAGGATGTGAGAACCAATAGAGGAGCTGACATAGCCTTAAGTAACCAACTACTGACCGTCAAGATGAGACTGATACTCAGGAAACATGAGACAATACAATGAGTCGATACAACAACGATGATGTCTGATAACTATAGTGAACAAGAACAACCAGTTAAAAGCAATGGAGACATAGTAACCAGCAACACTGAAGAACAGCAAAACAGATGGGTGGAGCACTTTATTGAACGTTTGAATCGACAAGCTTAACTTAACCCACATAGAATCAAGGCAGACCTCTCAACTGATTTTGGCCAACCAGCAATTGAATAGATTGGTTTGTCTACCAGATAAATCAAGAGCAACAATCAGCGGAACCAGGCAACTTTCCAGCAGAGTCAATCAAGGCAGAAGTGGTAGCAAATGAAAAAAAATTTTCATGTTCTCTTCAAAGATATTTGGGATGAGGAACAACTACCAACAAACTGGAAGTAAGAATACTTCATCAAAATACCGAAGAAAAGAGATCTCAGCGAGTGTGAGTACAATAGAGGCATTACTATCCTCTAAATGCTAGGCAATGTCTTCAACAGAAACAATTCGATAGCATGGATATGACAACACTATGGAGGCATTTCCGACATTATGGCGTGCATGTGAAGACAGTTAACATCATAGTAAACTGCAAAATCATGCTCGAAGTACCGCTGACAAACTCATTTGAGGTGGAGATCGGTGTCAGTCAAGGTTGCTCACTCTCACCCTTTCTCTTTCTCTTGGCGATCGACTGGATTATGAAGACGTCAACATCAGGTGGAATGCACGGTACACAATCGACAACCAGGATGCAGCTGGACAATCTGATAACTTGGATCTTCTTTCTCACTTGCAACAACAAATACAAAAGAAGACTACCAGTGTAGCCTCAGCCTATATAGCAGCAACTACCAACATACATAACGGGCAAAGGAAGCTTCTGCGGTTCAACACTACATGCGCCAACGAAATCATTCTTGATTGAGATGTCTTTGTGGAAGTCAGCAATATACACATCTGGGCAGCATCATTGACGATAACGGTGGGTCTGATGCAGATGTGAGGGCGCGGATCGGCAAGACAAGCGCTGCATTTCCGCAATCGAAACTCAAAACAAATATCAACCAACGAAATAATCAGAATTTTCAATACAAATGTCGAGACAGTTCTACTGTTTGGGTTGGAAACTCAGACAACAACAACAACTAAAGCCATCATCCGGAAAATAAGTGTTCTTTTACAGTTGTCTATGCAAGATACTTCGTATTCGTTGGTCAGACACAATCAGTAATAAACTGTCCTGGGATAGAACAAATAGCATTCCAGCGAAGAAATAAATCAGGAAGATGCGCTGGAAGTCGATTGGTCACATACTGCGGATTGCACCCAACTGTGTCACATGACAAGCTCTCACTCGAAATCCTCAATGTCCAAGGAAAAGAGGCCAATAAACACATAACCCCGAGAACTGGGGACATGAAAAGAATGAACAATATCGGACGGAACTGGCAAGGCAAGCTCAGGCCTGAGCTAGCGGGAGAATACTGATCGGTGGCCTGTGCTGCATTTGGGTTAACAGGCGTAACTGTATAAGGAAGTAAGTAGTAATTATCAACTTACATATACATTACTCAGCAGATGAAATTACGCAGAATCATTCTATCTGAATTCTCATGTGAATAGGCTGACATATTAAGGCAACCTATTTCACCTACAAAAATCTACATTTAAACTAAACACTCGTGTGAACACGACTATGATTGGAGTTGAACGCTAGCATCACTCTTCTTAAACGTCATCTAATGTAGAATGATTTTGATAATTCAAGTAAGTCAGCATTTTAATGAAATTTTTAATGAAATGTTTCAAGCGAGTTTTTTCGTTTACATTATCACAATGAACAGTTATTTCCATTTATATTCTTTTCAGTGTACTTATCTATGTAAAGTGGAAGTAGCCACAGAAGCTGTTTTGTATAAGAAACATTTCAAGAAATATCTCTCCAAATAACTGCTGACGGCATTACTTTTGATATGTCAACTATTTATTTCCACTCCATTTCTTCACTGATATTTGAAAATCTGTTGAAGCGTCTGCATAATGGTTTGATAAAATCTATTTAATTCTATGTAAACTGAACATGTTTGCCTGTCGCTGTTTCTGGTTACCAACACAATTCATCTTTTGTGATTTGTTTGATACCAGCACTCGAACTAATTTCAAAATTTTGTTTGCTCACTTCCTGTTATAATTGCTACGGCTGTTATTATTGTTACTATTATTGTTCAACAAACAATCCTTGCTTTCAACCTCAGAAGTGTTTTATCACATTTACTGAAATTTTGTACTTTTCGTACCAATTTATTTTGCAGGGTTTAAATAATCAACTGTCACCATAAATACTTGTTGTTTTAGCGTTTCTTGAGCAGTTTGCAGTTCGAGCAATCTACAGGTTTAAATAATGAACTGTCACCATAAATACTTATTGTTTTAGTGTTCTTTAGCAGTTGGCGGTTCAGGCAAACTACAGGTCTACTACTAAAGATCACCTAACAGCAGTGAGAATTGTTTCCTAAGTTACTTTCATGTCATTATAGACCGAAGCATAGATTAAGTGAATCTCTTAGTTCTTTTCATGCTCACAAAGTTTTCCGACAGCTGAACATTAGAAAGACGATGCTCAGTCCCTATGACTTAATTCATTCAAAGTTTAAACAACCTTCCATCCATATATGTGAATAGGATTGACTTGGATTCTATCCTTATGGTACACTAGGACTAACTTAAGAGAACCATTTTTTATTGCAAATTGATCGAAAGATTTTTGCTTGATTTTGCTGTGTGTACTATATGCAACCTTTCATATACTTTTAGTTGATCATGAATAACACCATAATTCCGACAAGGCAATGGATAATTTTGAGAGTTACATATAATTTTACATCAGTTATTAAAGTTGAGCACTAATGCTCGGTGGAACGTGTGGATTAAAAGATCCTCAAAATCACAAAAATTGAAATCAGCACATATGATTGAAGGAGAAGGTCGAAGTTTTGAGTTTCAACTACGAAGACGTATGTTTCAGATGAGTTTTAGTCAAGCTGCAGTCCAGAGTCATGAACAAATTAGTAGCAGTATGATAACAATTAGACTGTAGGAATCAATGAACACAAGAAACACATATGTATACAAGGAAGGATTTTCACAAACTAAACCTTCATAAATGGATATTGCAGCTACTGCCCACCTTATAATTGATACCTGCTTGAACAGTTTAGTGCACAGACCGGTTTACTTTCAAAGGTTCGGCTATGTGAGTGCGAAAAAAATAGTCTTGTTTTCTTATACTGATCATTTACAGAATATGAGGTTCAATCACTCTGCTTCAACAGATGATTTCGACATAAAGTTGATCTTAGAAAATTGTACTTTAGAATGTCGAAAATATTTGCATTGTGTAGACGATTCGCTAACAATGTAACCAATAAAGAAGACAAAACTTAACCTCTCTGTTTTAAACGTTTGAGCAAGAACCGAAAACTGAATAGGAAAATATAAATGCATTTAATTTTTCTACATTTTATTAAACCACTTCTTTCAAATTTATTTTTATTCCTTAACTGATTAACTTGAAATAATGTTCTTCATTATCTAGTGCAATGAAAAATCAGCTGTAAAATCAGACTGTAAAATCGCAATTACTTCAAGTAGATGATCTGCACTTTGCAAATGAGCTAACTATCCTCTGGCAAACGCAATAACAAATGTGAGAGGAGACATGCAAAGTATCAGAAGCCTCAGCAGCAGTAGCTCTCAGTGTACACAAAAGCAAAATCGATAATCTCCGATACAATACAATGGGCAACAAACAAATAGCACGCGACGGAGAAGTTTAAAATAATGTAAAGGGCTAGGTATATCTGTTCAGAATCATCGATGAGCAAAGACAAAGTGTATTTGTCTTAAAAAAAGTTAATGAATTGATGTCTTGTGGAGAGAAAATTTCATAACAATTAATTTGATCCGAAATATGATGTATTGAGTTGTACTATAAATGCACAACAGAAAGCCTTGTCAGTTATGAAAGATATTGATTAGCATAAACAAAAAAATCAGGGAGACTATATAAGACAAACTGAGGTAATTACTCACTCAAATTAAATAGAATATGCCTTGAAATGGATTCAAAGACGTGCTTCTTGTTTTAATAGAAAGCTTAAGCTGGATGTTTATGCATTACAGAGTTGATGTTCACGCTGGATCTTGGAATCAATACCTTCCGCTTCAGATGCAGTCAGGTTATTCAGACAGCTATTCATCACCATCATTATGACCTGTTTTCATAACTACTAGCTCATGCTGCAGCTCGTTAAGCATACGCTGTAAATAGATTTTCTACCGTAGCAGTTCTATTTGTTCCGGTAAGTGCAATTCGAACGCGCTATCTCCATAATTAATGTCAAAAACACAATAATTCTGGAAGAAAGCGGTCTGAATTTGATGCACTTTTCAAGTCACAATTACTCCGAGGAGTATCCGAGATTAGAAGGGACTAAGTGACGTTAAATCCAACCGCCACAGTATCAATCTAAATATGGCTGTAGCCATATTAAAGATCAAATTTAAACAACATATATACAGTTCAGAAGCAAACATAAAAACTTCAATATAAGTACAAAATAAAGAAATAATAACAATATACAATGATAAAATCTCAAATTGGAATCAAATAAAATACCTAAAGGCCAACAGTAAGAGTCCGTCATGTCATAACAAAAATATGTAAACATGGAGGGATTTTCCAAAAAACAAAACATTCAAAAAGGATTCTACATACATCACTCTCAAATACTCCTCAATTTATTTTGTCCTTAGCTCTTATGTTCAGTTTCTCACAAGCACTATTCAGCCTTTTGGTCTCTGTCTCAAATTCTCACCACAGTTTGTTCTCTGATCTTCCTGTATTTTTGGTTTCCCTTGAAGATTCCGGATAAGGGCTTGTCTCATGACTCACTCAGGGGATTTCTTCAGAGTATTATTTTTTTCCTAACCTGGACTCCGGTTTTTCTTCTGTAATAGAACTCTTTTGACGTGTGTATTAAAAATTAGGACTTTGGTTTTAGTTGACGGTTGTTTTGCGTTCCGGTTTTTTTTTAATTATTGAAATACTATTCTTGATTTGCCAATTCGTTGTACGTCTATGTGAAAATATCTAAATATCACAGCTCTTCACCATCAAGTGTGATTTCATTGATGATCTATGTTTTGCATCTATACATCATACACGTTGTTAGTGAAGAGACGTAATGCTGTAGAGGTTGTTGCTAAGCTGTCAAAGTCTTATTCGTTTTTATTCATTCAAAGCTTAGTCAAATTAATTTACATTCAATCACAAATGTTGATGTTTTTGTTTGCTTATTTGATGATACTTTGTCAATGTGATCAACATTTTTCATTTACTTTGATCAAGGTCGTATACTACTTGGACAATCTGATAAATTCCATGAAACAGTAGGTATTGTAGCATTGAATGGTGTAAAGGATATGAGTAAAATGCAGATAATCAATAATGGTAAGCTACTTTATTATGTATATAAATGGTTATTAGGAAATTTCAAGTTTCTTTACGATGTTTTTATGTGATTGTTATATTCATTGTAAGATGAAAAGTGGGTTGATGATTTGAATATTGTACATCCCAAAGCAATTCATTCTGTAATTATTTACAACATAATGGAATGAGAATAACCATTTTCATGTAGTCCATTGATTCTAAACACGTCTTCTCACGTTGAGATATGTGGTAGTGATTGAGAATTTTTTGCGGAAGTTTATCTTGCAGTCGACAGGCAAATTTGGAAATGTCGAACGAGATTTGTAGACATGTGCCATAATTTGATCAGATATGATCATGCAACCTTCAAAAATACGTGAAGTGTTAAATGAGCCTAACTGTATCACTGCTTATCGTTTTAGTTTCGACCTCTCGACCAGACTTGTCGCATTTATAGCGACCGATACACATACATAGTACGTTTTCATTACTACTCAATGCATTTAGAAGACTGAGTTTTCGTAGTATGTTTAACTAAGTGTATCTACTTAATCTGCGTACTGAACTTTGTAAGTGTATCGTTTTGATGGTATCTTGATTCGCGAAACGATTGTTAACACAAATCTCCATTGTACTGTCGTAACATTTAACCAAAGATGTTGACCATTTCTAAGCTAGATGTTCTAGTTTGTGATGCTTTTTTGTCCAAAATAATCCTAATACATGAAACTGCAAATTTTTCGTTGATTGTTTGGCGACTACGGTCCATTGATTGCGGTCAAATTCAAAATCATAAGTTATCTTAATAGAATTAAAAATTTATGCATATCAAATCCAATAGTTACAGCAATACCAGGTTGAAAACAGTTCATGTTTAAAGAGTTAAATCAGTATTTCAATTTTTTTAGAAAGAATATTTGCAGTGAGATGGCCTCAAATGAAAATTATTTTCAAAAATATAACATATCGAGGTATGCAGTAAAATGTGATGAGAATTTTTATACACGCCTTTTCAAAATACTTTTATGAAACATGAGTTTTACTACAAACAAGATAATTTTCACTTTCAACAAACAATACTACCACTCAATTATTACTGATAGTTGATTAAAGAATTTGAATCACATACTATGGAATAAACTGTTACCTTCGTTTGGGCTATTATTGTAGAAACAATTAGAGTTCGGTGACCTGTTAAATTCAAAATACGACCAACTAATTACTGATCTGATAAGAAACAAGCATCACTAATGAGCGTCGATTGGGTGACCAAGAACAACTGAGACTAACGGTAGAGTCTTTTTCAATGCATACATTCCATCCTGATCTTCATTTAAAATGTTACAGCGATAGTAGTTTTACCTCAAAGTCATGAAAGCATCAGTGTTGGAACACCACTGGAAACCTCGAAGCACTGGTCGGCCTTTTGTTCCTAGCATAGGACTCATCAGCACTGTTAATTCACGACCCCTGAAACTTGCAGGATTTGAAAACAGGAAAATTGATCTTGCTCGCAAACGCCTTACCTCTAGACCACTGTATGGGAATCCTGCGGTCTAACAATGATTGATTTTTAATTTCAATGTAATACTACAATCTTCACCACTAGCATATGTCTGTATAGATTATGCATATTCTTGCACTCAAGCAAAAGTCTAACCAGTCTAATACAGTTTATCGAATGGGATTGAAAATATGAAGTATTGACAAGAATTCCCGGCTTTTGTTAAAAAATTGGCATCAACTCATAATAATAAATATTTAATGGGGACATCTAATTGAGGAGAATTTCTTCATTCTGACATAGTTCGAGACTTAATGTCGCTCATTTCTTGAAAGTTAATAATGAAACAACCCATATAAATTAACATAAGGTGAATTTGTGGAAGTGGATAGGACACACTACGAAAAGCACCTAACTGCGTCACGAGACAAGCCCCTACATGGAACCCTAAAGGCAAAAGGAAAAGAGGAAGGCCAAGGAACTCATTACGTCGAGAAATAGAGAAAGATATGAGAGTAATGAAAAAACATTGGACAAAAGTGGACAAGACAGAGTTAGTTGACGAAAACTGGTTGGCGGCCTATGCTCGATTGGAAGTAACAGGCGAAAGTAAGTAGTAAGTAAGTAAGAAGTTGAAATTGTAGAAAGGCGGCCTAGCTGAATATTTTTATTACCAATTAAATCGTCCTAGGTTCGAACATATACATGTCATGATGGTTTTATTCAACGTGATTCTACAAGAAAGCTTTAAGTGTTCATTCTGTGTGTAAAAGTGGGTAGGAAAGAATGTTTAATTTTGACATGCATTAGAGATGTTTAAAGTTCAAAATAGTGACAATTTGAGTGAGTGCATAGAATTCGGTAGATACTGAGTCAAGTATGGTTGCTTGAAAGGCTCGATTTCATGATGATGGCAGAGAGATTCCGCCATTCTTTTTTACTGTTTCGGCTAGTGATCTCTCGACAAAGTTAGAAAAAGCTTTCTGAATGATTTTGATATGTTTGACATGGATTTATTGGTTACTGTAAATAGCCTGAACTGCTGTTTCCGATTAAGTTAGCACATTCTCTATTTACATGGAAGTTTTAGGAGATAAACGTATGGAAACATTCATTTTCTGTAATAACTAACTTTCCCTATTCATGTAAAATAAAACTATACAGGAAGATGCCGAAATAGTTTACGAACGCATTCGTTCATCTAATGTATAGTAGTGAACGTATCAGGTTTATGCATTTTTAATCCCAGGAATATCATATTTACATTTCTGTAGGCTATAATTTTTTAATGATTGAATACACTAACAAAGTATATTCATCATTTTCGTCACTTGTTTTGTTTCAGCTCGAGTACTTTGTGAAATACACCCAGATGGAAAGATAGTTATTTATTACGAGAAAGTAAGTTATTCATTGTTTAGTGAATGGTTGATGTCATGAGGTTTAATAATAAAATTTCGATTCATATCAGTGACATTGTAATATTTGTGATTGTTGCAAAGAATAATCGAAAATTCAAAGTGTTTAGTTGAGTGTCTGTGATTTGGCATTAAAGTTATAATAAATTGATTGACTACTGATAACATTTTAAAACAGTATTGAGCAATTAAACAGAAACAATATGTTTTTGTAATTATGATGAATGCATTCTTGACACACTGAATATCATTCAAACATATATTATTTATTTCGAAAGGAATTTACATTGAAATGTATCTTGTTCAACATTGATCATTGAAATTTCAATGAAAGTTTGTTTAAATTTACAAACATAAACTCTGCTTATATTTTCTGTTATTTATTTTTGAGGTGCCGATTAAAGTATTGAAGTCCGATTTACAATCGCATATTATGGGTACTCTGTTTGTACAAGACGGTAAAAGCGTATATTTGCATATATATGTCTGCCTTATATCCGTGAATTCGGAGGTGGTGGAGAAGATTTGTCGCTCAGATGGATGATTGTGGTAGTTTTTGGGTTCTTGAGATGGAAGTGCTGAATTTTGTACTGACGATGTTGTTTAGAAGAACAATGAAGGCTTTAAAACCAAAACATCCAGCTAAGAGAACCAAACACCACTACAATTTCCGTGAATGTAATTTGCTTTAACAGAAATATTTAAAACATTTGAACCGACATGTATCTACAATATTGATTTATCTTACCTTAATCAGTTATAACACTTTGATAACGTTTACTGTAATGGACTTTCGTTCTCTAAGCTAAATTTTTTTTAGTTGTGGAGACTTAATTGTTCTTCCTAGGCTACAAATTTTCCCTATCATCTTGATAACTTTTATCAAATTTCGCCGATGTTCAGTTTACATGTTTTAACTGTTATGTTGTAACAATCGCAAAAGTAGGGGAGTTGACTGTGTATAAATCAATTCTTACACTAACTAAACTTTGTAATGAGCGTAACTTTATGTCCAGCCCACAGAAGTTGTCATAAACCTTCAGTTTAACCAACTTCTCACCTCTTCCCAAGTTACTAATTGCTCGTCTTTTGACCTTGTCATCTATTCGCTTTAATCTTGGTTGTCCTCATTACAACATGTGCGTGCACTGCTTGATTCGCTTTTTACGCATCAGGTTAATTTTTGTCGGAGTAAAAATAACTGCTGATACCCCATTACATTGAATCGGCTGGCTCATTTTCACCACATCGCTTTGCTTGTGTGTACGCTTTTTATTTTCATGTCTGTCGGCTTAATTAATTTTTAGGCCAGTAATGAATTAAAAACAGTTGATGTAAGCAACAGGGGAAGGCGTTTAATTGTGAAACCAGTTTACATTTCAATTCATTTGCAACGAGTTAAATATTTCCGAGGACGGAATCAGTCAATTTCCTATCGTACATGAACATTTGAAAGAAATAAACTTGAAACTGCACAGAGCAGTGAAAATTTCCGAACAAAGATAGATAGCATGTGCGTTGTGTGAAGTCATCATTGAGTGGCGGTTAAGAAAATAAATGAAGTAAGAATTCTGTATCTCATAGTCGACTACTGTCCATCATATTTCATGGTTTTGCAGTTAAGCACGATACTTAAATAAAACAATATCTCCATTTTTTTGTTCGTTTCTTAGTTTCCAATGAACAGAAAATAATACAGTCCAGTGGTATACATGTTCCAAAACACATGATAAAATTTGGCACGACAGTATCTTTGGAACCAACATCAAGTTAGTAATGCTTGTAATATGTTTTTCTCAATACTTTATTAAAATAGTATATACTTGCTTATTTACACTTGTTACCCCTAATGAAGTATGGCCCACAGTCGAGCATTCTCAAAACTAATCTGACCTTGGGCTTTTTCCGAAAATATTCAAAAGAACTTTCAATATTAAACATTTTTACACTTAAATAGATTACTATGGAATATTTTGCTGCAAAAAAGCACGTTTCATCCTTGAAATCATAAACTACTAAGTGCATGCGTACTGGGAAGATCGTCCGAAACAATATAACATGCAACCATGAAATCACACATGACGGATAAGCTTTGAAAGATAAAAATCCTTATTATTATTGGAGTAGCATCATTGACGCGCAAGGTGAATCTATTGCAGATATAATTGCGTGAATCAGCAAACATCTGAAACTCAAAACAAAAAATAACCGAGACCGAAGTCACAAGTTTCAGTGCAAATATCATGGTATTTCTACTTAATGGCGCGGTAACTTAATGATCAACGAGTGCTATCATCCAGATGATACACCTGTTTAATAACAGTTGTCTTAACAAGATACTTCGATTTCTTTGGACAGACATCATCAGCAACAACTTAGTGTGTGAGAGAACAAACCAGATTCAAGCGGAATGGGAAATCGGGAAGAAGCGCTAGAAGTGGATGAGACACACATTCAGGAAAGAATCTAACAGCATCACCAGGCAATCTTATACTTTGATACCTCTAGGCTAAGAAAAGAAGGTAGATCAAAAATCACAGAACACGGATAATTGAAGACGGACATGAACGAATGGACAGTTAATGGATAGAATTGGAGAAGAAAACTGAGGACAGATTAGTTTGGAGAATGCTGATCGGCGACCAATGCTTGAACAGTTTAGCATTGCCTTCAAATATACGCGCAGCACATATTATTTGTACTTCATTAAAGAAGCATTTAATCAGGACCTGCATGTGTTGACGTCGATGATATATTTTAACAAAATTATGTTCCTTTTTATATGGAAAAAACTGCTTCTAATTTACTTGTATTGGTTATTTGAATGCTTCCTGTTGATGTTTAGAAGTAAGACTGATCAATCGCCTTGCAACATTTGCATGCTCAGTAGATTACCTGGATTCTACCCTTAAGTGACAAGCATGATATGCATTTGCAGAAAGTAGCTAGTGAATTGAATAGATCAACCGCAAAATTCAAACTACTTTTACAAACGACTTCAGCTTCACCCAATAGTACAATTGTTTTGGATACCTAGACTCAGTAGCGAAGTTAACAGTTAAATAGTTTTTGAAGCCAAAGGGTTTGAGTCTTGGAGAGATTATCAGTTCAAGGAAACAGTTGCAGTCAGCTGACGAACCCCAAATAAAGCGAAACACATGTCCTATATTTTTCTGGTAACCAACAACCATCTTTGTGTATAACTGCATCAACTGTTTGGAGAAATATTTTATACGACGTGTTTATCTTAGCTGTTCTTTTCGCAAAGTCTCATATATATTTTAATGGACATAGTGTAATTTGTAATTTTCAGTCACATTAAATTGTCAAAAGGAATTTATTATCTTCAGTGAACTAGAAAAAAAATGTATAAATTCAATAAATGACGTATAACATTTACATGTCCATAACAATAAGGATTTGATTTCGTTTTCGCAGCAAATTGTGCCAAACAGAATTAGCATGAAAAATGTACAAAAGCTTCGACTGTTTGTGTACCATGTGAATGGTGTTCAACTACTAAATCATGTAGTAATGGTGCTGATGTATTTGTGTCTATTTGGATGTTACATGGCTGTACGTTTCATGTAAGTACTTAAATAATTCCATATATTTTCACTTTTTCGTAACTTACAAATGATATGATTGCGTCAAATTTTGGTAAAGTTTCATTTCATTTTCATCATAAACCAAATACAATTATTAAACACATTCGATCAAATCAGAATTGATTTAGACGACATATGCTGTTGAGCAAGAATTGAAAACAATTCCAGATCTACTGAACTGAGATGAATATTTCACGAACTTCAAATAGTGTTGAATATTTGTAGGTCAAGAGAATATGTGTGATGAAGTTCTTGGCAACGTAGGTACCGGGAGTGAAAGTGAATATACAATTCGAAACAATATATTATGAAATAGACAGAAGTCAGTTGATGTTTCAACGACAAGGTTCGCACTTCTTCTCTCAGTCATTCACAGGTTCATATCAGTGGACCGTCCGAAAAATTGAACTACAACCCTGGTTCGACCGAACGCACCAACGAGAGCTTTACATACACTTACGGACTACACGCCTGATACAAAAGAGACACCATTCTCATGTCACAGCAAGCAGCACGTATTATCTGCACCATCTTAATATTAGACATTAATCTCACGACCAGACTGGCAAAATGGCCTGTCGCAGACATTCAATAAAATCTCATTCGCATGCTTACAGATATAAAGCACAAACCAGTCAACTGTCTAAAGTTCTGGTAGGCGCGTGCGTTTACCGTAGGGGTTTCGTCACTAAACTCTTATTTTATAACCGAAAAATTTGTTGTCTTCATTTATAACGACATTCCTGCTACACCTTTAATTGCAATTGATTATAACTCTCTGAGATATCCTCTCAAAATCTCGGTCTTCAAAAAAGTTAAAACTCATTCGATCCGAACGAAATCCGGTCTGATAGCGCACATACTTGCCACTGCATTCAGTCCATATTGTGGCACTAAATGATTCGGCCCACGCGTGTACGAAACGCGGTTATCGCGGTCGTTTCTGGTGACCATTTGAAAATGTACTGTTTGTCAGCATTTCCGTCTAAAAATGATACATATAAGCGAACAATATTGCTTTCGATTAGATCGTCATCAGGCTTTACTCTAATATACATTATTATTGATATGAAAATGTTAAACCAATCAAGGCAATTTGAGTGATAATCACAATGAAATGAAAAAGATTACGTAACTACATCTAATAGTCAAAAGTTCAAGTGGGTAATGGGAAAACAGGTGTACTGATAGTAGTAAGAAAATTTGTAAAATATGATAATCAAAGTAGGTCAAGGATGGATGAATAGAATTCAAATAATCATCAAAAACATCAAAAACATTACGTAATAAGCAAATGTGTTAAAATAAAAAAAATAAAAAAAAATAAAAAAAATAAAAAAATAATAAAAATATGTCAATCATTAGTTACGTCATATACGGCCACGGAAGAGATAGTGGTGTCACGAATTTCTTCTGAACACATAAATTAGGGTTGAATGTACGTATTCCTATGGCTTCTGCAATGTGTAAGAGACGGGATCGAACTCCGTTGGGAAATGATGGAGGTATACGATAGATCACCCGAAAAGATCTAGATTCATCTACAATGTGACCACTATCTACCAGGTGTGCTAAGATAGAACTGCGTATTGTTTTTGACTGACCCTTCGTAAACCATGCTGGGAGATGTTCACTCATTCGTTGGTTAAGTTGCCTGGAAGTACGCCCGATATAGCTATCTCCACAGGAGCAGCTGAATTTGTAAATGCACATAGAGGAGGCCAGCTCAAATAACTTATCTTTCGTTTGAGTAGACATCGCAGGTCGACTGGAGAAAAGCAATGCAAGTTTTGCAGCGTTGAATGTTCTGTTGATTACTCTTCTTAATCTGTCCTGCAGAGTATCGCAGGCCACATCTCCGTTGAATTGCAGCTTCATAAACAATGACTTCTTTCAGTCAGTCGAAACCACCGACTTCTTTTTTACGGCAGACATAAACTTCTTTATGAGGATGTCGCTAGATTTAAGACAACTTTAGTCGATACCTGCCAACAATATAAAAACAGTAAGCGTTTTACTAATCACCTTTTTACTAAACTGAACCGTGAGGCTCTAACAAAACTCAAAAAAGATGATACGTTGATCATGAGCAAACCAGACAAGGGGGGAGGTATAGTTCTGATAAATAATTCTGATTATATTGCTAAGATGGAAGGAATGCTAGATGATCCTAGCAAATTTCAGAAAGTCACCAGTAATAACGACATCAATAAAAAAGAGGAAAAACAACTGATAAATTCGCCTAAAGAACTAAACAAAAACGGAGTAATTGCGTCTGAAATTCACGACCCGATTAAACTGACTTGATCATATACACAACGACTATATGGTTTGCCTAAAATCCACAAATCGGGTCTTCCTCTGCGCCCGGTCCTTGATATGTACAATTCTCCTTACCACAAAATTGCGAAGTGGTTACTACTAATTTTAGAGCCTTTACATAAATCAGTTGTGCAAAGAAGTGTAAAAGATGTTTTTGAGTTCACTTCCAAAGTGGAAAGTATGAATGTTAGCAAGCAAATTATGATCTCACTGAATGTGGTTTCGTTGTTCACTAACGTACCACTCCTCGAGACTATTGATTTCATATGCGAGCAAATTAAGTAAAAACAAATCAACATTGGCTTGCCCGAAGATTGCCTCAAGGAATTACTCCTAAGATGCACGATGAATGTCCATTTCGTATTCAACAACAATTATTATAGGCAGATAGACGGTATAGCCATGGGCTCACCTCTAGGCCCGATTCTAGCTGATCTCTTTCTAGCAAAGCTAGAAAATGGACCACCCAACGAAGTTATTCAAAAACTTGATCTATATTGCCGTTATGTCGATGACACATTCATCATTGTAGATCAGGACACCAGGAAAGAAAAAACTTTTAGAACAATTCAACAATAAACACCCTGCAATCACGTTCAGTGGTGAAGAAGAATATGATAAAAAACTGTCTTTCCTTGACATCACACTAAGTAGGCGAAAGGATGGTTCATTAAGTAGAAGCGTCTATCGAAAAAATCCCAGTGCTTGACAATACACTCACTTTTGTAGTTTTACACCTATCCGCTACAAAAGAAATTTGGCTAGATGTCTCACTTACAGAGCAAATATGATACGTTCAATGGATAGATACTGTAAGTCAGGTGCTGGAATTCATCAACGGCTAACTAACCGAGATTGGTTATCCTAGCGCATACATAAATAAGTATATGTCTGCCGTAAAAAAGAAGTCGGTGGTTTCGACTGACTGAAAGAAGTCTTTGTTTATGAAGCTGCAATTCAACGGAGATGTGGCCTGCGATACTCTGCAGGACAGATTAAGAAGAGTAATCAACAGAACATTCAACGCTGCAAAACTTGCATTGCTTTTCTCCAGTCGACCTGCGATGTCTACTCAAACGAAAGATAAGTTATTTGAGCTGGCCTCCTCTATGTGCATTTACAAATTCAGCTGCTCCTGTGGAGATAGCTATATCGGGCGTACTTCCAGGCAACTTAACCAACGAATGAGTGAACATCTCCCAGCATGGTTTACGAAGGGTCAGTCAAAAACAATACGCAGTTCTATCTTAGCACACCTGGTAGATAGTGGTCACATTGTAGATGAATCTAGATCTTTTCGGGTGATCTATCGTATACCTCCATCATTTCCCAACGGAGTTCGATCCCGTCTCTTACACATTGCAGAAGCCATAGGAATACGTACATTCAACACTAATTTATGTGTTCAGAAGAAATTCGTGACACCACTATCTCTTCCGTGGCCGTATATGACGTAACTAATGATTGACATATTTTTATTATTTTTTTTTTTTTTTTTTTTTTTTTTTTATTTTTTTTATTTTAACACATTTGCTTATTACGTAATGTTTTTGATGTTTTTGATGATTATTTGAATTCTATTCATCCATCCTTGACCTACTTTGATTATCATATTTTACAAATTTTCTTACTACTATCAGTACACCTGTTTTCCCATTACCCACTTGAACTTTTGACTATTAGATGTAGTTACGTAATCTTTTTCATTTCATTGTGATTATCACTCAAATTGCCTTGATTGGTTTAACATTTTCATATCAATAATAATGTATATTAGAGTAAAGCCTGATGACGATCTAATCGAAAGCAATATTGTTCGCTTATATATGTTTTTCTAAATATGATACGTTTAGCTACCAGGTTCAAGAACAAGGTCTCGCAAAAATGCGGAGATACAGTAGCGATTCCACTTGGTTTGTTCGATAGAAGCATTTATTATTATAATGAAATTTTTTTAATGTATTTTATTTTTTACGCTAGGTGTATGAGTACGTTGTATGGGCGAATTTTCTATTTGTTTAGCTGCCATTTATCCTGGTCGTTATAACATATACCTTTTATTTTCGCACAATTCCGGTACTCATTCGAAACGGAAACATACATCTAAATACAAAGCTTTTTGTAGATCAGATCGTTTTGTCTGTCTTCGAGTCAGAGAGGGATTGCGTATGGTGACAAGAACATAATTGGTCTGTGGTGATATTATTAGAAGTAAGTCACCACTAACAACAAGTA
The DNA here is from genome assembly GCA_944470395.2 of Schistosoma turkestanicum. Taxonomy (NCBI): domain Eukaryota; kingdom Metazoa; phylum Platyhelminthes; class Trematoda; order Strigeidida; family Schistosomatidae; genus Schistosoma; species Schistosoma turkestanicum. Next base: position 22,313,191 of record OX103975.1, on the reverse strand, counting down.
CATTCAATAAAATAGCACTCTAACTACCCCTTCAACGAACAAATCAGTCGATTAGTTTTGCATGTGTATTCTGAATTTTAATAATGTCTATGGGATTTTGAATTGAAAGACAGAATTCTAGCAGCACTTAGAAGGATTTTACATGCATTATTTTGAGCATTTTCAAGAGGTGGATGAAGTGCTAAATATAAGCTTTTCTATATTTGAAGGTTCATCATTGTTCATTGGCATTACATTGGTGTATCCGATGTAGTGCGCTCAGATGTGTGATCTTGCTGCACGTGACTGTACCGAATACAGCGAACGATAATAACAAGGATCATTATTTATAGGAATTTTGAGCTTATGCTTTGACGGAAATTCCAAGAGTTTGTCATCGAAATCTAGGTCTTCGGAGTTTCACACCCATGCTGCCTATTAAAAATAATTATTCTCATTCATAAAATCGTGAGTTGTTGAACATAGATCTTCAAGTTGAAAATGCAATAAAGTTCAAAACTATTTGTTACCTGAATGCGAAAATAAATTCAGATGCTGAGGGTCGAATCCGTACGGTAATGGCTTTGCAAAACAAAGGTATTCGAAACCAGTGACAGACAATAATATTTACGATAAATATATCTTGTAAGTGAAAAAAATAATTCAGCAAAATTTTTATCAATTAGGTTCGACTTATATGCCATAACCCCTAACCACACAGAATTAGACTGTCACTAGGTTCCTAATTGCTGACAAGTGGATGACAACATGGCTTATTAGTCCGTGTTTGAGGGTGCCAACAAGGTCATGAATAACGAACGCGGACTGCCTTATGTAATTCAATAAACTCAAAGATAAAACAATGGTCACTACATTGCCTTTATATTCCTTCGCTTATCGAGAGGACTGATTTGTGTATTTAGTGTAAATGGATTTTCTACCGTAGCAGTTCAATTTGTTCCAGTAAGTGCAATTCGAATGCGCTATCTCCCAACCCAATGTCAAAATACAATAATTCTAGGAGAAAGCGGTCCATATTATATTAAAAATGGAAATACAAATCAATACCTGGATTTTGATGCACTTTCCAAGTCACAATTACTCCGAGGAGTATCCGAGTTTAAAAGGACTAAGTGATGTTAAATCCAACCGCCACAGTATCAATCCAATTATGGCTGTAGCCATAATAAAGATCGAATTTAAACAACATATATACAGTTCAGAAGCAAACATAAAAACTTCAATATAAGTAAAAAATATAGAAATAATAACAATATACAAATTGGAATCAAATAAATTACCAAAATTACTTACTTACTTACTTACGCCTGTTACCCCCAATGGAGCATAGGCCGCCCAGCAGTTTTCTCCAACCAACTCTGTCCTGGGCTTCCCTCTCCAGTTCTGTCCAATGTTTGTTCATTCCTCTCATGTCCTTCTCTATTTTTCGGCGTAATGTATTCTTTGGCCTTCCTCTTTGCCTTTTGCCTTGAGAGTTACATGTGAGGGCTTGTCTCGTGAATTAGTTAGGTGCTTTCCGCAATGTGTGTCCTACCCACTTCCACCGCTTCTTCCTGATTTCCTCCTCCACTGGAATCGGGTTTGTTTTCTCCCACAGTACGTTGTTGCTGATACTGTCTGGCTAACGAATACGAAGTATTTTGCGTAGACAGCTGTTAATAAACACTTGTATCTTCTCGATGATGTCTTTCGTACTTCTGCATGTTTCCGCTACAGAGAGTGGAACTGTCTTGACATTTGTATTAAAAATCCTGATTTCAGTTTTGTTTGAAAGTTGTTTGGAGTTCAAGATGTTTTTCAGCTGTAGAAATGCAGCCCTTGCTTTGCCAATCCGCGCACTCACATCTGCGTCGGATCCACCTTTTTCCGTCGATGATGCCGCCAAGATATGTAAAGGTGGTAACGTCCCCCAAAGCATCTCCATTAAGAGTGATTTGGTTGGTGCATACTGTGTTGCATCGAGGATTTTCTCTTTTTCCTTAATGTATGTTGAGACCCACTGCTGCAGAGGCTGCTGCTACACTAGTCGTCTTCTGTTTCATTTGTTGGTGCGGCCTGTTGATTTTTCTGATGGCCAAACTGATCTCCTCAACTGTCGGTGCGCTAATATTAATTGTGAGGTCCGTAGATGCTGCGTCGATATTGGGTGTGTTCCTTGGAGTTAGTCAATTCAATAGTTCCTTGAAGTGCTCTACCCACCTATTTCGCTCATCTTCAGTGTTGCTGATTACTTTGCCTTCCTTACTTTTCACTGGTCGTTATGGTTTACGATAGTTCCTGGCGAGCTTCCTTGTTGTTTCGTACAATTGTCTCAGGTTTCCGTCTCTTCATATCCAGTGTTGTTCATTCCAACCTTGGCATTCAAGTCTTTCATTAGAATCGTCAAATCTTCTGGTGAACATTTCTCGACGATTGACTGCAGCCTCTCGTATAATTGATCTTTGTCGTCGTCATTGTAGTCATTGGTAGGTGCATAACATTGGATGACGTTCATTGTAATGTGCTCCTTGTTTGTTTTCAAGGATGCTTTAATGTTCCTGGGTCCATGAGATTCCCATCCTATCACTGCCTTTTGTGCATGTTTGGACAGGATCAGTGTGACACCTTGTGTATATGAAGCATTTTCCTCTTCATGACCAGAGTATAACAGCAGTTCTCCAGAAGCTAGTCTAAGTTGTCCTACCTGTGTCCAATGCCTTTCACTGATGCCGAGCACCTCGAGATTGTACCTTTTCATTTCTGCCGCATCTTGAAATAGTCTTCCAGTCTCCCACAGTGTACGAATGTTCCATGTAGCTAAAAGGATGGTTGCTCTGGTTATCAGAAGAGCCATCGGCCCGGTGACTTCCGAGGGAACTCGACTTTCAGCACACGACGTCATAATTCTTCCGCCAACTCTCAGAGCAGAGTTAAAATAGTTTGAAATAATTTTTCTGGTCAGCGTTTTTTTGGCAAATTAGATTTCGACGGAATGGGGTCGCCAACCTCATGTCCAACCCTCCCACTTTACCCGGGCTTGGGACCGGGTAGCGTTAGCTTGGGGTTGAGTAATTCTTCGCATTAGAAACTAACTAGCTTAAGTCACACCGAATGTAAAATTCGATTCTAACCATTCAAGCCCTGCCCTGAAAATTGTGCCTTCTTTCCGAGTCTATTCAAACACCACGAATCCGACACCACTTCTGACAACTGTAGAAAATATTTCTTTACCTATATGCAATGTTCAGACGATTCGGAAGGCAGGAAAAATCATTCAAATTGCAGCACAGATGTAGAGATATATAATCCAAAGTTGCCTGGAATCTTTGAAACGCTTGGAACGAAGGTTAAACGAAAAAGATTTGCTGCCATTTTACTCAGGCCATGAAAATATAAAGGCGACAATCACACAACGTGTAGCACTGCTTCTGTCAAAACATTCACAAAAAGAACTGAAAAATGAGAATTTCGTGGACCGCAGGATCACCAATGCATCATTCAAATTAAATACAGTGAGAAATACAATGCATGTCATCATATGCTGTATACCAGCCAATGAGTACAATGACGATATTGAAGATCAATTCTGCGAGACACCCCAGTCACTTGGTGAAAAATCATTATCTAAAATTTGACGATTCTTATAGGAGGCCGAAATGTCAGGTTTGACATGGACAACACTTGATGTGGACACGAAATAGGACGTCATCCATGGAACGCCGGAATGAAAATTTACCATCCACTCGGTGAAGAAGAAACATTGATGGGGAACAATCGGAATGGGTGCCAGCAGACCACAAGGGATACCACTACGAGGAAACGATCTCTGTTGGTATGCTGGAAAATATTGAAGAAGTGAGGCAAAAATGCAGCAATAAGCACCAGAAACAGTCAAGGCACAAACTAAATACACAGAATCAAACACGAACGAAAGAAGAACATCAGAGCTGACAAACGAAATTAAGGTGAAATTCTAACAGTGAATGTGTAAAAGACTGTACTCAATTGATGATACGGTTTAATTCTTCTGAATACTCACGCTTCTATCGATGGATCACGGTTAAGTCTGCAGTCATTTTCAATACACAAGAGATCGCACTTCATACGTGGACAGTTTTTCAGAATTTGTTTTATACTGATATTGATGCATTTTCAGGATTTGTGCCATAAACATCGCTTCGTTAAAGTCTCATTTTGTGCTTTTCGATATACTGCCAGTTGTCTCTGTAGCGCGTCTCCTGGTTAATCCTCCGTTTTCAACTTAGCTCACGCTCTTTGAAACGTATCCACTAACCATTACGCAAGCCTATACGGCTGCAGGCGATACAATGGCGAACGTGTGTTGATGGTTAGCCACTGACAGATGTTTTAGGATTAGGTAGAGGTGAATTGCATCTCGTTGTTAGACGCTGTAAAATCTTGTTTGCAATTTTGAGGGAAATTTTCAGTGTGGAGCTGTATTGTTTTGGTTATTGTGTGCGGCATCACGAGGCTGGTTTCTGAAATTTCAATCAAGCACGTGAATTCAACTTAAGTCCTGGATCAGTGAGGATCAGTTTAGGGCAAGGAAGCTGACGGAACGTCGGCATTCATATTTGTCATTCGCCATCACACCATGTATTCTCCCCCTAAACCATTGATATTTTGATCCCTTGAGCCCCAGTTTCACCTACCCTGGATATGAATTACAATTGTCTAACCACCGCTGATGCAGGTGTTTTATTTCACCGTAAATCATATTAAACAGCAATCTATTTGTAACATAGCTCATCGTCATCTTGATGATGCGCTAGATCTTAGAAGCAGTTCCTATGAATGTTGTAGACTTCCAGAATGCCGTTACTGCGGTTGTCAAATTGTGATCCGCATGGTCTTTTGCTGTCAGGGATGCGATTAAGATGTTTTCCTCAAATTGTTCAATGAAGCTTCGGCTTGATCGAATTTTTCGGTGCATCAGTATCCAATCTATAAATGATACCATATGGACCATCAAGTACAGGGACAACTCAAATGTCGTCGAGGTAAACATCAAGTCACAAGACAACAGATATAATCGTGTCCCTTAGATGCTGGTTATTCGATGTGGCAGTCTTGAGTACGAAACGCATACTTTTATTTTGAAACAAACAGCGATGCGTTTCGATAGTTAGCAGCTCTCTTTATTCTTCATCATCTATCGTCTGTGAATGAGCAACGGCTAGATCCAGTTTCGTAAAAGACAATCTACATTACCGAAAGTTATATCACAAGAGTTATAGGATCTGGTAGCCTCAACAACACAATATCATCACGTTTCTTCAGCTTTGTGCACTGCAAGTTTAGCGTTCACACGCGAGAGTGAAAGTTTAAACTTCGATTCTAATTAGAACATTTAAGGATGTGCATTTTTGAGGAGTCCTTAATTTGGGCAAAATCGTCATTTTCCAGTTTCTAATCTTGATGGATTCCTGATTTCAATGAAAGTAAATATCTCCGAAATGTTCTCACTTCAATGTTTCGTCAACATTTCTTCCTGTAGACTCATTCTCCATCACAATAATTTTTTGTTACTGTCCGTGTTTATCAGCCCTAAATGGCGAAGTAGTTTTGCTGAGGCTACAAATATCAAGGAAAACGTTTCCTTGACACTTTCAAACATCAGTGGGTATTCCATTGAGAAATCTGTGAATAAGTCATATTTGGACTCAAAAAAACATGGATTTTATATGTTTAAGTCAGTCTGACGAATAACTATTTTTTTTAAATTTTTTTTGATTTAACAATTTATACCCATGGTAACTTGTGTTATATAATGGAACGACTTGAACAAACCACATAAACTTGCACATAGCAGAGGGACTGAAAGAGATCACTGTAAGTAAATAATACATATGAATCATTGGTGTGAATATTTACGTTCAAAGAAAAAGACTTTTTTAATTAGAGTTTTCTGATCTTTATCGAAAGACCAGCGTTTTTATTTACAAGCCTCAGAAATGGATTTGTTTTAGGATAAAGGATTCATGTAACCCGTTTCGCTGATAGCATAACTCTAATGGTCTAAACAAAATACTACAGATTTGTGGTTTGTGAGATAAAGTACTCAAAACACTGAATTGGTAGACCTGTGCTATGAATATTGTAATTTGAATAATTGTTCGTAACGTAGGTCTGAAAAAACACCAGTTACAAATAGATCACATTGCAGTTTGTAATGAAGCGTTAAATAATCTCCTTACACAATGAAGAACAAGAGCAGATTGATCAAAAAACGTTTATGATTAACAATAATTTTATAATTATTGACTAATTTTTGCCTCACCTAGTCAGCACAGTTAAACGAAAACAATGAAAAAAATAGATGACATGAAGTAGTGAAATAATCTCAAGTATCATATATTCAAACAGAAATATAAAAGTCATATAAACTACAGTGTAGTCTTCCATTTTGATGCTTTTCATCAAATAATATGCTGTCAGTGCAACCACCTGCAATTGTAAAAAAAATCATGTTCAGTCTCACAAAAAATAAAAATAAATGATCACTTTATACTTGTAAGATAGAATAGAGGAAAGTCACTGATCGTATCACTGTGCAAAGTCTAACAAGCGCCCATGGGTTTAACCTTGCAAGTGATCAGTCAATGACTTGGTTGTCGTTTCCATCAATTTTATAAACTGAAACAACGTCCAGCATACGAATGAAACAAACAAAAAATTGTCAATTCTTCATCAGTCAACATCACGCTTTCAAGAATAATCGTGTGTTGTCAGAACTATTAATTTTCTACTTATAAACGTATCAACAACATTTTTTGTATGTGTTTCAATACTAGGGATCCAGTGTGAAGTATGATATTTCAAAATTCATGATGTACAAAGAAAGTGACATATATGTAGATATAAATGAAGATACTAATTAGTTGAAATTCAACCATTCTTCTGTAACTCAATATAAACATTGCTTCGCACCAACAAATGGCCGAAAAAATTGGAAATGCCATCTAGAATATAAATAAAGAAAATATTTCGTTCTAAATCATTTGGTGAATATTTGAATTTCACTACTGAAACATTATGTATTCACAGATATTTTGACTGCAATGTGTGTACTTCAATGAATCTAGGAAAGGACAACAGTACAGGAACACTTCGTCCGTGTCAGAGTTCGCAAAACATCAATCTAAAAATATTGTTACATGCTCAAAAACTGTACAGTCAACCAAACATAGATGAATAAACATGAATTTATTATTTAACAAAATATTCATGTGACTGATGTCATTATTTCATAATGGTAGGTAATGAGTTAAGACACATGATTAAAATACAACATCAGATAAGTAATCAGTCCTGATACGTTGAAAATGATACTTGAGTACAAATTACGGTACACGCACTCCACCTTATGTAGACTATACACCATATATTGTTGTAGATTCCACCAGTCAGTTATTCACAGTGGTTTGGAAAACGATATCTAACAATTCACAATGTACAGGGAGAGCAATATATATCATTAAAAACTAACAATGAATCTCTCACAAGTAGCCGACACGGAAGGAAATGAAGCCAATTATAAACAGAAGGGAAAAATTATATTCTAAACCACATTGTGATTATTTGATTTGTATTACTTTAACAGTATTTGAGATGGTGGAGAAAACTAATTTGTTCACAAATTTTCCTATTGCTTATGAATATGATATGTGTCAAATCACAGTTCATTCCATTCGATGTCCACATCATGGATATTATGCAACTAACTTTTTAAAGCTGTCATTTAGTTTTACAAAGAATGCGTTAACATCTTTTCATTTCACAATACGTTTTCGCCTGTTTCCTGTAATCACGGTATGTGTACCTCAAAGAATTGAGAAAAAATTATTACAGGAATAAAGCGAAGCGAACAAAATTGCCGGTCTTTGTTCAATTAGAGAAACAGTGATTTGTGTATAAGTTCGTGTAACATGAATTTTCAAATATATTTGTGTGCACAAAATACTGAAAAACGGTTCTTTTAGATGAATAGACATAAAACGTTATGTAAGAACATATCTATATCAATTGTTGCGTATGCTTCATTACGGTTAGTTATTGAGTTGCATTTATGAATTATTCTACAACATCAAATTGGTAATCACTAAAACTTACGTTACACGTATAACTGTTCCTGCAGATTATGCTTAAAATGCTGTAGACGGTTCCAACTATCATGGATGCACAACAAACTGAAAATAAAAGCATCCTCCCCTTTCCTGCAGAACCCTTCATTCTTTCACCAATTATAAAAGCCGACATACATATAGCAAATGACACGATCGCCGCAATCATCTGTTTATACCACGAGCCACATAAAGCCAATAATACCACACCAATAATCATCATAATCAACTGAAATAAACAGTAAATAAGTATTGTAGTAGTGATTGCATCTTGGACTAACTGGTCACGGATCTATAGCAGTCGAAATGCTTGAAATTCAGTAAGTCATGATTCGAAAACATTACATGTTCATCCTGATGTGACGTATGGAAATTGAGACATGTTGAGACATCATATCTAAATATTCAATATGCATGTGAGTCTAATATCATCATACTCATGTAATGAATAATACATATGAAATTTTTAAAACCATAAGATCCTGACTCAATTCTATCTCTATCCATTTCTTCCATAATGTGAAACACAAGTTTTTGATATAACCGAGGCACACAGAAGCAAATTAAAATTGGAAAGAGAGTAGACAGTTTCGTCTCTTGTCTCTGAACATCGACTTTTTCTCAACTACAATGCAAGGAGTAATTCTAATTCTTAGTTTTCTATCCGTTCATACAATCAGCAATGGTGCACCTTCGATCTCTCCTCTATACCCGTCATTGTCATTTGTCTGTCGTCAATTCTACAGTAATTCCTGATTTCTGAACAGCTGTGATTGAAATTGTCTGAAACACATTTATCACTATTACTGTATATCAGAATTATTCTGACGAATATCCAATCGTAACTCATTGAAAATATATACAAAACTATAAACATCATTTTAAATTATATTCATCTTACGGTTATGATCATGATGACTGTATTCTCTGTAGATGCCTCATGTAATGCTTTGATGAGTATTATGATGAGTGCCAATATAAGAGCAATACATCTGAAATACAGAATTAAAATATACAACAAAAGTTTATAATGAGCGTAGCACCAATCACTAGCAGTTCCAATTTATCCGAATTCAACTGCTTCTGTGCAGATAGCTAGATTGAGTGTATTTCCGGGCAACCTACACAACGAATGAGTGAACATCTCCCTGCATGGTTTAGGAAGGGTAGGTCAAAAACAATTCGCAGTTCTATCTTATTACACCTGGTAGATAGTGGTGACATTGTGGATAAATCTAGATCTTTCCGAGTGATCTATCGTAAACCTCCATCATTTCCCAGCGGACTTCGCCTCCCGTCTCCACACATAGTAGAAGCCATAGTAATACGTACTTCAACACCAAATATGAGTTTAAGTGAAACTCATGATAACCGTTCTTCGTCCGTCACCGGATATGACGTAACTAACGACTGACATTATTTTTTAAATTCTTATTTTACAAATTCGCTGTTTACGTATGGTTTTGAGGTTTTTAATAATTATTTGAAGTCTATTCATCCACGTTTGACCTATATTGATAAAACTTTAGTGATCATATTTTTCATCTCATTGTGATT
>OX103975.1:22233616-22303457 GCA_944470395.2 Schistosoma turkestanicum | reverse complement strand
ATCCACATGGAATGGAATTATCTTGATCCACAACTGTGAGTTGAATATCATTCCGAATTGATTTTGTACTTGTTTCTATTCCGTATTTAAACAAATCACAACCATTGAAACGTTGTCAGTATTTTCTCTTTTTTATAGTCATTTTGATATGAGTAAATAAGTATATTAAATGAACCAGATCAACATTAGATACAGGGATAACTGTGGAATTTTATCATTGACAAATGTAGATATCAAGTAAAGAGTAGTGATTGTGTGTGTATCATGGAATACTTTATAATCAGATAACTGAATGCTTGTTTCAAATATTGTTTGCATTTCTTTGGATAACGTTGGCACACAAAAATACTAAAGTAATTCAATTTCACTTTTGACAACTAGTAATTGCTTCTGTGTGCTTGGTTAATCTTCAAAATTGTCTTCCGACAATGTGAAAGTCATCACTTCATGCCTCATTAGAAGTCAAGTCAAGCTGATAAGGATGCTGTATGCTCTCGTACTTTTAAATTCTCATATGTTGTATTCATTATTAGAAGTATTGTGAAATTTTATTTACATATGTAAAAAATATGCAAATTTGCCGACAAAATATAAACCACCCCCAATAATATAGTCCACCAGGATGAACAACACCTTACAGACATTTCATGTAATAAACAAATAAATTCAGGGCCTACTAATCAACAATAAACATGCAGATTCTTTGAAGAAAAATCACTTCAAGATATGAGACATTTGGATCGGCAACAGCTAAAATACATTTATCAGTTCGACTGAAAATCTTCCACTGATTTTAATTGAGAACAATGAATGATAAGCTATTATTTAGTAACGTCTCTTGGAAAATGGCTTAGATGATACCTTTTCTATAAAATGACAACTTTCCGGTCTGCTTTTTAGTTGATCATGATGATTATCGGTGTTGGAATGACGACGTTTTGTGATCGGTGGTATGAACAGGTCATTTCGGTGGTTGTGTCATTCTCAATATTGTTATTTGCTATTGAATTGGCTATTGGAATTAAATGTTCACCAGAAAACTTGAGAATTTTATTAGTTTTAATTTTATGTGCATCGTTGACAGCTGGAATCGTCAGCGGCGTTCTAAGTGTCATCAAGATTCGTCCGTGTAATGTAAGTTGTCCTTCAATATCGACTTCAAATATTGTTAAGTGAATTTAAATGTTATATGTTTAGGAAATTGAACTACAATTTAATTCAGCACATTCTTTGTGTGTTTACACTCAAAATTAATAAATAATAAATTATCTCTCTATTAAATGGTGTAAAAATGCGTTTGCCAATGAGTGAACAAAACTCTATATGTAGGTCAACGATGTATTGTTTTTGAGAAGAAGGTGACCATTTATACGTCTGAACAGGTTCGCGCGTTGATAATAAGTCTGTCTGCATGTTTCGGTCATTCCATCGATGCATTCAAGTACACTGATTGCTATCAGCATATCCGGTTATAAATAAAGATTTGCAAAGTCATTTTGAATTTAAATATTTTCTTACATTGAATTTTAGATTAAGCTCGCAGTTTTGTCCACCATTTCTTGGTGCGAAACAATATTAATCGTAAGTTTCCGGTGAAACACTTATCATACAAATATATATATATATATATATATATATATATATATACTTTGATGTAGTTGTCACTCTTCCTGTACACCGTGAATTGCAAAATACCATACTTCACACTTAAAGTTTAAATTGAAACATTTACAAGAATTTTTTCCTGAAGTTTCGGACACCATTTGATCAATACATGAAAATGAGAAATTATTCACTAAAGATTTGAAAATTTCTTTGTTTTTTTCGAAAATATAAGGGATGTTGTATGATTAGATTCGATTGATCAAATGATCAAACAAGTCACTGACTGTTCATTCTCAGTGTTTAAATAATTTCATCTGGCTACACATTGAACATTCCCTTTATTCGTGAATGTCGTTTTTTGTATCAGGTGAATATAACATGTTTAAGTTTTTTTATTTATTGACTAACTGAAAATAAGTGTTTCTATTACTGTAGGTTATTGCACTGACAATATACTATTTGATGAAAAAGACGAAACAGGAAGATTACTCTACATTTTATATGACATTTGTAGTTTTGTTTGAAATAATAATACTGGTGATTATTTTAAAGCTACATGTGAATTATCTCTTTCATTGTTGTGGTCCAACTGTGACTTTTGGCTGAAACAATAAAGGACAATGATGAATAATTGTAAACTATTCATAAAATGTTTTGATTAATCTTAACGTGTTTTTGATTGTTTATGGATGATATTTTAAGCAGGATAACAAAATGTCATGTGATTTTTGTTCCAGTTAGTGTTCGCACGTTTATCATCAAAATATCACATTTCGAGATTCTGTTTTATTTTCAAAACGTCTCAATCTAGACATTACTTGATTAGACTATCTACATTACACTTACAGAGGAACTTATAAACTGAAACATTTCTCCTACTGCTGCTGTAGTCAATCATGAGATTGACTCACTGTGGTCGAGTACAACTGGAAAAACCGTGCAATAATTTCAGATCTGTCAATAGAGATCCAATTTTTCCACCGCTTAAAATATGTGTAGTATTCGGAGTCTTTTCTTCAAACAATTTTTCCGTTTCTTCGAACTGTCAATGGCTTTATTCATGTTCCAAGCATAGTAAATGAAAAGCTTTCAATATCAGAAAAAATATTTTAATGCGAATATTATTAGACAGAATATTCAAAACTTTCTATGAACCATAAAATTGTGGGATAATATATGTAAAACATGCAGATTTTCATTGAAAAATCACAGACGTTATCAAGTGTAATCAGTAGTATATATATGTGGATACAGAAAATTCTGTACACGAGTATAGATTGCAACCATTCAAATAGTTGAAACAACCAAATTGAAAAAAGTAACAGCTACATATCAACCTCATTTTCTGATGCGGTCATTTGACATAACAAACCCAATCATGTAATCCTCAAAGCCATAAGTAACGTGAAAGACAGGAAAATGCATTAAAATCGAAAATCCAAGGCACACGTGAAATTCAAAGATAGCGATTCGTTTGAATTGTAAAGTAAGTTTCACGAGAGATTACGCGGTAAGAGCAGATGTGCATTTCTTCATCTTCGCACTCAAAATCGTCAAAATATGTGACCATTATGTATGAAATCCTAATCTTCATAACATCCATCGTGATAGCAGTCACTGAATAAGACAGAAATCATTGCAAAAATAGCAGTTAAGAGGTGGGTTATAGTACTGCACTGAATAGATATTCATTACACTAAATTTTTGGACCATACTGTTTCATTGAGCTACGTGAATCAAATTGCCCACTTTGGAGTTTGAGACAATCATTCTTCAAACTACACTGTCATCCACCTTCTGTTATTATTTAGTACAAATGTTGATCATTCGTCTCATGTGTGTCTCTTATCCACCGCGTATTGCGTATTTGCCTTTCCATTTGACGTAGTTGACTGTTTTTCTTAAGGCGCCTTCTATGCACCAGCAGTGTGTTTCTTTATTTCTTACGTAAAGTTAAAATTTCCTGGCAACAATTCACGCATTGAGGTTTATCATGATTTAAATAAACTTTATTGTAAGTTCCTTCTTGTCCATGTATAAAATGCTGATAAGTTTTTATTTCTTCATTTTATTGACTTTCAAACACCTCCTTTTCTCAGATTTTCATCTAGTTGTTAATGAATATTGCGACATTTGTTTTATTGTTTTTGTGCCCATACATCCTATACCCAAACTAACTTCTGGCTGATCCATTTTTTTCGATGTTAATACTATGAGTAAACGTGAAAGCATTGTGATATTTCAACATCTATATTCAGGACAACATACAAAAGAAACAGTCATCTGGTCGATTGAACGTAGGGCTAGTATAAAGGGTGTGTGTATACAAAGTTAACGATTAAAGTTCTGAGATCAAAAAAAATAATACAAATCTACTAGTGAACGTAGGACACCCTCGCATCACAGAAAGGGGAAGGTTGGTGTTGATGACGGTGGGTTCTTGCTTACAGCTTTCCCATGCTTGTGGTAGAGAACAGTTGTTTGCTGATAGTCCACTGGATAGAGCAGGATCCCAAGTAAATATGACGCTTATGTTACTAATAAATGTTAAACAACGAATCAGATTCTCCACCAACGTATAAAGCCTTTTTCAAGCTGACCTAGAATGTTATAGTGCGGACGGTTTCCCTGTTGATTTCTTCAGCTAAATCGGAAACTAGAAAGGGATAATATATCACTTAGGCATAAGATCACTATGCTTCAATGTTCAATACCTAACTAAAGCCTTTTCACCTATATCGATAAATAATTCTCAAAATTATGAATGAGGTAGGTAAGATGAATTCAGTATTTGCCTTCGAAAGTTCAACAGTTATAAATACTTTGTGCAAGTTCACAAGACTGGAAAACTGACTTTATGTTCCGTCCGGTAGTGACGATAAGAAACCAAATTATTTATACTTATTCTATATTATATGACTTTTTGTGTTTAAATACTGTGAACATTAAATTTGATCAAGCCACCAAGTTCAAAAGAACACTGAAACAATAAGCATTTATGGTAACAACTGATTTTTTGATTCCTCAATAACAAATGATATAGTGAAAAAAAGCAGGATGCTTCCTCATCCAATAATAAAAATTAAAATTTTTACCGTAATATTGTTCTTCACCCAATAATTATGAAACAAAATGTGACTGCGTTACGGCAAATTCAGAGTAAAGAATAACTTTAACGTCTCATTTTGCTATTCAGAAGAAATACAGACGGGAAACATAGATCGAATTTTTCTACTTGAAAAGAATTCACAAACTCTTCTGTCGTGGTGAAATTAAAACTATTTACGTTTTTGTCTCTGAGGCTAATTATTCTGATAATAAGAGTTACTTTTCCGGCTATTGAGCTGTAATGATTGAGTACCGAAATCTTCCAAGAGAAAAATGGTGAAGGTCAGCCCATATGCATAACCCAAATGGCAGGAAATTTAAGACTAAAAACTTTAAATTATTAGGAAGAACAGTAAAATAACCGCTGGTACAGTCGGTTATAAAAATCTACGTTTTAGCTGAATTGTTCGCCTCTACGTTCGAATGTTTAGGTCATCAGTATTTTCATTGAAACATCCTACAAACTGTCTTATACGTAACTCATATCACGCAACATAATGTTTTACGATTTTAAGTTTGAATCAACACCTCATGTTAAATTATCTTTTGAAAGGTTTTCAGGCCCTGCAGCTATAAATTACACTACCTGTGCAAAAGTGTGCTCTAACTTTTGAACCATATTTCTTCTTTATTATCAAAACTAGAATCTCGTACGTTTTACAGTGATGACAGTGCTTTCACTCCTTATATCTGTTTAAAGGATAAACAGTATCGTGTCTTTTATAACTGTCCAAAAATTCAGGGCATATCTCAGTTCCAATTTTTAGGAAGTTATGTTCAGTCCATCCTCTTCATGTCCATCCTACATATATGTTAAGACGGATTCATGAATTTGCTTGAAAGATCATATCATAGATAAACATGATCAATACTTTATATAAATTGAAAGTGACTATTCAAATTTAGTCATTAGCCTGCGTAACGACAACGTACAGTGCAGATGAGCTGGTGTAAAGCCAACGCAACTGAGGTTTCCAACAGCTTGCGATCTAACACAAGATTGGATAGTCCTTCTTCTAGGTTGTTCCAGTTTATACAGGGTGAATAAAAGCCATCTACTCAGAGGCATTTACACTCGCTTCACACGGGTTTGAGGACTTTTTAAGAAGAGCGCTCTACTACACTTTTGACTGCGATATGGTATTGATATCTTGCTTTTTTTATTTCAAGCAGTTGCTCTCCAATTTTAATGTACTTGATATGAATGTCCCTGCCTCGATAGCCTGTATATTCGCAGTTATTTTTATGCACAGGACGTTCTCATAAACGTCAATGCTATTTGAGAAACTAGTTATTTAAATGTTACTGCAGTTAACTTTAGCACAGTTTAACTATATAGACTGCTACCATTAGCATAGAATGACTTTCTTGCTGTGCAACGATTCAGAAAGTTTATTGAATGTTCAAGTGATACTGAATTGTACATTACAACGTCTATCGCAGTAAATATAAATAGGAATTACATTGCTTCAAAAACCATTATGATTAAATTTTCGCAAAATAGAGGTATTCGAGTAATCCTCTGACCAAATGGTCATATTCACATTTATTTAGTCATATAACCGATATGTTGGTGATCATTATCGCAAAATATACGTAACGCTTCATTATGATCTCGGTGCTTCAAAGTAATCAGTAGTTTTATTCTAAACGAAATCTAGATATGTTATCTGGGTCTCTTGGGATCTTATTAGTTAACTGAGATGCTGTGGTACGATTGCTTGAAATATATATATGTCATAGCACTCTTTATTCACTGTGGATTTGATGTAGCCACGGCTGATTTAAAGAAAGTTTCTGGAATTTGTGTTGTTTTAATATAATGACAACCCTCAGTTTTTGAATTGCTTTTTATATACTTAGTTTTTAAAATCAAGTTTGTGTCTAGTTGTTACGAGATACAGAAATTTAATAGCGGATGATTCTTTTGTTCAGTGCATATTCAACTGAAACTATTTGAATTTCCGTTTCTGTCATTTTTATTTATACTAAAACATGAACAAATACACTACCTTTTCATCTGCTCGTCAGCTGATAGGACCAATAGCTTGCGATCATACTCCATCCAACGTCTTTCATGTAATGAAACAAAAGTCTAAATTATGACTTAGGTAATTTGTTGATCGATCTTGGTGAAACGGAAACAAATACGAAAGTGTTTTTTAAAAGCATATTAAAGATGTAGAAAAGAACAACATGTATGTAATGAAACAAAAGTCCTAATTATGACTTAGGTAATTTGTTGATCGATCTTGGTGAAACGGAAACAAATACGAAAGTGTTTTTTAAAAGCATATTAAAGATGTAGAAAAGAACAACATGTATGTAATGAAACAAAAGTCCTAATTATGACTTAGGTAATTTGTTGATCGATCTTGGTGAAACAGAAACAAATACGAAAGTGTTTTTTAAAAGCATATTAAAGATGTAGAAAAGAACAACATGTAGGTTCGTCAAGACAAAATAGTCTCAAAAACGCTGACGGTTTGTCAAAGAGTGGATAGCATTCACTCATCTGACCAGGTGATTGTTTTGTTTCGTCTTAACCAGCACCTTATTATTGGGCATCTGGGGTCCACTCTAGCTTCAGAAAGAATTGGGCACGAAATAAAGTTTCAGACTTTTGAAATGGATATTTAGTATCTATAATGAACAGCTGAAAATTAAAACCTTTATTGACAACGTTTCGTGACAAATGCTCTAACAGATGTCTTTCAAAAGAGCATTTATCGCTTTCAGTATGACTTGTTTCAACTCTCGTTATAATCTGAAACAAAGAATGCGATTTCTCTGTTTACAGCTTCATTTTCAGCACTCAGAAGATGCGGATAGCGGCTGGAAAACTAGTCACTAATCAGGAAATTATAAAAAAAGCAATGAGGAGAATATGCAAAAGTTACTGTGTCCACAAATATTGTAATAACCACTCTCTTTTTTATATGTGTATCGAAACTTTTTGCATGGAATACCTATCACTTTTACGCAGCAAGTGTTGAGTATTATAATGAAATTATTTTTCACAATGAATGAAACATTGAGCACGTTTTTCAGCAGAAAATGAAGCGTTTTGAATGATGAGTACTTTCAACGAACGATGGATGATTTTCGGAACTTCATGAAATAATTCGTCAGCAATAACAGCGGCCTCTTTTTTCAGCGTAGAAAGCTTTACTCAAAAGTACTTTACTTTGCTTGTATGCTATTCGTTCTTTTGTCTGTTGATATGAACGAATATCCTTGCCGAAATTTCATCATATGTCTACAATCATCGAGATATTTCTAGAATAACTTTCAAACTTGTACACATATGCGTAAATATGTGGCGAAATACAAACATTTTGAATCGTGAAACAAACGTACGTCCATCACACATCTTTAAGTTGTTCAGCATCACTATCAATAACAAAAAGCAAAACCTTCCTCCATAATGTCAGTGATTGGAAAATCAAATTTGATCGCTGATATTACTTAACAGTGATTGGCTCTTATTATCCCTACACACAATTATGCACAAGTTTATATTCGTGGTGTACGGATACTGACGATTAGGAAAATTTAGATAACTAAATTTTGAAAATAACAAGAAAACAATGGACATTTATCATGTTTTCCCTGATGACTTTTCTGATTCTAGATTCTTTCATATAGTGTCTGAGCCTAATTGAATGAAAAGTTAGTTCATCCTTTCCATACCTCAGTAGTGTGACGCGTTTATGAATAAGTTAACTGAATTTACAAGTAAATTACAGAATCTTTTGTATGTTGCATAAGTTGTTTACTATTATTTGGTCCAAAGTTCAATAAAAAAACAATATATGCTTTACAGCAATCGGTGTATGCCATTATAAATTTCGTAACTGTATTCAGTTTTGTTAGCTGAACTTTATTGAAGTTAGATGTGAGTTTGTAAATTTTGAAAAAATGCGATCACTTGAGCTTTAGTTCTATGATTTGATTATGCGCCTTGTCGATTTCATTGTCGCAGTACGATGAACTACGTCGTTTCTTTGGATAATAAAGTGTAAATGATAAATGAATAGAGGAACAGAGAGATGTGTCCTTCGCAGATATATTTGTTGACAGATAGATAAGGGAGTAAATGGACAGGTAGATATTCGTCAGTTGATAACTGCCCACGACAAAACATAATTCACTCTTTTTTCGACGTCAAAGACATGTCAGGAATGCAGAGCTGTCATTATACCGTACAAATTGTAGGATATATTTTTAGTAATAAGTATTTTTTATTCTTACATAATCTATTCATATTTAATTCTCATGATTATTTGTATCTAAGATTTCCATCATATCATTCAAAAATAGATATAAGGGTTTTTATCGAATCTAAATAATACAACCATGATAACGTGGTCATCCGGTGCAATATCAGATTTGAATCTGAAAATCAACTGTTGCATAACAACTTCGTAACTCCGCCAGTAGAACCTTAGGGGCTACTGCCGGTCCCAAGCCCGGGTAAAGGAGGAGGGTTGGACATGGGGTTGGCGACACCATTTCGTCAAAAACTAACTTGCCAAAAAAACGCTAACCAGAAAAAATAATTCAAACCATTTTAACTCTGCCCTGAGAGGTGGAAGAAGAATTATGACGTCGCGTGATGAAAGCCGAGTTCCCTCGGGAGTCACGGGGCCGATGCCTCTTCTGACAACCAGAGCAACCAGTTTTTTAGGTACATGGAACGTTCGTACATTGTGGGAGACTGGAAGACTATTTCAAGTTGCGGTAGAAATGAAAAGATACAACCTCGAGGTGCTTGGAATCAGTGAAACACATTGGACACAAGTAGGACAACTGAGACTAGCTTCAGGGGAACTGCTGTTATACTCTGGTCATGAAGAGGAAAACGCTTCACCTACACAAGGAGTTGCACTGATGCTGTCCAAACATGCACAAAAGGCACTAATTGGATGGGAATCTCATGGACCCAGGATCATTAAAGCATCCTTCAAAACAAAGAAACAGGACATTACAATGAACGTCATCCAATGTTATGCACCTACCAACGACTACAATGACGACGACAAAGATCAATTCTACGAAAGGCTGCAGTCAATCGTCGAGAAATGTTCACCAAAGGATTTGACGATTCTTATGGGAGACCTGAATGGCAAGGTTGGAATGGACAACACTGGATATGAAGACATCATGGGACGACATGGACTGGGAGAGAGGAACGAAAACGGTGAGAGATTTGCAAACCTATGTGCCTTCAACAAACTGGTCATCGGTGGCACAATATTCTCGCACAAACGCATTCACAAAGCCAAATGGATTTCACCGGATCAAACTACTTAAAACCATATTGATCATATCTGTATCAAAAAAACGTTCAGAAGGACTATGGAGGATGTGAGAACCAGAAGAGGAGGTGATATAGACTCAGATCACCATTTGCTGGTCGTCAAAATGAAACTGAAACTAAAGAAGCACTGGACAACGGGACAGACAACATCACACAAGTTTATTACAGCCTTTCTTCGGGATACTGTAAAGCTCAACGAATTCAGGATAGCCCTCACCAATAGGTTCCAGGCCTTTCAGGATCTACACAATGGAGAGGACGCAACATTGTAAAACAATTGGAAATGGATTGAGGAGGCAATCACTTCAACATGTCAGGAGGTCCTTGGTCGCAAGAAGCAGCATCACAAGGAATGGATCTCTGTTGGTACTCTTGAAAAAATTGAAGGAGGAACAAGAAGGCAGCAATCAATGTCAGCCGAACAAGAGCGGAGAAAGTTACCGCACAAGCTGCATACACAGAAGCGAAAAGGGAAGTGAAGAAGAGCATCAGAGCTGACAAACGAAAATACGTGGAAGATCTAGCAACGACGGCGGAAAAGGCTGCAAGGGACGGAAACTTGAGACAATTGTATGAAACTACAAAGAAGCTCGCCGGGAACTATCGTAAACCAGAACGACCAGTGAAAAGCAAGGAAGGCAAAGTAATCAGCAACACTGAACAACAGCGAAATAGGTGGGTAGAGCACTTTCAGGAACTATTCAATCGACCAGCTCCACTGAACACACCCAACATCGAAGCAGCATCCACGGACTTTTTTTTTTTTTTTTTTTTTTTTTTTTTTTTTTTTTTTTTTTTTTTTTTTTTTAAATCAAGAGCGGCAAAGCATCAGGACTAGACAACATTTCAGCAGAGGCAATGAAGGCAGATGTAGAAGCAACTCAGAAAATATTTCACAACCTCTTCAAGAAGATTTGGGATGCCGAACAAATACAATCAGATTGGAGAGAAGAATACCTGATCAAAATACCAAAGAAAGGCGATCTGAGCAAGTGTGAGAACTACAGAGGCATCACTCTTCTTTCAATAACAGGCAGTCTTTATTTGGGTATTGTTAAACAGAATGAAGGACTTCGTAGACGCCCAACTTCGAGATCAACCGGCCGGCTTTCGGAAGGATCGATCGTGTAATGACCAAATTGCTACATTACGGATCATTTTGGAACAATCAATTCAATGGAACTCACCACTCTACATCAACTTCATCGACTACGAGAAAGCATTTGATAGCGTGGGTAGTAAAACACTGTGGAGGCTTCTTCGACACTGCGGTGTGCTTGAGAAGATAGTTAACATCATACGGAACTCTTATCATGGATTCAACTGCAAAATCGTGCACGGAGGACAGCTAACAGACTCTTTCGAGGTGAAGAACGTTGTCAGGCAAGGTTGCTTACTCTCACCCTTTCTCTTTCTCCTGGTCATCGACTGGATTATGAAGACGTCGACGTCTGGAGGGAAGCACGGTATCAACTGGACAGTTAGGACGCAGCTGGACGATCTGGACTTCGCAGATGACCTGGCTCTTCTATCGCACAATCAACAACAAATGCAAGAGAAGACGACCAGTGTAGCAACAGCCTCTGCTGCAGTAGGTCTCAACATACATAAAGGAAAAAGCAAAATTCTCCGATGTAACACAACACGCACCAATCAAATCACGCTTGATGGAGATGCCTTGGAGGACATTAACACCTTTACATATCTGGGCAGCATCATCGACAATCAAGGTGGATCCGATGCAGATGTGAGGACGCGGATTGGCAAAGCAAGGGCTGCATTTCTACAATTGAAAAATATCTGGAAACCCAAACAAATATCAATCAACACAAAAATCAGGATTTCCAATACAGATGTCAAGACAGTTCAACTGTATGCAGCGGAAACTTGGAGAACTACGAAAGGCATCATCCTGAGGATACAAGTGTTTATTAACAGCTGTCTACGCAAAATACTTCGTATTCGTTGGCCAGACACCATCAGCAACAACGAACTGTGGGAGAGAACAAACCAGATTCCAGTGGAGAAGGAAATCAGGAAGAAGCGGTGGAAGTGGATAGGACACACACTACGAAAAGCACCTAACTGCGTCACGAGACAAGCCCTCACATGGAACCCTCAAGGCAAAAGGAAAAGAGGAAGGCCAAAGAATACATTACGCCGAGAAATAGAGAAAGATAAGAGAGGAATGAACAAACATTGGACAGAACTGGAGAGAGAAGCCCAGGACAGAGTTGGATGGAGAAAACTGGTGGGCGGCCTATGCTCCATTGAGGTTAACAGGCCTAAGTAAGTAAGTAAGTAATAACAACTTCGTGCATGTAAGTATTGGATGCTTACTGAACACTTGATAGATTGAACCCAGCTTTATGGACTCAACAAAGTCGCATGTCTGGTCTCATTCTAATGTAAGTCATTAAAGTTGGAAAACTTAGATAAATTTATAATTGCTACTAATTATTGTGGATCATCCCTTTAACACAAATATCATTTTTGATTATCAGTTCAATACAAAATCCGACAATGAAAATACAATGTCGGTACCGTAACATAAAATGTTTGCATTATGTAAGCGAATAATATCTTATAATCATGACAATCGTTTACATAGCATTCTCAGTGTCAAATACTTAATTATATTTATATGGATTAGTTGGAACTGCTAGTAACTGTTTCTACGCTCACTCTAAAATTTATTGTTCTTTTTAATTCCGTATTTCAGATGTATTGCTGTTATATTAGCACTCATCATCATACTCATCAAAGCATTGCATGAGGCATCTACAGAGAAAACAGTCATTTTGATTGTAACCGTAATCAGAACATCTTTTCAAATGCTGTTAAGTGTCTTGTATATATTTTAATTTGGTATTCAGAAATATCATTAACAATGGATATTCGTCGGAATAATTCTAAAATACAGTAATAATGGTATATGTGTATCAGAGAATATCAATAACAGCTTTATACGAATCAGCGATTACTGAGAAATCGACGACAGACAAATGACAACGACGAGTAAAGAGGAGAAATTGAAGGTGCATTATGGATGACTGTATGAACGGATCGAAAACTCACATTTAGAATTACTGTTTGTACAGAAACACTAGACGAAACAATTAATTTTCCTTCTAATTCAAATTTGCTTCTGCATGCTTTGATAATGCCAAAACCTTGTGTTTCACATTATGGAAGAGATTATTTGACGCTTCAAGTAGAACTTGAGTTCACCTGATAAAAATTTGTGATGTTAAGCGGTTTTTAAAATTTTCATATGTAATATTGGTTATATGAGTTTGGTGGTGTACGACTCACATGTGTAATGAGTATTTAGATTTGCGGTAGAAAAATCTCTCGATTTCAATACGGAATACCGGGATGAACATTACACGTTTTCGACTAATGATCAACTGAATTCCCGGCATTTGACCTGAAAACGATCTGTTACTGGTTGTTTGACAAAAAATTTTTATTGTAGTAAATGGCTTCGGAGATGCAAATACTACTAATAACACATTTACTGTTTTTGTACGGATGATCATGATGATTATCGGTGTTGGATTATTGGCTTTATGTGGCTCATGGTATGAAAGGAAGATTGCGGCGATCTCGCCATTTGCTTTATGTATGTCGGCTTTTATTTTAGGTGAAAGAATGAAGGGTTCTGCAGTAAAAGGGAGGATACTTTTATTTTTAGTTTGTTGTGCATCCGTGATCGTTGGAGCAGTCTACAGCATTTTTAGCATAATTTGCAGGAAAAATAAAATGTGTTACGTAAGTAGCAGGTATTACCAATTTGATGTTGTAGAATAATTTATAAATGCAACCCATTAACTAACCGTAATGAATCATACGCAACAATTGATATAGATATGATCTTACATCACAACTTATGTTTATTCATCTAAGCGAACCATTTTTAAGTATTTTGTGCACACAAATATTTTTGAAAATTTATGTTACACGAACTTATAGACACAAATCACTGTTTATCTAATTGAACACAGACCGGCAATTTTGTTCGCTTCGCTCTATTGCTGTAATAATTTTTTCTCGATTATTTGAAGTACACTTAACGCTCTTAGTGGAAACACGTGGAAACTTATTGTGGAATAAAAAGAAGTTAACGCATTCTTTGTAAAACTAAATGACAGCTTTAAAAAAGTTAGTTGCATAATATCCAAGTTTTGGACATCGAATGGAATGATATTTGATTTGACGTACTAGACTGTAATCATATTCTTAAGCAATTTGCATATTTGTGGAAGAATACTGTTAAAGTAATGCAAATGATCACAATGTGGTTTGATACGTAATTTTCCCCTCCTGTTTATAACTGGCTTCATTTCCTTCTGTGTCGGCTCTTTGTTGGTGCTGTGAGAGATATATTGTTAGTTTTTATTGATATATATTGCTCTCCGTGTACATTGAGTATTGTTAAATATCTTTATCCGGACGGCTGTGTATAATTAACTGGTGGAATCGACGGCATCATATGGTGTATAATCTTCATAAGGTAGAGTGCGTGTGCCGTAAGTTGTAGTGAATTATTATTTTCAACGTATCAGAAGTGATTAATAATCTGATGTTGTATTTTATTCATGTGTCTTAATTCATTCCTACCATTATGAAATAATGACAACAGTCTCATGAATATTTTGTCAAATAATAAATTTATGTTTATTCATCTATGTTTGGTTGACTGTATAGTATTTGAGCATGCAACAATATTCGTAGATTGATGCTTTGCCAACTTTGACACGGACGAACTGTTCTGGTACTTTCGTCGCTTCCTTGATTCGTTCAAGGACACACAAAACAGACAAAATATCTATGAATCCATAATGTTTCAGTAGTGCAATTCAAATATTCACAAAATGATTTAGAACGAAATATTTTCTTTATTTATATTGTAGATTGCATTTCCAATTTTTTCGGCCATTTGTTGGTGCGAAGCAATGTTTATAGTAAGTTACAGAAAAATGGTTGAATTTCAGTCAATTAGTATATTCATTTATATCTACATATATGTCACACTCCTTGTACATCAGGAATTGTGAAATATCATACTTCACACTGGATCCTTAGCTTTGAAACACATACAAAAACTATTGTTGATACGTTTATAAGTGAAACATTTCTAGTTCAGACAACATACGATTATGCTTGAAGCGATGATGATCGATGAATAAAATTGACGATTTATTGTTGGTTACATCCGTGGGCTGGACGTTGTCTCAGGTTAAACAACTGATCAAAATGACAAACAAGTCATTGACTGATCATTTGCATGGTTAAATCCACTTGTTAAATTTGAGGAGTCACACGATCAGTGAATTTCCTCTATTTTATCTAGCAAATATAACGTCATCATTTGTGTTTATTTATTGTGAGACTGAACATGATATTGCTTACAATTACAGGTGGTTGCACTGACTGCATATTATTTGATGAAAAACATCGAAACGGAAGACTACACTGTGGTTTATATGACTTTTATATTTTTGTTTGAATATATGATACTTGAGATTATTTCACTACTACATGTCAACTATTTTTTTCATTGTTGTCGTTTAACTGTGCTGACTAGGTGAGGCAATAATTGGTCAATAAATATAAATAAATTGGTAATCATAAACGTTTTTTGATCAATCTGCATTCGTTCTTCATTGTTTAAGGAGAATATATAATGCTTCAGCACAAACTGCCACGTGATCTATTTCTAACTGGTGTTCTTTCAGAGTTCCATTACAACTAATTCTTCAAATTTTATTATTCACAGCACGATTCGACTTATTCACTGTTTTGAGTACTTCGTCTTCAAAACCACAAAACAGGAGTTTTTGTTCAGACCATCAGAGTAATGCTATCAAAAGAACGAGTTGCATAAATCCTTGATTATTAAAGTAAATTCAGTTCTGAGGGTTGTGGATTAAATGCTAGTCTGTTGATAAGGATCAAACGAATCACATAAGGAAATAGTCTTTTTTGAAAGGACATATTCACACAAATGATTCCTATGTATTATTAACTTACGTAATCTCTTTGATTCCCTTCGCTATGTGCACGTTTATGTGATTTGTTCAAGTCGGTCTTTGGAGCTGAAGAACTTATAACTCCAGGACTCATATATAAGTGCTTAATTTTCGTGATTTATTCCTGAAATTTTGAATTTTTATAAGTTTATGCCAGTTGATATTCATCTCAAATATCTGTAAAAACTTCCTCCTGATTTCGACGACTTATTAGCCCTGAATCTGAAACTAATCATATGAAACATTGTCTCTATCAGTCGACACAATGTGCACATTTGATGAAATGTTTTGATGTAAGTTTTACAACTTATTTAAGTTTAATCGATAAACATAATGAAAACGTTTCTCAAGGAACCTTCTTAGTCTTTCCTTGAAAAAGAAATGCATAACTGGCTTTCTTTAGGCTTTCGTAAATATTTTTCTTTCACCGATCCATTTGGAATCAGCTGATTAATCGAGTGTTATGGATGACCGACAAAGTTATCCGAATAGCTATAATAATGAAGATAGACGATGTGGAGAGGATTACAGAAATACTCTGAATACAGTTTGGACAATTAGGCAAACTTCATCAGAGATGCTGGTATACTGGAGTCAAGAAGAAAGAAATGCTTACATAGAGAAAGAGTTCCATTTGTGCTGTGATAGGAGTCTCATAAATACATGACCACCAAAGCCTCCTTAAAAACAAAGAAACGGGTTATAACACTAGACGTCATCCATTGCTATGTGGATATCAATGATAAAAATAAGGAGGTTATTGGTTAGTTTACTGAACGCCTACTTTCGATGTGCGAGAAGTATCGAAAAAATTTTAGCTGTTCTGAAGGGTAGGATTGTCATGAAATGTTATGAGAGGGTTTAATTTTTCTGTGCATATTAGTCGATCACTGAATAATATATTTGCATACAGATTTGATATTTATAATAACCTCTCGAACGATTTGTAATAAGAAAAGTGATTCTCTTTAACTGATCCTCGTGAACCAAATAGAAAGAACTTGAGTGAAGACTATTCTCACAGTTAAACGTCTTTAAAACTTTGTAAGCATAAGTAGAATTAAAATATGACTTTTACTCTGTCAAATACTGACAAGAAAAGAACTCAGTTAGCCATTCTTGTTGCTATTGTATGGCCTTTTGTAAGTTCGAATATCGAGGAACTGTAACTTGTTCAAATCATCACCTAAGCTAGTAGACTTAAACCGTAGGTTGTATCGATGAAATTTGATTATTAAAACCTTTTTAGTCGAAATGATTTACCACAAAACAGCATTAACAATAATAAAGGCAGTATCAATAGCACCAATTAGTGAATATACTAAATTTAGCCAATCATGTGAGTGATGCCATCAAACTGAATCAAACATGAATGGAGTTGATAAGCAGAAACAGTGAAAGGCAAATATATTCCGTTTACATACAATTAAAGTGATTGACAGATAAACAAATTTCCTCGAAATATCATTCAAACATTTTACCAGGTCTAAAATTCAACTTTTAGCCGAAAGTATTGAAATGAATGGTTGACAGAAATACGCAATGCCATCGGCAGTCGTTTGAAGAGATATTTCTTGAAATTGTTCTTAAACGAAGAGCTTCGAGGATTTCTTCCAGTTAAAAATAAAAGTAGTCTGAAAAAGCATATAAATGGAAAATGTTGATACACTACACTGATCCTTTCCGATATACTTATATTATCAAATTAAATCAAAAATAGATCGGCGCATTTAAAACAGTCATGATAGCGTTCAACCACTATCGTGATTGTGTTCACACCTCTAAATATATCTTATGTGGACTTCGAAGTTGCAGTGGGTTGGCTATTCATATTATAAATGAGGAATTGACATGGAATATAATTTTACACCTGCATAATTCACACCGAATATTTGTTAGAAAGGTATTAATGAGACACGTTGGTATTTAGAGGAACATAACATTAGTCAATAACAACTGTTTAGTAAGTTGGGAATAAATAATTAACATTGAAAATTGATAAACTGACTGTGACATACTGAGTATTCTTTAGCTGATATTACTAATTACTTACCTTATTACTCCTAGTGAACCTAAGGTAGCGTGACCTACCAAACACCCTACTTCAACCCACTCTGACCCCAGCCTTTTTCAGGGCTGTTCAACTTGCCTTCATTCTTTTTATGTCGGTTTCGCTTTCTAAGCGTATTGTGTGCTTTGGACTTCTACTTTTTCTATAATGCCAATAGTTAATGTTTAGTAGGGCTTGTCTTGTGACGCACTTATATGCTTTCTTCAATGTACCTCTTATCTACTTGCATTGCATCTAGCTGATCGTTTCATAAAGTGGGATCAGAGGATGTCGGTTTTTTTCAGTTCGGTTCCAGTCGGTTAAAGAGTTCCTTGAAAATTTGGTTGTTCTTCAGTATTGCCGATCACTTTACGTTTCTTCCTTATCACTTACCGTTCTGTTCAACGATAGTCTTTGTAGCACTGTTTTTTTTGTAAAAATATCTGAAGTTTCCTTCATTTTCAGTCTTTTCTACCTTCAGTGTTGGAACTTTCACATTTAATCGTTTGTCAGATCTGATGCTCTTCATTACGCTCATGTTTGATTTTGCGTATTCAGCTTCAGCCTTAACTGTTTCGGCTCATGTTCCGCTGATATTTATTGCTGCCTCTTCGCCTCACTTCTTCAATATTTTTAAGAATACGAACAGACAACTATTCCTACTAATAGTATTCCTTGGGGCCTGCTGGCTGCCATTCCGATTGTTCTCCATCGATGTTTCTTCTTCACTGAGTGGTTGGTAAATTTTCATTCCAGCATTCCAGGTCCTGACGTCATATTTACTGTCCATATCTACTGTTTTCCATGACAAATCTGACATTTCGTTCTCCTATCAGAATCGTCAAATTTTTCGATAAGCATTTCTCACCAAGTGACTGACGGGTCTCGTAGGATTGATCTTCAATATCGTCGCTGAGTTCAATGGCTGGTATATATCATATAATGACGTGCATTGTATTGCTCACTTTCTTTATTTTAAATGATGCAATACTGATCCCGCGGTCCATAAAATTCTCACCTTTAGTTCTTTTTGTGAATGTTTGGACAGAAAGAGTTGTACTATTTGAGTGGTTGGCGCCCTTTCTTTTTCATAGACGGAGTAAAATGGCTGCAAATCTTTGTTGTCTAACCTGCATCCCAGGCGTTTCAAAGATTCCAGGCGACTTCAAATTATCGATCCCTACATCGATGCAGCTATTTTAATGATTTTTACTGCCTCTCAAATCCTTCGAACATTGCGTATACCTAATGGAATATTATCTCTGGTCGTCAAAAGTGGCGTTGGATTCGAAAAATCTTGGAAATTATCACTAGATGTCATAACTGATTGGAAAGAAGTCACAAGTTTCAGGGCAAAGATTGAGTGGTTTGATTCGAATTTAACATTTTGTGTGATTTTAGCTAGTTAGTTTCTTATGTGAAGAATAACTCAATTCGAGCTCCACCATTTTTCTTGCCTCCAACTAGCAGTAGGCTCTAATGAGCTTTATGCTTAATTCGATAAATAAAAAACCACCATGAATTGAGAACCTCATCAGATGGACGAAATCATGTCGTTTCTATGTGAACATAAAGGTCATTGGTTATGTATTTAAATGAAAAGAACAATCATGTGATATGTAAATAGACATCAATACATCAGCATAATTAGTACATAGAGATATATTTAAAACCATTCGAATATTGCGCAAAGAGTTGATGCTTTTTAACTATTACATATGCGTCAACTTCCTGTACCAGCATACGAGAATTGGTATATATTACTGGAGTGAAATTCTGTATCGTTTACTTCAAACACTATTTCATTTGAACCTCAGCTTTTGATCGCAGGTAGCCATTGATTTGTACAATCGAATGTAGTTAAAATCACTGTATGTTGAAAACAAAGGTTTTATTATTTAGAAGTATGTCAAACCGTATAGGAAACATATAATTTGGCAAACTTATTATAATGGAAGAGAATAAGCTTATGATCCATATTGGATGGAATTCTTTTTGTGAGTATACGTCTATGTATACTTTGTAATATGTCATTATTGATTCGGTCAGTTCTACATTTTGTAAATCGGTTCGATTCCATTTCCAGGTGATAATATTTATATTTAAATAAACTTTTTGTTTTTTTTGTGCTTTTACTGTATTAAGTTGGTGAGGCAGATACTTAGTTTTGGCGACAGCCATACTACTGGCGGTTGGAGCGCCTGCACTGAATTGAAGTATGATTTTACGATTGGAAACCACTGAAGTATTCCCGGTATAGGAAACACTCTGTGTCATCAGAGGGACAGAATAATATTTATGTGAATAACTAAAGGAGTAACACAGTATTTTTTTAGTTAGTGATGTATATCTATGGCCGTGTTTAATAATAGAACCGTTACCTACAAAATCATTTGTTTTGGATTTGAACTAAGCGAGACGCGTACTAAAATGCCCTCAACAGTTAATTTCCAATCCGAATCTCAATTTTTTTCTTCCAGCCGTTACACGAATGATGGAATTTGGAATATGTACATAGGCGACTTTAAAAGCAGTTAATATCAAATAGCTCGATGAATATGGAAAAAAGAAAATCAAGTTTATCAACTGCAAAACACCTGACGGAAATGTGGTATAGCACTGACATTATTAGAGCCTTTAAAACATTGTATTGTAGTGTAAGCAAATCGGTCTACAGCTTGAAGTAAGGTAGTTAGCTAAAGTCAAAAATTCTTTCACGTTGATAGTTTCAGATTAACCTTACTGCATTTCAGTAATCACCGTTCATCGACTATGTTAAGGGTCATCTCATTAGGTGTGTAATGCAGAATAAAAATAAAGGGCGTTCTGAGAGTAAAAAGAGATGGAGGACAACCTTTTATCGTTGATAACCTAGCATGTTCTTCATCAAATAAATAATAAACTCGACGCATTACAGAATCCTCTGATTATTAAGTTCAAGCCCTTAAAACCTACCTGATGATTTGAAAGCATCAGTAGAAACAGATTAAAAGTGTACAAAAGCAACAATAATATACTGACTTATTCGTGGAATTCATCTGCTGCGAACTTCACAACAACCTACCACTTAATATATAGGAATGATCACCATTCAAAACGCTCCCATTTATTTCTACTTCTATATCTCGTCTTTGAATGCAACGAAACTGGCTGGGTTCAGCACGGATATTTATATCTGATTTTGTTGTTCTCACTTAATTTCCAATGCTATATTTCTTTCCTGAGAAGAGGCCAAACATGCCTACGGAGACAGCTTACGTGTATGATCTTGGAATTGTTTGCCAACTTTTCCATAAAGATTAATAATACGGAAACCTGTAATTATTTTCAGTGTAATTTGTTTATTGAGTTTATTATTGGTCACGGTTTGTCCTTTCTTGGAAGGCGCTTTAAACGTTAATCGGACAGATATTAGGATACTCTTTGATTTACTTCTTTCTGTTCCATTGTCTTCTTGACTGTATCCTGAACTTCAGTTAATCTGAAATGGCTTTTAAAGTACATTATCTCAAAAATCAGTAACTATATGGTTGAATACAATATGATCTCATCATCGCTTAAGTCAATATTTTAAATTGTTAGTTGAACTTCTGAAATAAGTCAAATTCATTCAGTCGTCTAATTATTATACTTGGTATATTTAACTCATCATATACAAAACAGCTTATAAGGGTCTTTACGCTGCGATGAAATCTTGGTATTATAAAATTATATGTACTCTTGCAGCTCGCCCTTAACTCGAAAAGTGCTGGTTCATATGCATCTTACACAGTCCAAGACCAAAAACAATAATTCTGGGAGAAAGCGGTTCTATTTTAATGATTAAAGGAAATACAGACAATTACCAAAAACAAAATTACACAGAAATTACAATGACCACAATAGATTCCGCTGCTCGAAGAATAAGTGCTTCCGGCCAGTTACAACTAGAGTAACAAATTCAAATTTAGCTGTAGCCATTTTAAATATCAAATTTAAAAAACATATGTGCAGTTCAGAGGGAAACATAAAACCCTTAATATAAGTACAAGTTATAGAAATAATAACAACATACAATGATAAAATCTAAAAACAGGAATCAAATAGAGTACCAAAATGTCAACATAAAGAGTCAGTCAAGTCATAACGCAAATATATACGCATGGAAGGAATTTTACAAAAACAAAACCTTCGAAATAGATTACACAAGTATTGTAAACCCGACTGAGCTAATATATTGGAGAGGGGGGGGAGGGGAGAGAAAAGAGAGGGAGGGAGGGGCGAAAGAAAGAGAAGAAGGAGAAAAAGAGAGAAGAAGAGGAGGAAGAAGGGAGAGGGGAGAAGGAGAGAAAGGGAGAAGAAAGGAGAAAGGAGAGGAGAGGAGAAAGGAGAAGAAAAGATGGGAAGGGAGAAAGGGGGAAGGGACAAGAGGGGAGGGAGAGAAGAGAGGGAGAAGGAAGGGGGAAAAGGAGGGAGAGAAAAAGAGGAAGGAAGGAAAAAGGGAGAAGGAGAGAAGGAAGAAGGAGAAGGAGGGAGAAAGGAGGGGGAGGGAAGAGGAAAGGAAGGGGAGGGAAGAGAGAGGAGAGGGAGAGAGGGAGGGAGGGAGGAGGAGAGAGGGGGAAAGAGGAAGGAAGGGGGGGGGGGGAGAGAGAGGCAACCTTTTTGCTAACAGCTTGTGTCATAGTTAGCATGAGTTGAGCAACATACAACACCAACATAGGCGAAAACAATAACTTCATACTCAATTATACATAACGATCGACATGAATAATTAGAGTAATATAGCTTTATGAACACACGCGTATATATCATGAAACTATACAAATTTATGTAGAGCTACCAATATGCCGTGACTAGCTCTATCATATTATCACACGAGCTAATCTTTACAAATATACCACGACATTAGCCGCTTTGACTTCTTCGACGCTACTGTTCTAGATGACGTCCATTATTTACTTTATCGGAACAATCACGAAATAACAGCAGAAATCTTTTTTTTTATCGCATTGTCGCATATAGTTTTAGACTACGATAAACCTACAAGCCATGAGAAGACACTTAATATGTAGTGCCTTTCTTCACAGACTATAGGATGTATGACATGAGACGATATGGGGACGTATGTCACACACGTCATTCCGTCTTATCAATTACAGCCCCTATAATCGAACATACGACCCGACAGACATATAGCTACTCTACAAGTGCAAGAGTCTTTACAATACTTGTGTAATCTATTTCGAAGGTTTTGTTTTTGTAAAATTCCTTCCATGCGTATATATTTGCGTTATGACTTGACTGACTCTTTATGTTGACATTTTGGTACTCTATTTGATTCCTGTTTTTAGATTTTATCATTGTATGTTGTTATTATTTCTATAACTTGTACTTATATTAAGGGTTTTATGTTTCCCTCTGAACTGCACATATGTTTTTTAAATTTGATATTTAAAATGGCTACAGCTAAATTTGAATTTGTTACTCTAGTTGTAACTGGCCGGAAGCACTTATTCTTCGAGCAGCGGAATCTATTGTGGTCATTGTAATTTCTGTGTAATTTTGTTTTTGGTAATTGTCTGTATTTCCTTTATTCATTAAAATAGAACCGCTCTCTCCCAAAATTATTGTTTTTGGTCTTGGACTGTGTAAGTTGCATATGAACCGGCACTTTTTGAGTTAAGAGCAAGCTGCAAGAGTACATATAATTTTATAATATCAAGATTTCATCGCAGCGCAAAGACCCTTATAAGCTGTTTTGTATATTATGAGTTAAATATACCAAGTATAATAATTAGACGACTCAATGAATTTGACTTATTTCAGAAGTTCAACTAAAAATTTAAAATATTGACTTAAGCGATGATGAGATCATATTGTATTCAACCACATAGTTGCTGATTTTTGAGATAATGTACTTCAAAAGCCATTTCAGATTAACTGAAGTTCAGGATACAGTCAAGAAGACAATGAAACAGAAAGAAGTAAATCATAGAGTATCCTAATATCTGTTATTTGTCGGATTAACGTTTAAAGCGCCTTCCAAGAAAGGACGAACCGTGACCAATTATAAACTCAATAAACAAACTACACTGAAAATAATTACAGGTTTCCGTATTATTAATCTTCATGGAAAAGTTGGCAAACAATTCCCAAGATCATACACGTAAGCTGTCTCCGTAGCCATGTTTGGCCTCTTCTCAGGAAAGAAATATAGCATTGGAAATTA
Source organism: Schistosoma turkestanicum (assembly GCA_944470395.2). Taxonomy (NCBI): domain Eukaryota; kingdom Metazoa; phylum Platyhelminthes; class Trematoda; order Strigeidida; family Schistosomatidae; genus Schistosoma; species Schistosoma turkestanicum. The sequence continues at coordinate 22,279,128 of OX103975.1, read as the reverse complement.
AGTGACAACAACAAAATCAGATATATATATCCGTGCTGAACCTAGCCAGTTTCGTTGCATTCAAAGACGAGATATAGAAGTAGAAATAAATGGGAGCATTTTGAATGGTGATCATTCCTATATATTAAGTGGTAGGTTGTTGTGAGAAAGTTCGCAGCAGATGAATTCCACGAATAAGTCAGTATATTATTATTGCTTCTGTACCACTTTTAATCTGTTTCTAGTGATGCTTACAAATCATCAGGTAGTTTTTAAGGGCTTAGAATTTATTATTCAGAGGATTCTGTAATATTATTATTATTATTATTTATTTGCTGAAGAACCTGCTAGGTTACCAATGATAAAAGTTTGTCCTCCATCTCATTTTACTCTCAGAACGCCCTTTATTTTTATTCTGCATTACACACCTAATGAGATGACCCTTAACATAGTCGACCAACGGTGATTACTGTTAGGCAGTAAGGTTAATCTGAAACTATCAACGTGAAAGAATTTTTGACTTTAGCTAACTACCTTACTTCAAGCTGTAGACCAATTTGCTCACACTACAATACAATGTTTTAAAGGCTCTAATAATGTCAGTGCTATACCACATTTCCGTCAGGTGTTTTGCAGTTGAAAAACTTGATTTTCTTTTTTCCATATTTATAGAGCCATTCGATATTAACTGCTTTTAAAGTCGCTATTGTACATATTCCATATTCCATAATTCGTGTAACGGCTGGAAGAAAAAAATTGAGATTTGGATTGGAAATTAACTGTTGAGGACATTTTAGTACGCGTCTCGCTTAGTTCAAATCCAAAACAAATGATTTTGTAGGTAACGGTTCTATTATTAAACGCGGCCATAGATATACATAACTAACTAAAAAAAATACTGCGTTACTCCTTTAGTTATTCACATAAATATTATTCTGTCCCTCTGATGACACAGAGCGTTTCCTATACCGGAATAGTTCAGTGATTTCCAATCGTAAAATCATACTTCAATGGGGGGCAGGCGCTCCAACCGCCAGTAGTATGGCTGTCGCCAAAACTAAGTATCTGCCTCACCAACTTAATACAGTAAAAGCACAAAAAAAACAAAAAGTTTATTAAAATATAAATATTATCACCTGGAAATGGAATCGAACCGATTTACAAAAGTAGAACTGACCGAATCAATAATGACATATTACAAAGTATACATAGACGTATACTCACAAAAAGAATTCCATCCAATATGGATCATAAGCTTATTCTCTTCCATTATAATAAGTTTGCCAAATTATATGTTTCCTATACGGTTTGACATACTTCTAAATAATAAAACCTTTGTTTTCAACATACAGTGATTTTAACTACATTCGATTGTACAAATCAATGGCTACCTGCGATCAAAAGCTGAGGTTCAAATGAAATAGTGTTTGAAGTAAACGATACAGAATTTCACTCCAGTAATATATACCAATTCTCGTATGCTGGTACAGGAAGTTGACGCATATGTAATAGTTAAAAAGCATCAACTCTTTGCGCAATATTCGAATGGTTTTAAATATATCTCTATGTACTAATTATGCTGATGTATTGATGTCTATTTACATATCACATGATTGTTCTTTTCATTTAAATACATAACCAATGACCTTTATGTTCACATAGAAACGACATGATTTCGTCCATCTGATGAGGTTCTCAATTCATGGTGGTTTTTTATTTATCGAATTAAGCATAAAGCTCATTAGAGCCTACTGCTAGTTGGAGGCAAGAAAAATGGTGGAGCTCGAATTGAGTTATTCTTCACATAAGAAACTAACTAGCTAAAATCACACTAAAATGTTAAATTCGAATCAAACCACTCAATCTTTGCCCTGAAACTTGTGACTTCTTTCCAGTCAGTTATGACATCTAGTGATAATTTCCAAGATTTTTGGAATCCAACGCCACTTTTGACGACCAGAGATAATATTCTATTAGGTATACGCAATGTTCGAAGGATTTGAGAGGCAGTAAAAATCATTAAAATAGCTGCATCGATGTAGGGATCGATAATTTGAAGTCGCCTGGAATCTTTGAAACGCCTGGGATGCAGGTTAGACAACAAAGATTTGCAGCCATTTTACTCCGTCCATGAAAAAGAAAGGGCGCCAACCACTCAAATAGTACACTCTTTCTGTCCAAACATTCACAAAAAGAACTAAAGGTGAGAATTTTATGGACCGCGGGATCAGTATTGCATCATTTAAAATAAAGAAAGTGGGCAATACAATGCACGTCATTATATGATATATACCAGCCATTGAACTCAGCGACGATATTGAAGATCAATCCTGCGAGACCCGTCAGTCACTTGATGAGAAAATGCTTATCGAAAAATTTGACGATTCTGATAGGAGAACGAAATGTCAGATTTGGCATGGAAAAACAGTAGATATGGACAGTAAATATGACGTAAGGACCTGAAATGCTGGAATGAAAATTTACCAACCACTCAGTGAAGAAGAAACATCGATGGAGAACAATCGGAATGGCAGCCAGCAGGCCCCAAGGAATACTATTAGTAGGAATAGTTGTCTGTTCGTATTCTTGAAAATATTGAAGAAGTGAGGCGAAGAGGCAGCAATAAATATCAGCTGAACATGAGCCGAAACAGTTAAGGCTGAAGCAATACGCAAAATCAAAACATGAGCGTAATGAAGAGCATCAGATCTGACAAACGATTAAATGTGAAAGTTCCAACACTGAAGGTAGAAAAAGACTGAAAATGAAGGAAACTTCAGATATTTTTACAAAAAAAACAGTGCTACAAAGACTATCGTTGAACAGAACGGTAAGTGATAAGGAAGAAACGTAAAGTGATCGGCAATACTGAAGAACAACCAAATCTTCAAGGAACTCTTGAACCGACTTGAACCGAACTGAAAAAAACCAACATCATCTGATCCCACTTTATGAAACGATCAGCTAGATGCAATGCAAGTAGATAAGAGGTACATTGAATAAGGCATATAACTGCGTAACAAGACAAGCCCTACTAAACATTAACTTATTGGCATTATAGAAAAAGTAGAAGTCCAAAGCTCACAATACGCTTAGAAAGGGAAACCGACATGAAAAGAATGAACGCAAGTTGAACAGCCCTGAAAAAGGCTGGGGTCAGAGTGGGTTTGAAGTAGGGTGTTTGGTAGGTTACGCTACCTTAGGTGCACTAGGAGTAATAAGGTAAGTAAGTAGTAATATCAGCTAAAGAATTACTCAGTATGTCGCAGTCAGTTTATCAATTTTCAATGTTAATGATTTATTCCCAACTTACTAAACAGTTGTTATTGACTAATGTTATGTTCCTCTAAATACCAACGTGTCTCATTAATACCTTTCTAACAAATATTTGGTGTGAATTATGCAGGTGTAAAATTATATTCCATGTCAATTCCTCATTTATAATATGAATAGGCAACCCACTGCAACTTCGAAGTCCGCATAAGATATATTTAGAGGTGTGAACACAATCACGATAGTGGTTGAACGCTATCATGACTGTTTTTAAATGCGCCGATCTATTTTTGATTTAATTTGATAATATAAGTATATCGGAAAGGATCAGTGTAGTGTATCAACATTTTCCATTTATATGCTTTTTCAGACTACTTTTATTTTTTAACTGGAAGAAATCCTCGAAGCTCTTCGTTTAAGAACAATTTCAAGAAATATCTCTTCAAACGACTGCCGATGGCATTGCGTATTTCTGTCAACCATTCATTTCAATACTTTCGGCTAAAAGTTGAATTTTAGACCTGGTAAAATGTTTGAATGATATTTCGAGGAAATTTGTTTATCTGTCAATCACTTTAATTGTATGTAAACGGAATATATTTGCCTTTCACTGTTTCTGCTTATCAACTCCATTCATGTTTGATTCAGTTTGATGGCATCACTCACATGATTGGCTAAATTTAGTATATTCACTAATTGGTGCTATTGATACTGCCTTTATTATTGTTAATGCTGTTTTGTGGTAAATCATTTCGACTAAAAAGGTTTTAATAATCAAATTTCATCGATACAACCTACGGTTTAAGTCTACTAGCTTAGGTGATGATTTGAACAAGTTACAGTTCCTCGATATTCGAACTTACAAAAGGCCATACAATAGCAACAAGAATGGCTAACTGAGTTCTTTTCTTGTCAGTATTTGACAGAGTAAAAGTCATATTTTAATTCTACTTATGCTTACAAAGTTTTAAAGACGTTTAACTGTGAGAATAGTCTTCACTCAAGTTCTTTCTATTTGGTTCACGAGGATCAGTTAAAGAGAATCACTTTTCTTATTACAAATCGTTCGAGAGGTTATTATAAATATCAAATCTGTATGCAAATATATTATTTAGTGATCGACTAATATGCACAGAAAAATTAAACCCTCTCATAACATTTCATGACAATCCTGCCCTTCAGAACAGCTAAAATTTTTTCGATACTTCTCGCACATCGAAAGTAGGCGTTCAGTAAACTAACCAATAACCTCCTTATTTTTATCATTGATATCCACATAGCAATGGATGACGTCTAGTGTTATAACCCGTTTCTTTGTTTTTAAGGAGGCTTTGGTGGTCATGTATTTATGAGACTCCTATCACAGCACAAATGGAACTCTTTCTCTATGTAAGGCATTTCTTTCTTCTTGACTCCAGTATACCAGCATCTCTGATGAAGTTTGCCTAATTGTCCAAAACTGTATTCAGAGTATTTCTGTAATCCTCTCCACATCGTCTATCTTCATTATTATAGCTATTCGGATAACTTTGTCGGTCATCCATAACACTCGATTAATCAGCTGATTCCAAAAGGATCAGTGAAAGAAGAATATTTACAAAAGCCTAAAGGTAGCTAGTTATGCATTTGTTCTTCAAGGAAAGACTGAGGAGGTTTCTTGAAAAAATTTTCCAATATGTTGATCGATTGAACTATAAATAAGTTGTAAAACTTTCACCAAAACATTTCATCAAATGTACATATTGCGTCGACTGATAGTGACAATGACTCATATGATTAGTTCGAAGTTCAGTGCCAATAAGTCGTCTAAATCAGGAGGAAGTTTTTACAGATATTTAAGATGAAAATCAACTAGCATAAACATATGAAAATTCAAAATTTCATAAATAAATCACGAAATTAAAGCAGTAATAAACGAGTTCTAGTGTTCTAACTTCTTCAGCTTCAATGACCGACTTGAACAAATCACATGAACGTGCACATAGCGGGAGGACTCAAAGAGATTACCGTAAGTAAATAATACATCTGAATCATTTGTGGGAATATAATTGTTCAAAAAAAGACGATTTTTATGAGATTTGTTTGATATTTATCGACAGACCAGCGTTTTTTATCCACAAGCCTCAGACCTGATTTTACTTTAATAATCAAGGATTTATGCAACCCGTTCCTCTGATAGCATTACTCTGATGGTCTAAACAACAAACTCCTGTTTTGTGGTTTTCAAGATTAAGTACTCAAAACAGTGAATAAGTCAAATCGCGATATGAATAATAAAATTTGAAGAATTATTTGTAATGGAGCTCTGAAAGAACACAAGTTAGAAAAATACCACATTGCAGTTTGTAATGAAGCGTTAAATAATCTCCTTAAAACAATGAAGAACAAGTGCAGATTGATCAAAAAACGTTTATGATTAACAATAATTTTATAATTATTGACTAATTTTTGCCTCACCTAGTCAGCACAGTTAAACGAAAACAATGAAAAAAATAGATGACATGAAGTAGTGAAATAATCTCAAGTATCATATATTCAAACAGAAATATAAAAGTCATATAAACTACAGTGTAGTCTTCCATTTTGATGCTTTTCATCAAATAATATGCTGTCAGTGCAACCACCTGCAATTGTAAAAAAAATCATGTTCAGTCTCACAAAAAATAAAAATAAATGATCACTTTATACTTGTAAGATAGAATAGAGGAAAGTCACTGATCGTATCACTGTGCAAAGTCTAACAAGCGCCCATGGGTTTAACCTTGCAAGTGATCAGTCAATGACTTGGTTGTCGTTTCCATCAATTTTATAAACTGAAACAACGTCCAGCATACGAATGAAACAAACAAAAAATTGTCAATTCTTCATCAGTCAACATCACGCTTTCAAACATAATCGTGTGTTGCCAGAACTACTAATTTTCTACTTATAAACGTATCAAAAATATTTTTTGTATGAGTTTCAAAGCTAACGATCCAGTGTGAAGTATGATATTTCAAAATTCATGATGTACAAAGAGAGTGACATATATGTAGATATAAATGAAGATACAAATTGGTTGAAATTCAATCGTTTTTCTGTAACTTACTATAAACATTGCTTCGCATCAGCAAATGGCCGAAAAAATTGGAAATGCAATCTAGAATATAAATAAAGAAAATATTTCGTTCTATTCATTTTGTGAATATTTGAATTGCACTACTGAAACATTATGGATTCACAGCTATGTGTGTACTTCAATGAATCGAGGAAACGACAACAGTACAGGAGCAGTTCGTCCGTGACAGAGTTCGCAAAACGTCAGTCTAAAAATATTGTTACATGCGCAAAAACTGTACAGTCAACCAAACATAGATGAATAAACATGAATTTGTTATTTAACAAAATATCCATGTGACTGTTGTCATTATTTCATAATGGTAGGTAATGAGTTAAGACACATGATTAAAATACATCAGATAAGTAATCACCCCTGATACGTTGAAAATGATACTTGAGTACAAATCACGATACACGCACTCCACCTTATGTAGATTATACACCATATATTGCTGTTGATTCCACCATTCAATTATTCACAGCAGTTTGGAAAACGATATTTAACAATCCACAATGTACAGAGAGAGCAATTTATATCATTAAAAACTAACAATGAATCTATCACAAATAGCCGACACGGAAGGAAATGAAGCCAATTATAAACAGGAGGGAAAAATTATGTTCTAAACCACATTCTGATTATGTGATTTGCATTACTTTAAAAGTATTTGTTCACAAATATTCCTATTGCTTATGAATATGATATGTGTCAAATCACAGTTCATTCCATTCGATGTTCACATCATGGATATTATGCAACTAACTTTTTAAAGCTGTCATTTAGTTTAACAAGGAATGCGTTAACCTTTTTTCATTTCACAATACGTTTCCGCCTGTTTCCCGTAATCGCGGTACGTTTACTTCAAAGAATTTAGAAAAAATTATTACAGGAATAAAGCGAAGCGAACAAAATTGCCGGTTTTGTTCAATTAGAGAAACAGTGATTTGTGTATATAAAGTCGTGTAACATGAATTTTCAAATATATTTGTGTGCACAAAATACTGAAAAATGATTGTTTTAGATGAATAAACATAACACGTGATGGAAGAACATATCTATATCAAATGTTGCGTATGTTTCATTACGGTTAGTTATTGAGTTGCATTTATAAATTATTCTACAACATCAAAATGGTAATCACTAATACTTACGTTACACGTATAACTGTTCCTGCAGATTATGCTTAAAATGCTGTAGACGGTTCCAACTATTACGGATGCACAACAAACTAAAATTAAAAGCATCCTCCCTTTTCCTGCAGAACCCTTCATTATTTCGCCTTATATAAAAGCCGACATACATATAGCAAATGACACGATCACCGCAATCATCTTCTCATACCACGAGCCACATAAAGCCAATGATTCCACACCAATAAACATCATAATCAACTGAAATAAACAGTAAATAAATATTGTAGTAGTGGTTGCATCTTTGAAGCCATTTACAACGAAAATAAATTTTTCAAGACTAACTAGTCACGGATCTTTAGCAGTCGAAATGCTTGGAATTCAGTAAGTCATGAATCGAAAACATTACATGTTCATCCTGATGTGACGTGTGGAAATAAAGACATAGTTCTCAATCATATCTAAATATTCAATACGCATTTGATTCTAATATCATCATACTCATGTAACGAATATTACATATGAAAATTTTTAAAACCACAAGTGCATAACTCAATTCTATCTCTATCCATTTCTTCAATAATGTAAAACACAAGTTTTTGATATTACCGAGGCACACAGAAGCAAATTAAAATTAGAAAGAGTGTAGATAGTTTCGTCTCTTGTCTCTGAACATTGACTTTTTCACAACAACAAGGCAAGGAGTTTTTCTAATTCTTAATTTTCTATACGTTCATACAATCAGCAATGGTGCACCCTCGATCTCTCCTCTTTACCTTTCATTGTCATTTGTCTGTCATCGATTCTACAGTAATTCCTGATTTCTGAACAGCTATGATTTATATTGCCTGATACACATTTATCACTATAACTGTATATCAGAATTATTCTGACGAATATCCAATCGTTACTCATTGAAAATATATACAAAACTATAAACATCTTTTAAAATCATATTCATCTTACGGTTATGATCATGATGACTGTATTCTCTGTAGCTGCCTCATGTAATGCTTTGATGAGTATTATGATGAGTGCCAATATAAGAGCAATACATCTGAAATTCAGAATTAAAATGAACAACAAAAGAATACAATGAGCGTATTACCAATCACTAGCAGTTCCAACAAATCCAAATTCAACTGCTTCTGTGCAGATAGCTAGATTGAGCGTACTTCCGGGAAACTTACACAACAAATGAGTGAACATCTCCCTGCATGGTTTAGGAAGAGTCATTCAAAAACAATACGCAGTTCTACCTTAATACACTTGGAAGATAGTGGTGTCATTGTAGATAAATCAAGATCTTTAAGGTTGATATATCGTATACCTCCATCATTCCCCAGCGGACTTCGCTCCCGTCTCCTACACATAGTAGAAGCCATAGTAATACGTACGTTCAACCCTCAATATATGAGTTTAGGACAAACTCATGATGGCCGTTTTTCGTCCGTCACCGGATATGACGTAACTAACGACTGACATTATTTTTTAAATTTTTATATTTCCAAATTAGCTGTTTACGTAATTGTTTGGATGTTTTTATTAATTATTTGTAGTCTATTCATCCGCGTTTGACCTACTATTGATAAAACTTTAGTTATCATATTTTTCATCTCATTGTGATTATCACTCAAATTGCCTTGATTGGTTAACCATTTTCATATCAATATTCATGAATATTAGAGTAAAGCCTGATGACGATCTAATTGAAAACAATGTTGTTCGCTTATATTTGTCGTTCCATATATAAAATAATAATAATAATATACAAATAATCTGAAATGCAAGTGAACAACACTTTTGTGTGGATATGTTCTCGAATAATCGAAGTATTTGACACAGAGAATATTCTGTAAATGATTGATACGTTTATCAGATATTAGTCGCTTATAGAATGCTAAAATTTTATACAAAGATACCGACACTGTATTTTGCTCGTTGGATTTTGTATTGAACTGATAATCATAATTGCTCTTTGTGTTATAGGGATGAACCACATTATTAAGTAGCCAAAAATAAAGTAATCTGAGCTTTTCAGCTCTCATGACTTACATGAGAATGAGACCAGATATGCGACGTTGCTCAGTCCATAAATTTGGGTTCAATCTATCAAGTGAAGTGATGAGTGATTGATGAGCCTCAACGACTTACATGCATGAAGTTACTTAATGACAGGTGATTTTCATGTTTAAATGTGATATTGCATCGAACACCCACGTTATCATGATTGAAATATTCCGATTTGATGAAGTCACTGGATCAGTTTCTGAACGAACTGACGAAAAGGTTAGAAACAAATAATCATGATAATTAAATATATGGATTATGTATGAAAATAATTACTTATGGCTTAATAAATTTCCTCCATTTTCTACTGTATAATGACAGGCATGCATTCCTGAACGTGTCTTTGACGTCGAACAAGTAGTGAATTATGCTATGTCGTGGGCAGTTATAAACTGACGGATTGCTCTCTGTCCATTTACTCACTAATCTATCTGCCGATGGACACATCTGTCGATTCGTCTATTCATTTATCCATCTACACTTTAACATCCAAAAAAAACGATGAATATAATGGTACTGCCACAATCAAATGCGCTGAATCAAATCATAAAATCAAAAACTGAAGTTATGGCAAAATTTGAAATATTTACAAACTCACATCTATTTTCTAAGGTTAAGCAAACACAAATGAATACAATGACTAAAATTTATAATGGCTTACACCAATTGCATTACAGCATATTTTGATTAAAAGGTGATCATTGTATTATTGAACTTCGGAACAAATAATAATGAAGAACCTCTGTGACATACAAAGTATTCTCTAATTAACTCGTAAATTCAGGTAATGTAATCAAAAAACGCGTGAAAATACTGAGATATGTAAAAAATGAACTATGTGGTTATATATATAGACTCAGACATTATAAGAAAGAATCCAGAAATCAAGAAAACCAACATGAAAACATGGTAAATGTTCATTGTTTAATAGGTATTTTTAATATTCAGTTATCTGAATTCTCCTTATCGTTAGCATCTATTGTCCGTGAATATACACTAATGCATACTTATGCGTAGGGATAAATCCAGGCCATTAAAAATTAAATAAACATTTCATTCTTATTCCAATCACTGGACACTAACTTAAGCGATCAAATGATCAATGTTCCAAACACTGAACAAGGTATAAATTTATTGGAATAGGTAGTGATCTTGAAACATCTAAAGCTACATGAGGGATTTACATTCGTTTCATGCTGTCAAAATGCCCATATTTGGGAAACATATTTATATGTATTTGTGCAATTTTGAAAGTTGTTTAAGACACACTTTAGTGATCGTTTGATGGAAGTTCGGTGAAGATATTCGTTCCTTTCTGCAGACACACGTGAAAACGAATGGCATATAAGCAAATTAAAGTACATTTCAGTAAAAAGTTCTACTATGAAGCATACAAAAATGTTCATAATCAGTCAGTAATCTGCTGGACATGTAAACAGTGAGTAAGCATGTACGCAAACATAGTTGATATTGCTATCGAAGTATTTCAAATTGTACTCGAAGTAGATCATGTGCGACAGTCGTACGCGTAGATGGTTTTTGTCGAAGCTTGATATCATAAAACGAGATCAGATGTGAAATAGTGGATTGTCAGCACTTCATTGTCTTTGAATGTTTTCGATCTAACCATGTTTTGAAGTTGAAAAAGGTTATAAGTTTACAATCGTGACCATGTCAGTTAAAAATTTATACTCATATAATTAACCAGTAAGATGACGAATTATTCTTTTTGTATTCTGCTTTTCCAATGTTCAAATTATTCATTAGTAGGTCAATACCGTTAGTTCTGTTCATTTCTCAATCGAACATGAATCGTAATCACTGAAAATCACTATCATGTATTTGACCATCATTGGTTTTCAGAAAGCAGACAGCTTGAGTGGTTTTTTGGAAAGATAACCATCTGCAAACTTCAATGCTGTAAAGGTTATTCGACAACATTGTTGATTGCGCTAATTGGAAACAGGATTGGCGCTAACAATTTGTTTAAAAACAATAATATCAATAGTTGATCTTCGTTTGCAGAATACTTAGCATGTATTATCCACTATTGTGGTTAAAATGTTGAAATTAGGTTTCTTTGAATCAATTATAAGGACTTCACTTACATAAAGAGAACCTCTAAGAAGGTGGTATGTTTACGGTCTTGACGGCTGAGAGTTCCGACAATTATCCATCTTTCGTCGAAAGTACCCATCATTCAAACGCTTCAAGTTCTGTTCAAAAACTTGCTCAATGTTTCATTTATTGAAAAATATCTTTTTTGACTATAACAGTCAACACTCACTTTGCATACCTGATAAGTATTCCATGCAGAAACTACCGAAACACAGATGTAAAACAGAGTGATTTTTATTCGAACGTGGATACATTTACTTTTCGCATATTTTCCTGGTATTATTTTACTATTTGCTGATTAGTGACTGGTCAAAAAAAATCCGTTTATTATAGCTGAAGATAACAACACGTTATGAATCTGCATGGAGCCAATATGAATCAGGCGTAAATAAGAAGTGGACTTTCTTTCTTCCCGCTGTCCGCACGTCACGAAAGCTGAAAGTTCACCGATGAACAAAACAGATGTATCATTTGTTTCATAAAATGAAGAGAGTTGAAACAAATCACATTTGTAATAATGAAGTAGAAAAATGCTTTTTTGACAGCTATCTATTTGAGCATACATCATGAAACGATGCCAATAAAGGTTTTATTTTCAGGTTTCTAGTATAGATAACTGATATCGACTCCACCCGTCCAAAACGCCATTTCGTGCTTAATTCTTCCTGTACCTTGAGTGGACCTCGGACGCTTATCCGTGGCATAATAAAGTGGTGCAGGTTAAAACGAAAACAGACGATCACCTGGTAAGATGATTGAATTCTTTGTCCTTGAGATGGTGGAGAAAACTTGTAGCTCAGGTGGATGATTGTGGTGGTGTTTCGTTCTCTGAGCCCACAGAACGAAACACCATCACAATTCTATGTCCTCTTAGACAAACCATCGGCGTTACTGTGACTCTGTTGTCATGGCAAACCTACATGTGGATCTGTTTAGTGTCTTTAATATGCAATTCAAAACAACTTCCCACAAATTACGTTGGTGTTAAATTCGACTTTCATTTCATTACATGGATGAAGTTACATGGAGTACGATCGCGGGCCATTAGTCCTATCAACTGACAAGTAGCTGAAAAGGTAGTGTATTTGTTCATGTTTCAGTATAAATAAAAAAGACAGAAACAAACATTCAAATAGTTTCAGGTGATTTTGCACTGAGCAAAAGAATCACTTGCTTACAGATTTCTGTATCTCGTAACAACTAGACAAAAAACACGATTTTAAAGACTAAGTTTATGGAAAGCGATCCACAGAATAAACGTTGTCATGATTGGAAAATACCAGAACTTTCAGAAACTTTCTTTATATTTGCCGTGGCAACCTCGAATCCAACAGTGAATAAAGAGTGGTGTGACAATAATATACTTCAAAAGATCGTACCACGGCAATTCAGTAAACTAATAAGATCCCTGTCGACCCCGATAATATATCCAGATTTCATTTTAAAATACTTCTGATTACTTTAAAGCAGCGAGATCATAATGAAGCGTTCTGTCTACTTTGAGATCATCAACATATCAGTTAGATGACTGAATATATGTGACCTAGACCAGTTGGTCTAATAATTACATGAATGCCTCTATTTTGAAATATTTTTATCATAATGGGTCCGATCACATGGTTTTTGAAGATAGAGGTAATATACTTCTTATTATTATTTACATCGAGAGACATAATACTATAATATTTGCTATATCAAGAACATTCAATATATTTTTTGAATCGTTGCACAACAGGAAAGGCATTCTTTGTGAATTCTGGTAGTCTCTCTAGTTAAACTGTGCAAAATTTAACTGTAGTAGGATGTAAATATCTAGTTTCTAAAAATAGCATTGCTATATACGGTAACACCCTGTCCATAAAAATCACTGTGACTATAAAGGCTATCCAAGCAGGGTCATACAGATCAAGTACACTTAAATTGGAGAGCTACTGATTGGAATAGAAGAAGCAAGATATCAAAAGAGTTTGACAACATCGCATTTGAAAAGTATAGTGGAGCGCTTCTCCTTAAAAAAACACAAACCGTGTAAATGCCTCTAAGTAGATGACATTCACAAAACCTGTAAAAGCCGGAGCAACCTCGAAAAAGGACCATGGAATCCGATGTTTTATTGCGAGCTGTTCGAAACCTCAGTTGCGTTGGATTTTCGCCAGCTCATCTGCACTGGACGTTGTCGTTACTTGTGCTCATGACAAAGTTCGAATATTTCCTTCCATATTCAGTAAGGATCGATCATGTGAATTCACAATATGGTCTCTCAAGCACATTCATCGACCATGTGTAATATATGAAAGGTAGAAATAAAGACGATAGACTTGACTGACCTTCCTAAAAATTGGATATGAGACATGCCTTGATTTTTGACAGTTACAAGAAACACGATATTGATGATTACTCGAATAGATCAAACCAATATAAGCAATATCATCACTTGAAAAAGTACGAGATTCTGGGTTTAATAATAATGAATAAATGGATTCGAAACTTAGAACAAACATTTGCACAGGTAATATAATGTAACGCTGCAGGTCCTGTAAACACTTTAACAGAGAATTCAACATAAAGTGTTGATTTGAACTAAAAAATCACATCATTTTTCACAAGATTCAATATTTCGCTTGATAAGACTTACGTATAAAACTGCTCGAAGCATGCGTCAGTGAAAAAATTAATGACTTCGAACGTAGACGCACACTATCCACCGAGAACAAACATTATCATGACCAACTGTTGTAGGGGTCATTTCACTGTACGTCTTGAAAATATGAAGTCTTTGCAGTCTTATGCAGATCATTTGACCTTCACACTTTTTCTCTGGAATGATTTCGGTACTCCATCGAAATAGCGAATTCGCCAGAAAACTAACTATTTTAATCGGAGTAATAACCTTCAGAGACGAAAATGTACTTAGTGGTAATTTCACCACGATAGAAGTGTGTTACTGAATTGCTTTCGAGTAAAAAACTTCGATTCATGTTAAACATATGTATTTCTTCTGGATAGACAAATGGAATGTTGAAATCATTCTATACTCCGGATTTGGCATTGCGATTTTTATTTCAAGATGATTGAGTGAAGAACAATATTACGAAAAAAACGGTCAGCTTTCTGCTATTTTTAACTACTTGAACGGTCGAAACAATACGCTCAGTGAGTTTAACCAACTTCATTCAAATTTTAAGTACCTTTTTATCGATGTAGGTGAATAGGCTTTATATTGGTATCATTCAAATGGTAAACGTGGTCCAATTGTCGATAGACTACAGGTTTTATCTTACTTTTTCTTAGAAATAACTGGAAACGTTTACGAAGAAATGTTTGCATTATTCGAAGATGTAGAAATTGCAAAACTATAATAAAACGACAGCAATTGTGATGGATGCTACTGACAACGTTTCGTCTAAGTTGTAAAGCGTGAAATGCCGATAGTAAGTTACTACCAAATTGACATTTTTACAGACAGAACGGTATCGTCATATCTTAGTCTATTAAAAACTAGAAGCCAAATAAGCGAAGAATGTCAAAAGCCCGGTTGTGTAATAAATGAACGTTTGACTACCAGTTGCACAGCTTCACAGTTAAAATGTCTCAAATCATATATAAAGCACATATGTTTGCTCTTTTCGTCCTAATTCATTTCTTCTAGGGGTCTTCCTGCATGCACACATTCTGTTATCTTCACCGCTCTCCAGTTATATAATTATTTGTCCGTTGACACTTCCTATATACAGTGTTTCATCAATCACATATTTGCACAGTCTCTGAGTTGGAGCATCCATTGTGCTTAAGTTGCGTCCGATAACTATAGATCAGTAGGATGACACCAGAAAATGCTGTTTCGCACAAAAATATTGTCTCGCACGTACATTTAGGTAGCCGTTTCAATTCAGCTCTATGTTTACTGGTAACACCGAAATAGTAGTGTGTTACTTATCAGTGAAAAATATGTTTTTTTCATAATAATTAGATTTAGTGAGTGAAGTTGACAAACAAACTGTGCGCTGAACGTAAGAGTTCACTGATTATTACAAGCTGCATAACAATTTATTCAATCGGATAGAAAAAACATAAAATTCAACCAATCATCTGCTCTGACGGTAAGAAATTCACAATGGAAAAAGGAAGAAACTGGAATAATTTCATCACTGAGTATGTCAACGTGTAGCACAGAAATAATAAACAAACGATTAAAAACCTTTAAGAGAACAAGGAAAAGGGTTTCAATAAATACATCAACCGATAACTGGAGAAAAAAGTCAACCAAGAAATCAAGTAAGCTTATAGCGATAATAACATGTTATTTATCAAAGAAAATTTATGCTTTCAAGATAAACGGTAAAAGTTTACTGTGACAATACATCGGCTTCATACAGATGTTGTCATCGTGAGTTACGACTGTTACATTTCGGCTAATCACGGATGGCTGAGAACCAATTTCTAGGTAAAGTATAACAAAGTATGTAACAAGATCTGACGAGGTGAATTTTCAAATGTACAGTCTCCTTGATAAAGTATCCAAGAAATTACGGATTAGGAGAACAAAACATAGTGATATGATGCTTAAGTGATATAATAATAACCCTTTTTCCAGCTATAGCTACAGCCTCAAATGTAAATGGTAAACCTCTACCATAATATTCTAGGTTTGATTGAAAAAGGCTTCCTGGGCAGGCATCAGAGATACGTTATATCCTGCTCTATCGTAAAGGCCCTAAGCATACAAAATATTCTGTCCGACATGCATGGGTGGGTGAACGTAATCGATCAACTGTCATGAATGCTGGTGAGATACACCACGCTCCTACTTTCCTCATGTTATGTTCTAACACTGGTAGATTTTAAAAATTGTTTTTTATTCTAAGCTCTAATTTCAATAAATTTTATACATAAACCCCATCTTTACGCAGACCAGATGACTGTAGCTTCGATGAAGCACATCACCAAGCTATTCCGTTTACACATAGTAAAATATCTGAGAAAATGGATCAGTCAGTAAGCAGCTTGTATGTTGAAACTATAGACAGATAAAAAAATATAAACAGTAAAAATTGTGTCACAAAATTCATGAAGAAGTCGACGAACAGGTGAGAAAAGGAGGTGTTTCAATTTCAATATATTGAGGAATTAAAACCTTATCCAAATATTATACGTGAACTAGATAGAACTCATAATGAAAAACAATGAACTCATGATCAAAGACAAAGGAGGAAAAAATGGACATGAGATTATAAGACTACGCAAGAAATCAAGAAGAAGCACTGCTGATGTATAGGATACACTTTTAGGAAAACAATCAACAACGCTATCGCTTGGAATCCTCAAGTAAAACAGGAAGAGCAAACTTGCAGTATGCGGGCGAGAGGAGACACACATGAAAAGAAGGATCATTATTTGGACTAAACGAGAATAGATTCTGGAGGACAGAATAGTTTGAAGAATGATTGTTTCAAACTTCGAAGGTTCCAACTGACACAAATAAGTTTTAATCACTTGACTCAATGATACAATAGGGTTCATAAAATGAATGTTATTCAGTACTATTCGGTATTAATGTATGGTTTTCCGCTTAACTGTAATTATCGCATCGATTTATGTCACTTTCAAAGACTGTTACCACGATAAATGTTATTAGGATTAGGATTTCCCGCCTGATGCCCACTTACTTTGACGATTTTGTTGGTAAACATGAACAAATGAACTTATGTTCTTATCGAGTACCCTGTCGTGTATCTGACTAACCAATTCAAACGGATCGCTATTTATTATTTGCAGGTCTGCTTCGAATTTCTGGTTTTATTGGGTTTTTGATCCTTTCATGTTACTTATGACTTTGGGAATCCATGTACGGGCTTTTATTTGTCAAATGCCCTATTTAAGAAAACGAGGTTGATGTGAAGCTGTCCGTTACTTCAATTTAGTTGTTTGAGAAATCTGTAAATAATGCATATATAATCTCACAAATACATGTTTCACATTTGTTGTAAATATTCTCTATACTAATAATCGCGATAAATCTTTTCTGTCTGAAATTGCACTGTGTACTATCCACACACTTTTCAGAAACCATAATTGAAAGATGAACAAAGGCACTATCCGTTCGAGGCGATGGAAAACTTTGCAATTTCATTTGTTTGAAGTGTGGCCTCCAAAATAATTCAGATATGTCCAGTGGTGATCAAGAAAAATTTCTATTAACCGATCTGAAATTACTGAAAATTGTTTCCACATATACTCAACCAGAGTAAGTCAATCTCATGATAGAAAACCGCAGCTTTTGGAGATACGTTTTGGGTAATAAGCTACTATTTTAGTGTAATTGGGACAGTTATGTTTATATGGTGGTGTTCTGGATAAATAACAGGACAGTGAAATATTGTATTTTGATGTTAAATTTGTCAAAGTTTTCTGAACAAACAGTAATTAGAGAATAAATCACCTAATATTTTATTATGTTGCGTTAAATATTCACCAAAAATAATCAAGAATACATTGACGTTCATCAAAGCATCTTATGAACTGCATTCAATCATTTATCATTGTCCATTATTATTTAGGCCAGAAACCTTAGTTGAATCACAACAATGGAAGAAATAAACAACAGCTTCAATATTTCAAACGAAACTACAAATGTCATATAAACTGTAGAGTAATCTTTCAGTTTGATTTTTTTCATGAAATAGTATATTGCCAATGCAACAACCTAAAATAGTGAAAACAGTCTTTTTCAGTTTGACAATAAATAGAAAAACTTGAAGATGTTTAGGTTCATGTACAAAAGAAAACCTAATAATCAAGGGTTGTGTCCCCTAAAAGGGCCTAACAGAGAAGACCTCACCAACCTAGAGATGGCCGAGATCTTCGACACCCATTTTTCTGATCAAATAAACCAGGCGCCTACATGTTCAGAGTATTACGCGAACCCAATTCGAGCTGACAGCTTAGGGAACATCCGAATCACTCCTGACCTAGTATTAGGGAAACTAAAATCCTTACGCCCATGTAAGTCACCAGGTTGTGACAACATCCGCCCTATAATCTTGCAACAGTGCGCCGAAGCCCTCTGTTCACCGTTGTGCAACCTGTTCAGGCATTCACTGGAGTCACACCAATTTCCAGCTGAATGGAAACAAGCTACTGTCTCTCCTATCTTCGAAGGAGGAGATAGAAAGGACCCAGTCTGTTGCAGACCAGTCGCACTACTACCTATATTATCAAAGGTTATGGAAGGACTAGTGGACGAACAAATGTGGGAGTACATGGATAAGAATAAAATAATCTATGAGGCTCAACGCGAGTTTCGGAAAGGCAGGTCGTGTGCATCTAATCTTCTCATCGCATGAGACAGTTAAACATCCTGCTTGGACCGTAAAATACCAGTGCACGTAGTATTTCTCGACTTCTCAAAAGCCTCTGACACAGTGCTCCACGCACGCCTAATCGAGAAGGTTGTGGAAATGGGCTTCACTGACCCACTCGTATCTTGGCTAAGAAACTAACTTGAGAATAGAATGTTTCGCACCAAGGTTAACAGGGTGCACACGAGTTGGGGAGTATCCACTTCAAGAGTTTCACAGGGGACCCTCCTAGGCCCACTCCTCTTCCTGATATTCATTAACGACCTGCTAGGCTTAGTTAGCCCACCGGGAACGATCAGCGCAGACGATGCGAAGATCTGGAGGTCCATTATAAGCGAAGAGGATTCGACTGAGCTTCAAAAGTACCTTACATCCATTGAGAAATGGGCAGTGATAAACGGTTTAAAACTCAACCAACCGAAGTGCCACGTCATGCATTTCCTGCCTTATATGACGCAAACCACCTACACTCTCAATGAAAGTCCGCTCCCTAATGTCTCCTCAGAGCGCGATCGTGGTTTAATAACCACAGAAAACCTTCATATGAGTCCAAACTATGTAGGGGATGCAGCCGAGGCAAATGCGACTCTTCACTTTATGCGAAGACAGCTTAGTGCTATAACCCCGAAATTATTTTCAATTCTGTTTAAGACGTACGCGCGCCCATACATGGATGGTCACAACGTCATCGCACCCCCTTTGCTTAAAAGAGACATAAATCTCTTGGATCGAGTGCAGAGACGAGCAACGAAATGCGTGATAGGGTTGAAAACTAAACCCTACGACGATAGACTCCAGGTCTTGGGATTATTCCCTCTGAGCTACAGGAGAATCAGAGGTGACCTGATTATGGCGTACACCATATTTAACACGTCAAACCATCTCAATGTGAGCCTCTTACCGATGCATCGCCACCAGTCCCCTCGAGGCAGTCCTCAAAATATTGCACATCAAAGAGCAAACACTCAAATTCGTGCACACTTTTTCTCATTGCGAGTCGTCGCAACTTGGAATGCTCTCCCAGCCGAGGTAGTTACAGCCCCCTCAGTGGACTGCTTTAAGAAGAGACTTGATAATCACGTACTCACATAAGGACTATCATCTCCCTCTTGGACAAGCTGTGCCTGATGCATATCTTGAGACCTGCTAGTTGTTACCATTGCCATCTCCTCAGATCACTTAATTATTCTATCTCGCCTATTCCTCTTCCTTGCTTACACTTCGATCCTCTCTCACAATCTTCACTACCGATTAATAAACTAAATTCATTTATATATTACTCAGTTCTGAAATTTTACTCAAATTACTTACTTACTTACTTACGCCTGTTACCCCCAATGGAGCATAGGCCGCTCACCAGTTTTCTCCAACCAACTCTGTCCTGGGCTTCCCTCTCCAGTTCTGTCCAATGTTTGTTCATTCCAATCATATCTTTCTCTATTTCTCGGCGTAGTGTGTTCCTTGGCCTTCCTCTTTTCCTTTGGCCTTGAGGGTTCCATGTGAAAGCTTGTCTCGTGACGCAGTGGGGTGCTTTTCGTAGTGTATGTCCTATTCACTTCCACCGCTTCTTCCTGATTTCCTCCTCCACTGGAATCTGACTTGTTCTCTCCCACAGTTAGTTGTTGCTGATGGTGTCTGGCCAACGAATACGAAGTATTTTACGTAGACAACTGTTAATAAACACTTGTATCCTCTGGATGATGGCTTTGGTAGTTCTCCATGTTTCCGCTCCATACAGTAAAACTGTCTTGACATTTGTATTGAAAATCCTGATTTTGGTTTTGTTTGAAAGTTTTTTGGAGTTCCAGATATTTTTCAACTGTAGAAATGCAGCCCTTAACTTGCCAATCCGCGCCCTCACATCTGCGTCCGATCCACCTTTCTCGTCGATGATGCTGCCAAGATATGTGAAGGTGTTAACGTCCTCCAAGGCATCTTCATCAAAAGTGATTTGGTTGGTGCATGTTGTGATGCATCGGACAATTTCGCTTTTTCCTTTATGTATGTTCAGACCTACTGCTGCAGAGGCTGCTGCTACACTGGTCGTCTTCTCTTGCATTTGTTGTTGAGTGTGCGATAGAAGAGCCAGATCATCTGCGAAGTCCAGATCGTCCAGCTGCGTCCTAACTGTACAGTTGATACCGTGCTTCCCTCCAGATGTTGACGTCTTCATAATCCAGCCGATGAACAGGATAAAGAGAAAGGGTGAGAGTAAGGAACCTTGCCTGACACCGTTCTTCACCTCGAAAGAGTTTGTCATCGGACCTCCGTGCACGATTTTGCAGTTGAATCCATCATAAGAATTCCGTATGATGTTGACTATTTTCTCAGGAACACCGTAGTGTCGGAGAAGCCTCCACAGTGTTTTCCTATCCACGCTATCGAATGCTTTCTCGTAGTCGACGAAGTTTATGTAGAGTGGTGAGTTCCATTCAATTGATCGTTCCACAACGATCCATACTGTAGCAATTTTGTCAGTACATGATCGATCCTCACGAAAATCGGCCTGTTGATCTCGAAGTTAGGCGTCTACGAAGTCCGTCATTTTGTTTAACAATACTCTGTTGAAGACTTTGCCTGGTATTGAAAGGAGAGTGATGCCTCTGTAGTTTTCACACTTGCTGAGATCGCCTTTCTTTGGTATTTTGATGAGGTATCATTCTTTCCAAACTGATGGTACTTGTTCCTCATCCTAAATCTTCTTGAACAGAATGTGAAATATTTTCGCAGTTGCTTCCACATCTGCTTTCATTGCCTCTGCTGGAATGTTGTCTGGTCCTGCTGCTGTGCCGCTCTTGATTTGTCTGAGGCCATACTGATCTCCTCAATCGTAGGTGCGCCAATATTAATTGGGAGTTCCGTGAATGCTGCTTCGATGTTGGGTGGGTTCAGTGGAGCTGGTCGATTCAATAGTTCCTGAAAGTGCTCCACCCACATATTTCGCTGTTCGTCAGTGTTGCTGATTATTTTCCCATCCTTGCTTTTCACTGGTCGTTCTGGTTTACGATAGTTTCCGGCCAGCTTCTTTGTTGTTACGTACAATTGTCTCATGTTTTTTTCTCTTGCAGCCTTTCCCGCCGTCATTGCTAGATCTTCCACATATATTCGTTTGTCAGCTCTGATGCTCTTCTTCACTTCCATGTTTGCTTCTGTATACTCGGCTTGCGCCTTAACTTTCTCTGCTCTTGTTCGGCTGACATTCACTGCTGCCTTCTTGTTCCTCCTTTCTTGAATTTTTTCAAGAGTACCAACAGAGATCCATTCATTGTGATGGTGCTTCTTGCGACCAAGGACCTCCTGACATGTTGAAGTGATTGCCTCCTCAATCCCTTTCCAATTGTTCTCCAATGTTGCTTCCTCTCCATTGAGTAGATCCTCAAAGGCCTGGAACCTATTGGTGAGGGCTATCTTGAATTCGTTGAGTTTTACGGTATCCCGAAGAAAGGCTATTATAAACTTCTGTGATGTTGTCTGCCCCGTTGTCCAGTGCTTCTTTAGCTTCAATCTCATTTTGGCGATCAGCAAGTGGTGATCTGAAGCTATATCAGCTCCTCTCTTGGTTCTCGCATCCTCCATGGTCCTTCTGAACTTTTTGTTGATACAGATATGGTCAATTTGGCTTTGAGTAGTGTGGTCCGGTGAAATCCTTGTGGCTTTGTGAATGCGTTTGTGCGGGAATATTGTGTCACCGATGACCAGTTTGTTGAAGGCACATAGGTTTGCAAATCTCTCACCGTTTTTGTTTCTTCCTCCTAGTCCATGTCGTCCCATGATGTCTTCATATCCAGTGTTGTCCATTCCAACCTTGGCATTCAGGTCTCCCTTAAGAATCGGCAAATCCTTTGGTGGACATTTCCCGACGATTGACTGCAGCCTTTCGTAGAATTGATCTTTAACGTCGTCATTGTATTGATTGGTGGGTGCATAACATTGGATGACGTTCATTGTAATGTCCTCTTTCTTTGTTTTGAAGGATGCTTTAATGATAATCAACCCATGAGATTCCCATCCTATCAGTGCCTTTTGTGCATGTTTGTACAGCATCAGTGCAACTCCTTGTGTATGTGAAGCCTTTTCCTCTTCATGACCAGAGTATAACAGTAGTTCCGCTGAAGATAGTCTCAGTTGTCTTACCTGTGTAAAATGCGTTTCACTTATGCCGAGCACCTCGGGGTTGTATCTTTTCATTTCTGCCGCAACTTGAAATAGTCATCCAGTATCCCACAATGTACGAACGTTCCATGTACCCAAAAAAATGGTTGCTCTGGTTGTCAGAAGAGGCATCAGCCTCGTGACTTCCGAGGGAACTCGGCTTTCATCACGAGACGTCATAATTCTTCTTCGAACTTCCAGGGCAGAGTTAAAATGGTTTGAAATATTTTTTCTGGTAAGCGTTTTTTTGGAAAATTAGATTTCAACGGAATGGGGTCGCCAACCCCATGTCCAACCCTCCTACTTTATCCGGGCTTGGGACCGACAGTAGCCCCTAAGGTTCTACTGACGGAGTTTACTCCAACTACCATTTTAATTTGTCCTTATTACCCTTATTACTCTCCACATTGCAACTAACTGATCCCCGGTTTGGTAATGTGACGGCGGCTAGTATTCAGAAACCCTAATGCACTGAAACAAACGTTTCATTCAAATCCAGAGACATACAAACTAACAACCAACTTCCAACTGACTAAGATTAGACAGTGAAGTGGCTAGACCTCCATTCATTGGACATTACCGAACACCAGGAACCGTACCGAAAGAACAAGAATCGAGCGCGAAGAAATTAAATTGGTTCACACTAGCTCGTGAAAAAGATATTGGATATTGGATGTCATAAATATATATATATATACATATACATATGATAAATAGTTCATCGGAAACTGATGATAATTATTGATTAGCACCAACAAATGCTAGACAAAACTGCGATCTTTTTCTAAACTACAAAGTAAGAAGATATTTCACTCTAAATCACTATGTAAATCTATGATTCGCAGTCTAAAAACTTTATATTTATAACCAGAAATGCTGACTGCTATCTGTGTACTTGAATACGTCGATGTAACGACATCAGAATCAAGACAGACTTTATATGATAGACCGACAGTGTTCAGATGGATAAATGGTCATTTCCGTCTCAAAAATAGTATATCATTACCTTTAGAATATTGTTTCGTGCACAAGACTGCTTAACGAGTGGTGTAACGCTTTCGAGCATTCTTTTATGCATAGATAATTAAACATGAATTTTGTCGAGTATATACATATAACAGATAAATGTAGCAAATGCTCATTTCAATTTTTTAATCGTTGGTGATTTGGTGACTTTCATCAATAATCATCAAACACGAAATCGGTATTCACTTTTGAATGGTTCAAGTTGATACTTTCGGACAACTTACATTACACGGAAGAGTCTCGATGATACTTCGAACGCTGCTGACGATTTCAGTTGTCTGTGATGCACATAAAACTAAAAACAATCGAATCCTCATATTTCCTGTGGAACCTTTTATTCCATGAGCCAATGCCATAGCAAAGATCATTATTGTGAATGACACGATTGCCACAATGACCTGTGCTTGCCACCCACTACAAAACGTCGTCATTCCAACACCGATAATCATCATGATCAACTAAAAAGCAGAGCAGAAATGTGTCATTTTATAGGAAAAATATCATCAAAGCCGCTATAAAGGAGACGCTACTAATTATTAACTGATAATTCATTGTTCTCATTTAAAATCAGTGAAGCATTTTTGGTCGTGCAGGTAAATGTAGTTCACCTGTTGCCGATCCAAATGTCTCGTACCTTGAAGTGATTTTCTTCAAAGAATCTGCATATTGATTGCGGATTAGAATGCCCTGTATTTAATTGTTTTTGACTTGAAATGTCTGTAAGGTGTTGTTCATCCTGGTGCACTATACT
Source organism: Schistosoma turkestanicum (assembly GCA_944470395.2). Lineage (NCBI taxonomy): Eukaryota > Metazoa > Platyhelminthes > Trematoda > Strigeidida > Schistosomatidae > Schistosoma > Schistosoma turkestanicum. The sequence continues at coordinate 22,254,171 of OX103975.1, read as the reverse complement.
ATCGAGGGTGATTTATATTTTGTCGGCAAATGTGCATATTTATTTGATATGCGAATGAAATTTTATAATATTCATATCATGAATACAAAATATAAAAATTTAAAAGAAGGATAGCACACAGTAACCTTATCACTCTGAAATGACTTCTCTTGAAGGCTTTCACAACTTTGAAGATTAACCAAGAACACAGAAGCAAATACTAGTTATCAAAAAAGAAATTGATTAGGCTTAGTGCCTCTGTTCGTTAACGTTATTAAAAAAACAATGCATCAATAGTATAACTAGCATTAAATGATCTGTTCATACAGTCTTACTTGATACACACCCGAACACGTATCTTCACCTTTTATCTATATTTGCGAAAAATGAAATTCACTGTTATCCCTGAGACCTATTTAGAACAAATTCATTTGATATGCTCATTTACTCACATCAAAATGACTAAAAATAAAAGAACATACGGACGAAGTCTCAATGTTTGTGAAATTTCCTAACGCTTGATAGAAACGAATACAATTCATAAACGTCATTCCGAATGATATTCCACTTTCAGTTATGATCGTGATGACTGTATTCTTTGTGGATGCGGTGTGTAATGCTTTGATTAGTATAATGATGAGTGTCAACATTAGGGTGATACCTCTGAAATGTGAAAACCAAATGTGCGGTGAAATAAATTGGCGTGTATATTGAGCATCGTACGAGTCAATAGCAGTTCTCTCTATATTCAACAAACGGTCACCGAATTATTAAAGCGACATTTGAATATGCATATGTTTGACAAATAACGGAGGAATTCGAGGATAATCTCCAAATGATTAACGCGTATTATTCCCCTGTGAAAAAAGCAAACATTTTCTACTCAGATGCCCCCATTGTGATTTAGATGCAGGATTGTGTTTCAAATCGATGATCAAAAATGATCGGTGAAATAGAGGAATGATCCACAATAATTATTTTTAAAAAAATGTTACCAATTTTTTCAAATTTCATAACTTACATTAGAACGAGACGAGGTATGTCAAGTGACTGAGTCCATATAAATGACCTGAATCTGTCAAGTGAAATGCTGAATTTTTAATTTTCAAATAGCTACATGCATGAATTATTTTTGTTACATTCCTTATCGCCACTTGCTTCTTTCGTTGCAACAAACGACCATCTTATCATGGTCCAAATGTTCTGATTTGACGAAATCAATGAGTTCATCTGCAACTGAATAAGCGTTAATGTTAGACGCAATCATTCATGATCAATAAATAAATGTAAATACATGCAAAATCTAAATATAAACATTCACACGTATTAACTCCACTTTTAATACTATGTAAACAGATAGCAAATCTGTTAGAAAATTTTCATGTCCACAAATATATCTGCATTCGCTGTCCATCTATATGTCTTTGAACCTGTGAATTTTTTCATCTACACAACTTGAAGAATCGTTGCGAATTATAGTACTAAAACAGCGAAGGCAATAAACCACTGAATAGAATTATCAAAATCATATCTGATGTTATATAATGTTGCGAAAATTTACGAACTCACAGCACTCTTCTCCAGCGTTCAGTTATCACAATTCAGTACAATCACCAAAATTTATGTCTACATATACCAAAATGCAATGACTGACAGTTTGATAGTATAATTCTGAACTAGAGACTAAAGAACCATGAAAAAAATCTGAGACATACAATGGATTCTGTAATACAGTTTAAAACACAGTAAACCAAACCAATGATCACGTGTCAATACTGAGACTTCTAAAGAATGAATCATCTCATTTCTATAAGCTAATGTAGTGAGTGAGGGACAGTAGACCTCAGATAAAACATCATAAAACATTAGAAATGTTCTTCATTTTTCAATACTTTGTTTATTTCATTATCTGATTGGTCCTCGTCAACAGCTTTAGTAAACTGTGAACATAAACTTGAACATATTTGCGTATCGTGATGATGAGAAGCATTTATCAAAGATCCAATAAGTGACTACTTATTAGCATGGTCACATTTCTTCACTGGAGGTTACGACCTAACCATCAGTATATTTAAGTCACAAAGTTACTGACATTGATGCAATTTTGAAGGTTGTTCGATACGCAGTTGAGTGGCTGTGGATACATGAAGGTCTGCAAAAATGTTTGTAAGACTATGTCTACCTTCACTTATTTTGAACTCATGAAGTGTTTTAAATATCCATTATTTGCAACTGTGAGATCAGAATTCTTAATCAAAATAAACTTCACGGAATGACGTTGAATTATTTGCTCTGTAATCTACCTCATCAATGATCATATTGTTCCTTATACGTCAGTTCCTAAATTTTATATCTTTTGGCAGTCAAACATGATGGTGGTTCACTGAAATCGACCTACATCAACTCAACTACTATCGGTTTTCCGGAAAAGATATACAGATCGTTGTTTGAAAAAAAATTATGCTGCACTTTCATTACAACAATGTTGATGACAATAATCAAAGACAAGATTATTAGTATTATAAATGATCTTAACAATAATAGTAACTTGAGTCACTCACCCTCAATCGAGTAAACATTCTGTATTGATCTATTCTTTTCAGTTTTTCACAATCGCTGTTCAATCTTTTCATCTCTGCCTCTTTTTCTCACATAAAATGTGTTTTCTGATCTTTCGTTATTTTGTATTTCCTTGATGATTGCGGGTCAGGGCTTGACTCGTGACGCCCATAAGTCAGCAAATTGAGTACTTTCTATCCGCGGAGGTTAACTTCAATCTATCAGTTAACTGGACTACCGTTCCTACCTACTTACAGCAGGTTGATTTGTTGGCATGCACATCGAGAAGCCAGCCACGCAGAGAGTCAATTGACGAACTTTTCGATTATATGTTTAAATATTTCAAGAGCAATCGTCCGATGAACTATTAGAATAATCTTTAAATATTTTATGGACAATATTGATTATATATATAATTGTATAAATACGCATGCTTTATTGTATATTTTTATTCAATTAATAAGTGTACTCCAACGTCTTCCGTCTTCTTATTTTCGAACGGTTGAGAGTCTACTATTCGATGATGTCATTTGTAAAGTGGTTTTGCGGTACTGAAGTAGAGAACTTAAAATGTTTCTGATGGTGTCAGGCCAGAGGTTTCAAAATATCTTGCGTTAACAATTGTTTGTATACAAACGTTTGTAGCTACCCATTAATGAATTTCATATTATGCAAGTTCTTACCATAGACAATTAGATGATGAATTGTCACTGTGTTTTTTAGTTTTGTAATCTTATCAAAGTCGGGTTGAAATTCTTCTTCGCCAAAACAGGCATCTTACATTTTCCAGGAAACATTCAACGAGATTCCCGAATATGGGTCAAGATATGATATATGACAGATATGATGATGGATACTCTCCCTGAAATCTTAGTTTCGGCATCTTGACCGGGCTATTAACATTCAACATGAAAGATACACATATGAAGTATGATTTCATTATTGCCAAATGCAGTTAACTAGTTAGTTTCTGTATTTACATAGAATTATTTCACCAGTATACTAAAGCTTACAAGTGAACTATTCCGATATTGTTTTGATTCGCAAAATATTTGAAACCGAATAAAATGATGAAAATTCAATCAAAACCAATCAATAAGAATGCTCTGTATGTAGAAGATGGTTTAAAAGTATACCGACCTATACATTTCCGTGCAAATTGCTTTTACAGAAAAGTTTCAAATATTTGAACTGATATTTTTCCAAATTATTGATTTTTATTATCTTACTCAAGCACTCTGATAATATTTATTGTGTTGTAGTAAAGTTCTCTAAGCAGGATTTCTTTTGAATGATGATGAGTTTACACTTTTCTTCTGAACGTAGAACGAAACTTTACCATAATCATACATCTGTAGTACCCATTTCCCCCATCTTATCAATGACATTTATCTAAATTCACCGATGACCAATTTTCAAGTTTTAAATGTTATATTGTACCAATTGCTAAAATTGTGATCGTTGAAATTGCAACAATCACAACACAATAACTTGACTTTGTGATAAGTGCAATTTTACGTCGAGCCAACTATCTTCCTCCTTAGCCTTCAGACTAGTTAGCTAGTGCTCTCTTCTCAAGTTTATCTTAGCCTGTCCTTTGATATTGTTAACCATTCGATTTAATCTCGATTGTTTTTTTCAAAAATATGTGTTCAATGTTAACCTAGCTAATTACATTCTATGGCAATTTTTTCGCGGACCACAAATAGCTAGTCACCCTTTATTAAATGGGCTGGATCATATTTACAACTTTGCCCCGCTATGCTTCTACGATTTTTATTCTCGTGTAAATCGGATTCAATGAATGCATGAACGACTGCTTGAAATAAATTCATCCAAACAAGTTCATATTTGGCTTCTTATAATCGTCATCCCTTGGTACGATATACAACGACTCATTAGAAAGTTAATTTTATAGCATAGTTGACTGTTCGTTAATAATTAAATCGCAGATCACCTGAACGGCGAGCCGTCTATTGAATATAATGCTTGCACAAAAACTTAAAAAAATTAAACAATTCTCCCATAGCATCGACTTATTAATAACCTTTTTTAATCAAAATTACAAAGCGGTGACTTATTGAAAATAGTTTTTAATTCAATTTGCTTGTATCGGGTTGAATGTTTTCTTTTGATGATATAACGACTGGAATCAATCAGTATTTTGTGGTGTTATATTTGAGTTTCGAGTTTGGAATTAGATGAAGTAAGAATTCTGTATTTCATTTTCAACCATAATCTATCTTCTTTCATGATTTTGTGGTTAAACACACTTCTTATCTGAAAAAATATGATCATTTTCGTGTTCTCTTTTCGTAACATTCAATGAACAGAAAATAGTACATTCCAGTGGTTTACATGTTCGGGAGAAAATTTAAAAATCATCAAGTAAGTAATGCTTGTAAAATGAAACCTTTTTTTTTCAATAATTTACATAATTTACGTAATTAGGCATGTCACCCTCAATGGAGTATTGTTCGTTGCACAAGCATTCTGCGATTCAGTGTAATTATTGTTCAGTCTTTCATGTCTGTCTCAGTTCCTCGGTGTAAGGTATTAATTCATTTCCTATATTCTCTAAGCCTTGAGGATTCAAAGTGAGGGTTTGTCTATTGATTCAATTTCATCCTCCTAACGATTCTTGATAATTCCTTCTTCCACTGGCACCTGGTTTGTTATCTCACAAAGTGGTTTGTTGCTCACGGTGTCAAGCCGACGAATGGAAAATCGGCAATAAACACTACTATCTGTTGAATGATGGCAGTTGAGGTTCCCTCAAGTTAGAACCCTATACAGTAGAAATATCCTAACAGTTTTATTGAAGATTGTCACTTTGGTTACGGTTGATAATGGTTCTGAGTTGCTTGTGTGAAAGTCCTTCAGTTCTTGTTCTGTTACGCGCCATCAATTCTGCATCAAATCCACCATGCTCGCGAAAGATGATGTTCGGGTGTGTAAAGGATTATATATCCTCTAAAACGTCTCCGTCAAGTGTGATTTCGTGGTTATACGTTGGTTTATTTCAAGGCATCTATCTAATTAGTGAGCACATGGTGATTTACGGTTTTCGTGTTAAAAGGTGCTCTTTTGCATGTGACTATTGAACAGTGTTCTAATTAGGTGCTGAATATTCATCCACTGAAGTTTGTCGGAATTTTTGTTTGCTTGAAACGTTGTCTGTAGAACATGAAAGATGCCAATTAATAATGAATACACGCTTGATGAATAATGAAACCACTGTGAGTACGTACTTTTATTTTTAACATAGTTTCTAATTATCAACCTCGCCTTATAAACTTTTGCTATAGAGGAAACAATGAGACGATGTAGTTGATCTGAAAAATGTTGTTGAACCAAGTTCAAAAATATAGATCAGTCTCGTCAAATATGGATGAACACTTGTCAATTCAGTTACTACGTGAAATAATGCAAGGCGAATTGAATAAAATTTCAAAAAAACACAGAGTGTTCATTGTAAAACAAAAGAGAGGGTTTTATCATAAGACCGAAAGGATTGAAAATTTTTACATTATCCTAGACTGTACAGATTGCCCACAAATTACCACTGTAAATTTAAGCTTTTGATAAATAGATTCTGTATACATGAGGGGAGGTTAATTTACGTACATGCAAGGTTCAGTTAGTTGACGAATACCAAAGAGGTTAAAACACGTGTCATTTATTTCACTGCCGACCAACATCTATCTCAAGTCATACCTTCACCGTAAAAATTTATGGCAGCTGTTGTTTTAGTAATTTCATATTTTGTATAGGATATAGTGTTCTATTTTTAAGCCAGTTAGGATTAAAATAATAACTGATATTTTTAAATAATTAAGTCAATTTTATGAAAACGGATTATTTATTGATTCATTTCATCATTACCTTCATTCAATGAAAGTAAACTGTATGAATACAACAAATTATATGTAGCATTCCATTCTTTCGCAGCATTCTGTGTTTAACAGAATTCGTACGAACAACGTACAAAGCATCGACTCTCCCTGTACCTGGTGAATCGTATTCAAACATTTCTACTTGCAGTAGTGGTGCTACTTCTACGTTTATGTCAAATAATTATTCTGTTCACGTGAATACATATTCACTTTATTTTATTCACTGAGCTAAAAGAATGGAGAGGAAAGAAGTCAGTTTTTTCTATAAGGCAACCAGCCTTATTCATCGGAGACACTTTCACTGACTACAGTTATTTGTTAGTTCATGTATCACTGTATTATTCATATAATCATGTATTTGTCCTTTATGTAGCGGTAATATAGATCATGCTTCTTCTTAGCTTGATTCAATGAACTGTGTTCTAGAATTTAACTCGGAATATTTATTACGTCTCATGATGAAAGGTGAAATTCTTCGGAAGTCAAGAACACTATGCCTCTTATGACAGCCAAAAGAAACATATTTAAGGTACACATAATGTTCAAGGCACTGAGTAAGCTATTCAAATTACTGAAAAAACAAATAAATAACACTTGAAGGTGATTGAAATCTGTAAAACACATAGGTCGCAGGCTGGACAACTAAGACTTGCTCTAGATGAGCTGCTGTTATATTACTACCACAAAGAGATTACATCAAAAACAATGAGTAAACTTGATGCTGTTTAAACAAGCACAAAATGCATTATTGGACCTGGAACCATCAAATCATTCTTTAAATAAAGACAGAGGTCACTAACATAAACATCATCAAATGCTGTGCATCTGCCAGTGACGACAATAACGACGTTGAAGATAAACTTTATGTATGTAGTCAGTCCTTAACAGATGCTCACAGGAGTATTTGACGATTTAAATGGGAGATCCAAAAGCCGAGGCATTGACAACACTTTATATGAAGACATCATGAGACGACATGGACTGGTAAAAATGAATGATAAAGGTGGAAGATTCGCAAACCTATGTGCTTTCAACAAATTGGTCATCGAGGGAAAAATATTGCCACACAAACGCACGCACGAAGCTTCGTGCGCAGAACTACGTACGCAGAACCAGGTCCATCATATCTGTTTCAATAAAACGTTCACAAAGGGAACGAAAGAAGAAGAAGAGTAGCGGATATGAGTTTAAAACATCATTTACTATTCGCAAAATTGAAAACAAAATTCAAGAAGCTTTGGACAATGGGGCAGATAATCACGTATAATTTTGATTTGACCTTTAATAAGTATACTCACTTAAGAAAGCAATCAACAATAGGTTTCAGGCTAGAAATCATGTACTCAATAGGGCGTAAACTACCATTGAAAAAAGACTGAAGGCTGTCACTTCAACATATCATGACGTTCTTGGTTATAAGAAGTAACATCATAAGAAACAGATCTCTGTCAGTACTCTTGATGAAATTCATGAAAGGAGAAATAAGTGAGTAGCGATCACTTTCAGCCGAACAAGAGCAGAGACAGTTAGGGCAAAGACTGAGCAGTTACGAACATCGAGCAAGTAAAGACGAGAATCAGAGCCGACTCACGAAAATAAGTAAAAGATCTGGTAATGACATAAGAAAAGGCTGCAAGAGAAGCAAACGTGAGACAACTATACGGTTTTGTAAAGCCGCCTCCCGGAAACTATCGTAAATCAGAACTGCCAGTGATAAGCTTAAGAGGCAATGTTTTTAGCAACAATAAAGAACAACGAAACAGCTATTTGAAGAAATCTTGAATCGTTCAACCTCACTGAGGCCATTCGACTTCGAAGCAGCTCGTATGGACCTCAGAATAAGGATTGGCTCATCAACAATTGGGTACATCAGTATGGCAATTACAAAAATCAGCGAGACCGGAAAATGTCACAGTAGAGGCAATAAAAGAAGTGGATGCAAATTAAATACTGTTCCAAATTATTTTCAGCACGATTTGAGGTGACAAGAAAGTATACAGAGGCTTCAACGAAACTGAAAAACGACTCAGAAAATTTCGAAGACAACATCTCGTAGGACATAGAAATCGCGTACTTGAAAGATTGCAGACTTCGGTTCACTGTGGAAAAATCAGTTAAATGGAGATCACAACTCTTTATCAGTTTTGTGGACTACGAGAGAAAAAACTTGACACAGTAGTTAGGACAAAACTGTGGAGAAGATAGTCAACAACGTTAAAAATTATTTCGATGGATTGATCTTCAAAATCATGCTCGGAAAACCGCAGACAGACTCACTTGAGGTGAAGACAGGTTACAGACGAACTTGACTATAACCGCCGTCCATCTTCCTCTATATGATCGACTGGATTATGTAAACGTCTTTGTCAGGTGGAAGGCACTGTACACAGTGTACCGGCAGCCTACTCAACGCGAGGGTCGAAACATACTCAAAACGACCAGCGAGATTATACGAAATAACATAACGTGCACCAACCAAATCAGTCCTTATAGCTATGTTTTGGGGACGTTAAAACATACTGCTTAACGCACGCAACTGCGTTTCATGACAAGCTCTCACCCAATTCCTCAATGTTTAAGAAATGGAGGATGGCTCAGGAGCACAATACTTTGAGAACTGGAGACAGATATGAGGAGAATGAAAGAAAATCCGACAGAAATGGTCAAGGAAGCTTAAACCGGAGCTTCTTGAATAATACTGATTGGTGTCCTAAGCTCAATTGCAGTTAACAGGCGTAAGTAAGTAAATAAGTAAGAAACATCAGTTTGCATAACGTATAAATCACACAGTGGATGAAATAATCCACACATATAATAAAATTTGATTGAGCTGCGAGTATATCACTTTTCCGAAGCAAAATTTATTCGCAACATACTGAACATTAGGCAGTGACTGATATTATGTAAGTCATTTTCTTTGGAATAGTGGTCTCATTCCAGCTAACAAGTATCAATATTACGTTTTTAGCCAATATGCAATATATAATATGCAGCTGTAAAATTGTTTTCTATGTAATTGCCAAAATTATAATGTCAATAAGCCCAGTGAATAAGGCAATCCACCAAGAACTAATCACTGGTGTGAACACTATTATGATTGAAGTTGAACGCTAGCATCACTGTACTTAAAGTAATTATCTAATGTAAAATGATTTTGATAATTCTGGTAGATCAGCAGAGATCAGTGGAGTTTACGAACATAAGCCAATGAAATATTTTGAAAGAGTTATTTCATTTACATTATTAAAATGAATAGTTAGTTTCGTTCATTACTTTCTATTCATTACTTATCTATGTAAACTGGAAGTACTTCTAGAGGCTGTTTGTTAAATAACCATTTCAAGAAATATCTCTTCAAATAACTGCTTATGGGTCTACTTATCTTTGTAAACGAATAATTTCAGTACCTTCAGTTCATAGTCGAATAGTTATTCTGTAGACATTTTGTAAGGAAAGTTTACGAAAATGTATTCATCTGTTCATCACTTTATTTGGATGGTAAGTGAACAAATTTACCTGTCACTGTCACTGCCTATTTCCGATTACTATCACCATTTTTTTTGAATCGTTTGATTTTCTCATCGTGATTCGTCCGATAAACGTTTGTTTGATTAAACAGTGTGTTCAGTATAAAAGCTGAATAACATCATAATTCGGACGAAGTAACGGATAACGTTTTTAAGTCATAGATAATTTTCTTCGGTAATAAAATATGAGCCTTAATCCTAAGGCGTGTACATTCTCAAACGTGAAGTCACAATCTTCACACTCTTTCTTATATTTTGATCAATCGTTACAATTAATACAGACACCGTATCGTAAAATTAAACAAACGTGCTATCTACTGCAATTAGGAGAAATGTGAATTGTAGGCATTCGTAATAACGTTTTGTGGTCGATAATCAGTTGTGAGTAATTCAACAATGGACAGAATAACGGTGATTACTATTCGCTGCAACTAGGTGCTTTAAAAGTGTATCCTGCTCATTCAGTTATGTGTACAAATGTTTTTACATTTTGAACTCAGCTGCACTTAAATCATTTGTGGGGATAGGATGAGTTCTAATCTACGTTTTACTATATATTTATATCAAAACAGTTTATTGATCTACAAGTGCGTCAACAGCTACATGTTGTAAGGAGCCAGTAGTTTGTTATTGTTATTATGATAGTCATATCAAATAATGTCTCGATGATAGAATACAGATCAAGTAAAGATAAAACTGAAGTGGGCACTAAATATAATAATAAAAAAGATTCAAAGAATTATTCGCAATGAAGTTCTGAGAAAATATGATTAACAAATGAATCTTATGACAGTTTGTGATGACATATTAAATATTCTCCATAAACAATAAAGAACATGTTCATATTTATTAAATTGTTTGATGAATTGCAATAAATTATTGATACTTCAACTAAAATTTGTAGTAAAATGACAACAATGGAAGAAATAATTAACATGAAATTTTGTAATACTAACTAGAACCAAATATAGAAAGGTGTATATAACAGTCAAATAAAGTACAGAGTAATCTTCCAGTGTGATGTTTTTCATCAAATAATATGTTGTCCATGCAATCACCTGTAATTGTTAATAGAGTCATGTTTAGAGTAACAAAAAATAATTGATAATATTAGTAAAAAATTAAACACATAGTATTTATTTGATTCAGTGAAGCATATTCACTGATGTAGTGAGTGTAAAATGTGTAATAGGTTGATCTGTTTCAACGGCGCAAGTGAGCAGTCAAAGCTTTGTTCGATTATACGGCCAATCAAAAATGCTCAACCAACAAGTTTGTTGACAGAATAAACAAAGTTTTACTCGAATCTTCACTCATCTACATCGCGCTTACAGGCAGGATCAAAGTTAAAGTGACAGTATGGAGTATGAAATTTTAAAATTCACAGTGTTTACAGAGAGTGACATTGAAATTCAGTCGCTTATCAGAAACTTACGACAAACATTCCCCCATACCAACAAATGAAGGACAAAACTGAAAAAGCAATCTAGAATAGAATGAAAGAAGATATTTCGTTTTATATCATTTCGTAAACATTTAATTTGCATTCATACAAAGTTTTTCATCCACAGATATTCTGACTGCCATGTTCGAATTTCTCTAATTACATGAAGTGATAACAGCATGTTAGCACGATAAACGTCATCGCTTCTCACCGTTCATCATAAGAAACGGTCGCTTTTTTTCAACGTTAGTACATCATGAAACTACAGATATTGATGTTTGCAAATAAAATGTTTGCGTTAAGCTTCCGTGTCGTCAACTATACGTAAATGACTAAACAAGAATTTATTTTGAGTACTCGAGAATTACAGATAACTGAGACATGTATTAGTTAGAAGTTTTGTGCATATTTCATTATGTTTGGTTATTAGGTGATATACATGATTTTCATACAACATCAGATCGTTAAAACCTTTGATACATTGAAGTCGATGTTAAAAACAACTTACATAAGCCCGTTCCGATCATTTGCAGATTAAACTCAAAATGCTGCAGATAATTCCAACTGTAACTAATACACAGCTTACTGAAAATAATATTATTCTCAATATTCGTGGAAAACGTTTCATTTTGTCACCCAATATAAAAGCCAAGATCAATACTACAAATGGTACAATCGCCACAATGATCGGTTCATACCACCAGCAACATAAAGTCATTAATCCAACACCTATAATCATCAAAATCAACTGAAAATGCAAAACGAAACGTGTTATTTTATACTGAGTTCGTGATTGAAGAGATTTAAATCAAGAAACACTTCTACAGAATAGCTGGTCAAGCGTTTTTACTAATTATGTTGTCTTAAAATAACGCTTTGTGCATTGTAGTGTATTTTATTTGTTGCACATCTAGATATGCCATATAGAAACGTAAAGATGTTACTTCAATGAATCTACATATTCACTGCATATGTAAATGTATTGCCAACGTTTTCATATGACGAATATCGCATATGAAAATGATAAAAAATTGAGAGCACCGAGCAACCTTGTCAATTGTAAACAACCTCAAGCGAGAGCATTGGATGACGAATCGAACATCGTGGAAACAAAAATTCAATGTATCACAAACTATACACTAGCAAAAGCAATCGAAAACTAGTGAAATTAATTCAGTTTTGTGCTTCTGTGCTTTGATATCATCACAACAGAAATCCTAACAGTAATTCCATCAACGGTTTATTTATCTCTTCATATAGTCTCCTATGATGAACACCTAATTTTTACTCTTCATTCATCTGTCATCAATTTCACAGTTATCACTGTGTCTAAAACAGCCCTCATACTTTTGATATTCTCACATAAAAGCATAGAATTAATTCTGCTTATTAGAGTGAATACAGAGGAAGATTGAATAGTAGTGGAATTTCTGTGAACTAAATGAAAATATGCACAAATTCATCAAAATATGCTGAAATCATGTTTGACTTGCGGTTATGATCATGATGATGGTATTCCTTATAGTTGATGTGTGCAATGCTTTGATGAATATTATAGTCAGTGCCATAGTTATAGCGATAACGCTTAAATGTGAAAATAAGACGTGCGACAAAATAAATGGAAGTGTAGATTGAGTAAAATATGATTTTTTGGCAGTTTTTTTTATTGCAACAAATATTCAGCAATTCAGATGAGCAATAATTTCATGTGGATATGTTTGACAGATAATGGAAGAATCAGACAATGTTGAGATGGTGGAGAAAACTTGTAGCTCAGGTGGATGATTGTGGTGGTGTTTTGTTCTCTGAGCTGGTTGTTTTGGTTGTGGAGCTTTCATTGTTCTTCTGAACAACATCATCAGCACGAACTTCAGATAGAAGTTCAGACTGAAGTTCGTGCTGATGATGTTGTTCAGAAGAACAATGAAAGCTCCACAACCAAAACAACCAGCTCAGAGAACAAAACACCACCACAATCAGACAATGTAAATAACTGATAAGTGATTGTCATGATGATCGGATATACAGTTATTATAAAATGCAGCAATTTTCATTGAGGCATTCATTGTGATATTGCCGTAGTATTGTTCGTTGAATCAATAATCGCAATCGGTTTATCAGTTAAGGAGACGTTTGACAATAGTTGTGGACAAAATAAATCATTTATTTTTTAAACTTTCATAACTTACATTAAAACGAAACTGGATATTACATGTGGCCTTGCCCATACAGTTGAAATGTATCTGTCAAATGGAATATTGAATTTTCGATGAAAGTAAACTACATACATGCACGCATTGTAACAGATGGCCTTAAGATTTTCTTCCGATTTTTCACCAAAGGACCAAGTTTTCAAGGGTAGAATATCCAGATTATACTGTATCGGCAACTCCATCTTCTATTTAATTTTGGGAAACAGATAATCACAAAACATTATGACATGGATAATATGAAAATATGAATATTTATTCGTACACTTATTTCCCTCACTCTCTGCTCTTTATTAATTAGTATACATTCATGAGCACTTCTCGGTCGTTAGTAGGTAGTTTGACATCGCCGAGTCATGCACCATAGTGAGCAGTTATTGACCGACGTATAGTCACAATTATTATGCATTCTTTTTCTGTCTACTCACAAGTCAATCCATCCACAATTATATCTGCCTCTGTCCATGACCAACTATTCATACATCTATCTATCTATTGTTCCATCTCTCTATATGAAATGTATCCATTCAGTTCATTGTACGGGCGCAATCAAGGCAATAAAACGCCGAATAGAATAGCCCAAATAAAATCGTAGAAAATTATGTTGTGTTTAGAAAATTTCTAAACTCACTTCTCTCTTTTCCAGCGTTTAGTCAACACAATCCAATACACTCTCTGGCATTTATAAGCGCATTCGTCATTTACGTCAAAAGATGTATTTAATACTGTATTACTGAACTTTGGACCAAATAACAATGAAAAAATCTACGCATAACAACTTACTCCAGAATTCAATTCTAAATACACTGAACCTAAAAAAAGAACACATGAAAATACCTGGAAATGAGAAAGATGAACAACATTTTTATTTATATAAGATCAAATATTACGAAACAGAATATAGATAGCAGATAGAAAATTCATTTTGATAATTTTCATACAGCTTTGATTTTTTTTCAGTCGCATAAGTGGTCCTAATCATAAGTCCTCATACACCATGAAAAATATTTGCTACAATTTTTGTATACTAATGAGGAGAGGTACTTATCAAACATCCAGTCATTGAACATTTACCAGTATGGCTTATGGTGTGGATGCTGAACGACGTGTTTATAAATGACGGATCAGATTCCATATCAATCCACACAAGTATAAAGGAGCTCAGATTCGATTCATTCAAGCCACAAATTTATAAATATTTGTGAGATTTTGAAAGTTTTTATTGACACATTTCAGGGGCTATAAAGATATAATGGACCTCCGGTATAGATCATCGTTCATCTGAACCGACATCGGGGCGTGAAGAGTACGAGCACAGTGAAGTGCTCTAGTGAAGGCGAATGAGCTGAAGCATAACAACTTCTTTGTAGTGTGCTGATGATAGGCTTTGTATGTCAAAAGTTAGTAAGCACAATCACCTTCCTACTGTCGATACCATCATCGAATCATTCACAAATATATATCATTGATTGTGACTTCAAACCATTTCAACAATCGATGAATAAAGCTAACAGAATGATCATATAAGTAAGTGGTAAACAATGGCCAAGTATACATGCGCACACGTTTATAAAACTTGCTTAAATTACAAAATCCGTGAGAGGCTTACAAACAGTACAATTTGTTAGAATGAGATAAGACGTTAGATTTTGTATTGGCGCCACTTCATCGTAGTTGGATATTTTCAGTCAAATTTCATCAAACATGTATTAAAGTAATCGGATGAAACCAAAATTTGTTACTTCATTTTTGAAAACATTCTTAAAAAATATTCAAATATTCATGTGTTCATATCAAAAATACAGTTTCGACATATCATCTTTGGCGTACTGAAGAGGATAAATAATCTTTCACAACCGATCTCATGTAACAAATATCATCATATCCTGCAATTTGCTTCAATTACCAATCCTCCTTTATACCCATACAAAATGCCTTGCAACATTTATGCTTAACTCATCCCGTATATAGTGCTAATGAGTCTGAAACCAGCCAATCGCCTATTGAGATACTTGGATGAAATACTCCTAGGGATAAAATGATCAACGTTTATGTCCTCATACACCCATACTAATCCCTCAACGAACAGTTTATCAGGCCATTTATCACGTGTGTGTAAAATGTATACTCTGGGTCATCTGTTTTCATTGGAAAGTGAAATGGTTTACGGAAATGAAGCAAGACTCGATATGATTTGTCAGGATTCAAAATTATTTATAATGAGTGATCGGTTGGGTGCTGCTTACATGGCTTTCAGTATTGATGATTAGGAGATTAGGACTCTAGACTCTTATGAACTGGCAGCTAAACATCTCGTTTAAAATTCATTTCAATCCTGCTGCAAATAATGGTAATTTTTAAATCCAAAGCTCAAAGACAAGTATTTCCACGTACACAAATTAACAGCTGTGTCTCATTGAAATATCGAAACGTTTAACATTTGAGTGTCGAAAATCAATAAATTTAAAGAAACTGTATGTGAAATAAACCATATAAAAGTGAAACAAAAAGATCAAAGCCACTGAAAGAAAGATTGTGGATCATAAGAGTCCTAACTGCTGTGAAGTGTGTGACAGTGTTTCATTTAACAACGGCTGAGGATAAACGGAAGTAGGATTCAACTACCTGGTTTACAACTTCTCAGTGCCGGTAACGTCATGATTTTTCCATATAAATCACCAATATATTACGGGTTTTCAAAGCAAGGGCACAAATATTGAAGACATATGAACTGGAGAGTTTCTGGTTCGAACGCAATAATCTAGGCATTGAATAAGTTTCTGTGTGTCGCAGTATAAATAGTGAATTACAGTGATTCCCCCCTTATGACCACGAGCCCGTGATGGGGAATTGCGAATGCCTCAAAATAGATGACATTTATGTACCCTCCTAGACGTTCCGTGACGTAGAATTGAGACCTAAAAATACACTGTCTGATTACAAACTGCTGAAAACGAAAACTGTGTAAGTTTAATCCTAGCCTCTTGGAGGTCTCACCATATTTGACCAACATAACTCATCCGTATTGGACGTTGTCCACAAGCAGGGCGATGATTTCAGTCATATAGTTCTTTCAACCTTTAGCGTTGAGCAATAAAGTGTCTGTTGGGATAGCCAATCGAGAAGAAAGCCACGCACATTGTGGATTGATGAACTATTTAATTAATGTTCATGATGAACTATTTCATTAATGATGAACATTATGATTACTGTTCGTGATGAACTATTTGATTCATGTTCAAAATATTTAACGATATTTATATAATTGTATAAATACGCATGTTTGATTGTATATTTTGATTCTGATAATAAGCGTTCTCCAACGTCTTCCGGCTTCTTATTTTTGAACGGAGGGGTCTAACGTTCGGGTGTCATTAGTAGAGTGGTTTGGCGTTACATCAAGTACAAAACATAAAAGTGTCCATCTATTTCATGGTTATTGCTCAACGGTCTCTCTGGTGCACTTATCACAACTTCTCAGAACATGAAAGAATAGGATGAAAAAGGTTGATTCCATAATCATTTCTGAAAACTGGAATTTCGACTCCGTAACATAGGTAACAATAGCATGTAATCATTCAAGACAGTTATATAAACGCATCGCACTGTCATCACTGGATGAATTAGTAGATTGTTAGTAAACTAAAATAAAATAAAATATTTTCAAAAGTTAACCACAAGCTTTTAACAGCAAGGGACAATGAATGCTACAAGTCTTCGGCTCTTTAGACAGTAAAATCAAAATGAGCAGACGATCCAAAATTTAAATTCTTAGAAGAATGGCATAACAGATCTCTGAAATATTGATCACCAAATATTCTTCATATTGCATTTGTTGTTATACCAGAAAGAGTAATTAAAACGACTCCATAGACATATGCGGAATTATATAACACTTAGACAGCATGTATCAAAAACGTGATCATTGGAAGTGAGTGATGGAATGTGTTGTTAAATTAATGAAAATCAATGTATGTTGTTCACGAGGACTTTGGCAAAGCGTTTGATAACCTACCTAACAAGAGACATCTTTTCATTTTGTGTATTTCATTCAAGCTATGTACAGGGTTAGCAAAACGTTGCTTTTTGGATAGACCTAGTAAGTTTGTCACTTGTCAAGATTTTGTAAATTGTACATACATGCTCCAGCATCAGAACCGCAAACTTTGGTTATTTTTTATCTCACTGATTATATTTAGGTGTATTACCAGACAACAAGATGACATTGAAAACTTATTGTTACCTCGTGATTCGCGGCTTACAAGCTTTTCTTACATGTACTTTGGTAGTAGTCGATTATTTCTAGTAATAACGACAAGATTAAATATAATTTTTAAACTCCAACGCTGCTGAGATGTTATTGATCATTTTTGAAAATTGATTCGCTATCTATGGTTACTGAAAACTGAATGAGATTTGACATATATAAAACTGCATCCGGAATAGTATTTAGAAAATAGGTTTTTTGATCGGTAATACAGGTATACTAGATTTGTGTACTGTTATTCTGACAATGTGAAGTTAAACATTCCCCAATTTTTTTTGTCAAATACGAATATGTTTTAACACATTTGAAATCAGTACCAATCATTGCAAGACAACTATTGAAACCCTGAAATCACTGGACGGCCGTTTCGTTCAGTGAAAGATTGGGGTTCGAATCCTGCAAAGTTCAGGAGTCGTGGATGCTCACTGCAGATGAGTCACATATTAGGAAAAAACGGCCGTCCAGTACTTCCAGGTTTCTAACGACAGTCTAAAACTGATTGGTTGATGATTTCAAATGTGTAAGAACACAAAACTTCAAAACTCCAATTGAAAAAATATGTTTAATCAAATGCTACGTGTTTAAACCTGCGGAAATTATTGATCTTCAGTTTTCAGCTGATGGATGCTTGCTCCTGCACATTTTGCATGTCTTCGATTTTCTAATGTGCGATTCGGTGTTACTTCATCGGTAAATCTTTTTGACAGCACTTGACGTTTAAAATATGTTATTAAGATGTTTCAAAGCACTAATTTTAATGACTTTACTAATTTTCAACTGAATCCTCAAGTCGGAACTTCTTTCACGTTAGCGATTCTACACTTTCGTACGGTAATTTTGGTACTTCGATATTTTTTATAAAGCTAGTGGGCTTCTCGCCGCTTATGGCATACTGACGTCTTGTTTAGTAGACAAGCAATGTAATGTTTATGTATGCTCGCAATAAAAGATCTGTCAAAATTTTATTTCTATTTACTATCACATATATTGATTAGCCCGGACATTTCTATCATTTCTTATCACGTGTGTTGAGTGGTAAAACTAGCCACCATTAGTAGGTGTTGTCATTATTATTGATCTCAGCTATATCACAAAGAAAAAATCTTGATCAAATAGTACTGTGATTCAAATAAGACAAGTAGATCAAGACTCAAAGAAGAGGTAATACATCTTTAAATCTAGCCAGTCTGACGTGAAATCACACCTTTTCTATTTTGAAAGTTATATCATTGATGATGATCAGCTGTTCTGTATTTACTACCGAATGTCACTCAAGTCATGGTGAGAGTAATTTGAGCCGAACTGAACCTCTTGTACGATTGTGGTACTCAGATTGTTTATTGAGCTGTGACTAACTATATACTTGTCTTGTTTTAAGTACCGATAATATTCATTTGAACAAAATTTTTCTTCTTTTCAGAGTAACCATATATACTATGAACTAAGTTTTCACTTGAAGTAGCTATACGCAGTCAACCTAAGTTCAGCTCAAGTAAATTTGTTAACATGAAGTACTTGTAATATCAAGGGATCGTCTGTTGGTTTTGTTTTCAGTTATTAGTCAACTATTCGGCTTATTTCCTGTTCTGAGTAGCTAACATTTCGCTGTTGGCTAAAACTGAATCTTTCAACTAACAACTTTATACAATCACTTTCAATCGATTAACTATTTGATGTTACATCTGTGTTAAACAAAGCTTATTCATTTTCACTGTAGAGCTTTAGATTACTGTGACGAAACTGAACGTTTTTAATTTTGCGATTCAATTATTTCGTGATCTTGCACAACACTCGATTCATCTCATGTGGTTGATATCAAACTGACCTAATTGTCCAGAGGTGAGGCGTTGAAGCAATAGAAGGAAAGTCATCTGTCAATAGAGTATGACTCAACCTGTAGGGCTCAAGCTGTCAACTGGAATTACACTCAACGCATTGCATGAAATAGTGTAGTATTTTACCCGTGGCAATAATATATACTACATATAAACCAAACATCTCGCGAAAGGATCAACATTATCCATGAGTAATCGTCCATCATTTATATCTTGATTTCGGATATCACATAAGTTTGTTCGTGACATTTGAAAAAAATCTTTGATCATGTATTCATGATCTCAGTGAAAGTGAACAATCTCCAAAGCATGGTAAAAACAGTAAGCATGTGCACACTACTTAACAGATTCCTCGTTAAATATCTCGGGTTTGTGTTTAGCAATCGTGATTAGTTGAGCTCACTCTTATTGAACTGACGGCTGTTGCTCACAACACAATTGATGATAGTCATGCGAAATCGATGATTCATTGAATTAATCAGCTAAGAATTTTATGGGGTGAGCGTTTAAGTGCGAGAATGACAGTTTTGAGGTAGACTTTCATTCGAATTTTTGTTGGTACGCCATTCTCAAGAGTACTTTGTTAGGAAAAATACGCCTCGATGGATTGCAAGTTTCTAACATTGATCTGATAATCTTGGTTTTCTTATTAAAATCTCCTTATTATGATGAATTAAATGTCCTGTCATGCATTATTTTGTACACTCAATCTTCTATTCACCATAATCGTTTTGCTAGTGTGTATCTCGATCAGCTTCAATTGACACAACAAACATCAATGAAGGGGTTCGCAGAGCGCCTGACAAAATCAGTTGTTTTTCCTAAGAGTAATCTATGC
>OX103975.1:22196143-22233117 GCA_944470395.2 Schistosoma turkestanicum | reverse complement strand
ATCAAAAAAACGCAATTGATTGATAATAAAATGACTTTTATAGGGACGAAACAACAGCATTGCTTACGTTATTACCACAGGGTATTCGAAAAATGTTTTGAAAACATCTAGAAGGTTTTCTTTGACTTGTGTGTTTTATTACTATAATTTCAGTGAATTTGAAAAGTATCGAATTTCAATGTTGACCGATGATCTTGGAAACATGGGGTCTGTCAAACGAAGTCATTATGTCACAGAAATATTTAGCAAGAACTCACAGTGTGAAATTTGAAAGACACATGAAATGAACGATCGGCCAAGACAGTGAAGGTTGGATGATGCTGGTCTGCGGCCTATGCTTCACTTGGCGGAACAGGCATACATCAGTAGGTATATGTTTCTAAAATCCTTCCATTCCATTGACTGGATACGTTTATGAGATATTCTTGAAACTGTATGATCTCAATCTTTGTTACTTTGAAATGTAGTTACGGATGTTCAGCTGCTTCATTGTACAATAAAATGATTATTTTATTTCCATTAAAGTGTTATTAAGTCTGTTGTTCCAGAATCATCTCTAAAATAATATATTTAGTGACAAAACTTTTTGTGAGTCTTCACTTTATTTACTCCAACCTAGTTGTAAAATTTCGATGTGAATTGGATGATGATTTTGTCCGTTAAATATGGAATGCTTGAAGTTGTTTGACGGAACCTGGAACAACTGGATACTTTTATATTACCTGATTCAACTTTCGGTTTGTGCTCAAACGTTTAAAACAGAAAGGTCAAGTTTTGTCTTGTTTATTCGTTACATTGTTAGCGGATCGTTTACAAAAAGCAAAAACTTTAAACATTCTTGAGTACAGTTTGCGCAAATCCGCTTGATGTCGAAACTACTTGTTAAAGCACAGTGACTGAACCTCATATTCTGTTAATGATAAGATAATTTGATTTTTTTTACCTTAGCCACCTCTTTTTGCAGTCTCTAATTTATCAACGCCATGTGCACATGTGTCGTATCGTACTTTCTGTGCGCGCTATTTCGTCTTTCTCAAAGTTCTTAGGCAGCTTCTCTCAACTCAGTTCGCAAAATGTGATGAAGTTGGATGGATACAAAACCGTCCTGGACTTCGGATGAGATTTCAGTCGCACGAGGTACGTACGAGATTACCGACAAACAATCACGTCGCTCAATACACCTACCTTCAAGCTTTCCTCCCTTACCTACGAATAAGCAGCTTATAGTGTATAAGATTGTACACCCTGCAACATGATTACCAAACTATTGTTACCTTTTATTTCATACATTTGGCTCAATGTTACGCTTCTGGTTCCGTCGATTTTCCTAAAACGTGACAACAATGAGGCTGATTAAACGTCTGCTGCGTTTTATGGTTAGGGCTCAATCGAACGCCATCTTCAGACTATAGGTACAAACCACTCTGATGGAGCACGTAAGCTCGAGCAGCATACACGGCATCTTACTTCATTTACCTTTGCTTATAAATGACCTTCACTTCTCAAACGTCAACCCTTGCGTACGGTACGCTAAGACGTCGAACAATCGCCACAACATCTGGTGACTTTTTGTCACAAAGAGAGATAGTTGCGTGAATCTGTCATTCATATATAATCCCATTTTGTATTTGTTTGCTGCATATTTCATCTCAATATCGTTCAGTATCAGTTAAACGTGGATATGTGATATAGGAATACAGATAATATAATAGACTCCGAGTTGCAATATGTCACATCTTGGTCTGTCTTCTTCCAGTCATATCAGATCAATCGTTCACGATTGCACATTAAAACACTGACTATGGGCGCTAAAGTGATCTATCTATGCTAAGGGTGAGTTTGAAAATACAAGATGCTTGCGACTTCGATAAAGTGTATTTCGAATCTCCGTAAAATTACTCTAATTACTTAGAACGTTGGGTCTTTATTTAAAAGCTCCTCATACTATGAGGTCAAGTTAACGACTGAATGAACTTAACTTCGGCAAGTTGAACGAATGAGGTCTCAGGCAATTCTTTAAGGCCACAATGTGATCATAAGGAATCCGATGACATGATAAAGATAGAGATAATTATTGTCAAAAGTTTGATATCGATTTCCGTGCTGATCTTAACCTGTATTGAAGCTCTTTGAGACGAATTATAGAAGGGCAGATGAGAGCGTTTGAAATGATGGAGGATCTCAATCTTTAAAAATTTGGAAACTAAACGATCTCAAGACCTCTCAACATATTAGGTCAATTGTTGTACAGGACTGAAGATATTATGTGCAGGCACTCGCAGTCTATACAGTGAAATGACGCGGCGCGGTAAAAGAAGCATGGACTCATTTCCGGCAGTTATATAAACACGTCACCTAATTGTTCATTACTATTACAGTTAAAATCGCGGTCATCACAGTATAAACTAAACGTTCCGAAGCTTACTAAAATGGACGAAAAAATGTTCGAACCTTTGCACATCGAAAGCGATGGGATGTTACATGGTAAAAAGCGCTTAAGCAATCACACCAAAATTAGTTGGCGAGTTTTATATTATGCATTCCAGATCTAGAAGCAGCAGGAAAAAACAATATTGGTTTTTCGCACCTGAACACTTTGTCTATATTAGTATTTGTACTTGTGACCATCACCAGACAAGATGATGACAATGGTAATCAAAAGATGGCAGCGCACTTATCGAATTTCAAAGAACGCAATATTTTGTTGTGTCTTGCTTTTTAAAAATTTTTCACATGAACTACGGTAATAGTTGGGTATTATTATTATTATTATTGCAAACTCTAATATCAATCATGTTGCAATGATATTGATCATATGCAGTAATCGCTCGGCCTGCTGTACTTAAAAGAAACTGAATAAAGTGTGGTTCCTGAAATCTGTTAAACCATGTCTGATTAGACGAATCTGAAATCTTTCCGATCGTTATAAATACTGTTTTTTGAAACCTTGTTGCATGTTAACTTGATGTTAGCACTGTCCTAATGACAAGTAAAAGTTACTTTGGGTCATATGTTCTTCATTATATAAGTTAGAGAAATGAATATGTTTGCTCAAGTCAAAACATTTTTTGCCTTTTCATGTTATTGGTTTTAAGTTTATACGTGGTTGTCCACTGGTTAGTGTTTCTTTAATAAAATTTGTAGTCTCAAACTCGGTTGTTATCGATTGTTAATAGGCAGTTATCTATTGTATAACTGTTGGATATTTTGTGCATAGGGGGTTTTGTTACATAAGCAAATTTGTGGCTTGAAAAAAAGTTAAATGTGATACCGCTTAAGTCAAAAATTCTTTCACATTAGTAGTTTAAGATTCTTTATACTGTTCTTCGACTAGGTTATGCCTCATTTCAGTAGACGTGAAGCGAAGAATAAAATTGGAAACACGAGTCTAAAAAGTAAAAACAGTTGAAGGGCGATCTTATTATCATTGATTACCTGCCCTGTTATTCAGAAAATAAAAGGTCGAAATAAACAAGTTGTTGATAATCTTGACAAATTCCAGAAATACCACGACAATACCTTCTCCGCTTTCAAAAATTTCCTTGAGGGTTCGAAAACATCATGAGAATTATAATAGGAGTGGTGGAAAAAGCAATATTTCAACATATCTTTAGGTTCGCGGTCTATAAATTGATAATCACAAGGAGTGGATGCAAGTCATGTTTGTGAAATTGATTTGG
Source organism: Schistosoma turkestanicum (assembly GCA_944470395.2). Taxonomy (NCBI): domain Eukaryota; kingdom Metazoa; phylum Platyhelminthes; class Trematoda; order Strigeidida; family Schistosomatidae; genus Schistosoma; species Schistosoma turkestanicum. Next base: position 22,229,437 of record OX103975.1, on the reverse strand, counting down.
GATCAGGGTTTTCTGTGACTGGATAATGTTTGAGCTGCGCAATTTTATTTTGTAGACCGGAAGCAGATGTATAGCATGCATTTAGTAATATGCGACGATTCACATAATATAATATTTTGTCTCGGAAAAGTTATGCTGAGAACGTTGAAAACACCGAAACGCCTAAACATTAGGATTGTTAGCCATTTGGACAGCTCATATTTGTTTCTACCTCTTTGCTTCGTCTCATAATCCAAGCAAACTGGCTGAAGGTCGGTACGAATATATATACAAGATGCAGTTATAATAAATGAATTTCCACTGGTTTGTTTCGTTGCGGAGCAGAAGCAGAACTTACTTTCGGTAAAGGCGTGCTGATATGATTCTGGGATTCTATTTTCATCTCTTCTAAGTTGCTTGTGAATACTAAAACCTGTGGGCAGTTTCAGAATAGCCTGCTTATTGTGGTAATTTTAAACAGTTATTTGTCTCTTTCTTGAAAACACTCCCAACTTAGATGCATTGACAAACACATCTTGAGGTACAATTTGATTTGCTCCTTCTTTCTGAGATTTCGTCGTAATAAAGGAACATTACAAATAAACGTCCATCGTACTTCTACGTCTACTCATTTATGTCTCCAACAAGGCTCAAAGTTGCACAAATATTTTTCTAAATGTGGCTTGAATATATTTATATTGAAGTCTTCATTTTTAGGCAAATTGAAATGAAATCAATCCATACCTAAATGGCACGTTTTCATGTATAACAACGCACACCATGACAAATAAACCTTATTGATAACTGTTCAGTGATGAGAAAGATTTTATTACGTTAACTTGATAACTGCTTCTCATAATCACTTCACATGAACATGTAGAAATTAGTGTTCATGGTGTATGGGACCATTCAAATAACTAATTATACGAAGAATTAAGCAGATGATGAACATTCTTTATGTTTTTATTGATGTTCCATCTGATGTCTACATTCTTTCATTTATTATATGAACTGAAAGAAATAATAAGGTAGTTCATGTTTTTTTTCACTTCCAAGTAATTTCACGTGTTACTTGACTTAGTCTACTGTATTTAAAACGGCGTTGTTATTCTCAGCTTTTAAACTGTTATGTGGTCCAAAGTCCAAAAATGCAGTAATCGCTTGTCAATCAATACATGTTGGTTTATGAGGTTATAAATTTCATCGAATGTATTGAATTGTGTTAGCTGAATTTTGTAGAATATAAGTTGGTATTTTATTTTGATGGTTCACTTCCAGTGACTTTTATTCTCGAATGTTGCAGCATACTGAGCCGCATCAATTCCCTTTTATGGGGTAAATGAATAGAAAGATAGATTGATAGGTGGTCAGATAGATAGATGGAGAAATAGGCAGACATGTTTGTAGACAGAAAGATTTATGAGTAGTTGTTGGCCAATGAACCATAATGATGAACAGAAGTCTATCGATAACTGCTGACAGCAGTGAATAATTCAACGACGTCAGTCTGATTGTCTGACGGCTAAGATATGTCTACGAATGCATAACTATTAAAATGTCATGGAAGTTGAAGGAAATAAGTGTTGAAATAGCTATTATTATTCTGACGTAATCCACACATTTACTAACCATGATTTTTTGTATCTAAATTTTCAGCGATTTCATTCAAAGATGGATTCCATGATTTTATCCAATCTAAGTAATTCAACCATGATAACTTGGGGGTTCTGTGCAATGTCGGCAGCAAATAACAGCAGCACCTGCACGGAAAATAATTGTTGCATGTAAGTAACTGATCCTGTTTAAAAATTCACCATTCCATTTGACAGATTCAACGTAAAGAGATGGGAAAAGTCACAAATTATAGCTAGTCTAGTTCTAATGGGAGTTATTGATGATTTAAAAATTGATTTTATTATTTTCAAACAACAATTATTGATCAATTCCTGATCTGACTTATCAAATGGCATTAGCGATTTACTGAACTATCTTACAACGAAGTCACAATGATGGTATCTCAGTATTAAGCGTTTGCTTTCTACAGGCAAATAAAATCTGATCATCATGAAAATCATTTACTGATGCTTCTAATTGTCGAATTATATAATTATCTTTCTAACATATCCACATAAAATGTCGCTCATCTAAATAGCTGACCACGTTTGCATTTTAGAGAGAACTGTTAATGACTTATACAAACCTCAATGTACTCTTTGATTTCATTTGTTGAACATTTTATTCTCATATTTCAGAGATATCGGTCTAGTATTGGCATCCATCATCATACTCAGCAAAGCATTACATACCGCATCTACAAGGAATAACATCATCATAATTCTGACCGTAGGTTGATCATGATTTCATAAAATGTTTATGGTTTTGTTATTATTACCATTGAGTTTTCAGAAATTACATGAAGATTCGATCTTAGTCAGGATTTACTTTTATATGCGTATGTGTGAATAAAAAATGAATAAAAGCGATTTAAGGGTCAGAAGTAACATTGTAATTGGTGATGGACAAATAAATTTGACTGATGAATAGAAGAATTTGTGCTTATGAACCGATTAGAATATTTGTTAGAATTATCGTTGGCTTCTTAGTTTTGATGATAATAATGCCGTGAAACACGAAAAACGTTTTTCATTTGTATTTACATCTGCTCGATAATGTAGTCTTGAAACGTAAGTTTAGGCAGTGTGTATTTTATCATTTAATGCTCCAGGTAGAACTCCTTTTTAGCTGATTAGATTGAGTTGTAATTTTTCGTTTTTGAAATTTGCATGACCAAATAACTTCAAAGGATTAAAAATGAGATCAATCCTTGACGAATTATTGTTAAGTAATATTTGTTTTTTGCAAACTTATTTAGCAAATCACAAAATAGCAACTAATACATTTCTTGTTTATTTTTCAGTTGATTTTGATGGTTATCGGTGTTGGATTTTTGACTACATGCGGTCATTGGTTTGAAGAGGTCATTGCGGCAGTTGTGCCACTGGTAGTATTGATCTTGGCTTTTATATTGGGCGTAGGAATGAAAGGATCAGCAAGAAAATGGAGGATACTATTATTTTCAATTTGCTGTGCACTAGCTACAGTTGGTATAGTCTGCAGCATTTTAAGTATAATTTGCAATAATACATGTAATGTAAGTTTTCTTGTAGTATCAACACCAACATAACGGAAGTGGTTACTGATCTGATGTTTTATGATAATCATGTATTTCGCCTAATTTCTAACCGTAATACAATATTCACAAAAATTGAAATAGATATGTGATTCACCAATCTCTTACATTTAAACCTTTGAACTAACCAACGTTCAGTATTTTGAGCGCACAACTGCATTTGAAGATTTGTGATATCCGAACTTGTAGCATTGACTTCTATGTATAGAATGTGGTTAATGATTCGACTTTCTAGAATAAATATGAATGTCACCTAACCACTAGGAAATTAACATAACAATTAAAATAAATACATGCTTTATTTATCTGTTGTGTGTTATTACTCATAATAAATTTATGTTTATGCACTTATGCATATTTGAATGTGCGGAAGCTTTATTCGAACATTTTTTAAGTTTATCTGCACACAACAATATTTGTAGATTCATGATGTGAAACCATCAAAATAAAACAGACTATTTGTTTTACTGAACAAACACAGACGATGATGTTCAAAAAGGTGTAGTGCTTTTATCGATCGACGAATCATTCAAGCACACACAGAACACTCTGCATATTTGTGAATAATAACAGCTTTTTGAATGCAGACGAATTATTCGCAAAATGATTTATAATAAAAAGTTTTCTAACTCTGCTATTTAGTTTGGATGCGCAGTTACGTCGGCTGTTTGTTGGTGCGCAGCAATGTTTATCGTAAGTTGTTGATGAACGTAAAAATTTCGATAACTTTCTGCTGATGATGTTGGATCCCCAAAACTCGGTTGATAAATATATTTATTTTGCATTTATTTTATGGACCGGTCAGTTGACCTTGAGATCACATTTCACACCAGAAAATTTCTTCACTGTGATTGGTCTCTGTGTCATTCTAGTGTGCTACATCTGTCACGGTGATTCTTATTCGGACGCACAATACTTCTCAAGTTTCATCCACATCGACTATTCCTCAGTCGGTCAATGGTATGACCGATGATTTTTTCACAGTTTCAATATGGTCCTGTTGTCAATATTACATTTGACACTTGGTTCAGGTGTTATGAAGACCTCGTCAAACTTGATTTTGCTGACAGAGAAGCTGTAATTTGCGTCTCCTCATTTGAAAATTTGTTCCGTCAGAGCTCGACCAGCATTGAAAATCCAAAAACCCACAGAACTCACGCAACTGATCATTCGATGCTACTGATCAGTCTTCCAGCAAGCGTTTTGATTGATACTCTCTTTCCAGTACTCGTTGTCACTGCTTAAAACAACTCATGAATGACTTCATAACTCATGCTGGTATTGTCAACCGTGAGTGCGAATTATTCGAACTGAAATCTCTCACCGATAACTAATTCTTATCCCTCAAATTCACATGCAGTCTTCAATCATCCAAATTTTCCGACATCAGAACTCGGATTTCCAATAGATACCGCATCTGAAGTCACTATCCTCTCACGCAGAAAATTAGCCAAACTAGGCAGCCAATTACTGCATCACACAACACAAAGGCTTTGTACAGCATGTGGTAATAACCGTAGTCTGTTCGGACAGTCTGAATGTAAAGGTACCTTCCGAGACTTGTCATTTATTGGGGTATAATATGCAACGCCAGCTGATCTAAATCTACTTGGTTTAGAATGGTTCGACCATCTAAAATTGGCTGATCTCCCGTTAAATACCATATGCCACCTGGTATCACAACCACATGACCCTGAATCATATACGAGGAAGCTGATGACGGACAGTTTTCAACCTGGATTAATTCAGTTTACCGCCATGAAAGCAATGCTTTGGTTGAAACCTTGGGCTAAGTCTGCTTTCCGACCAAATAAATCTGTATCTTATGCAACATTAGCAACAGTAGACGAGTTGAATCAACTTCAACAACAAGGACTTTTTACTCCTGTTTCTTACTCTACTTGAGCAGCACCTATAGACGTAATCAAGAATATCAACGACACGATACGTATATATGCTGACTTCTCTACAGGTCTAAACGCAGCTCTAGAACAGAATCAATATCCTATGCCTCTCTAAGCAGATATTTTCACTTTGCTGAATGTGAGTAAGCTTTTCGCATAGCTCTATCTAGCTGATGCATTTTTGCCAGTGGAAGTCGATGGAGCACCAAAACAGCTGCTTTTTATCAATACTCATCGTTTGTCTTTCGTAGTTAAGTCTGCCTCACCTGTCTAACAGCAACTAGTGAATACTATGCAATCAGATATCTCAGGAGCTGCAGGTTATCTCGATGATATTTTAATTGTTCTCGACATCCGTACTGCAACGCATCAGTTAAAACGGCTTCCAGTTACGCCAAGCAAAATGACAGTTTTTGTTTCAGTTTCGAATGTTTTTGGGATTTAGATTTGATGCCGACGGCTGCAGACAGGATACTGAGAACATCGGAACTATGGAGCTTATACCCACTCTCATGAAAGTCTCAGAATGATCATCTTTTCTCGGGTTAATCAGTTATTATTCAGCGATTGTTCTTCCAAAGCATGATATTCGTGCTCCATTGAATTGTCTTCTGCTGAAGCTGTTACGTCCAAGTTTTTGCTCCTTCCTGTTTGTGAAGTACTGTGTGTCGATCTATTAGCAATTCAAGAATACAAATTTATAACAAACCGAAACTCCAAAGTAGGAAACAAAGTTTATTGTTCATTCACAAATAATCGACCAAAATGTCGTTCGTTAATTACAATTAGACGGACAATGTCGTTCTAATTACAATTATCTTCAATTTTTTAGGTTCCTGGAGCACAAAACTGCTAACGAACAAGCCAAGACAAACAGGAGTCAAAAAATGGCCGAAATTACAATTCAAACAAGTTCATTAGTTAAGTAAAACAAATTAATGATATTTATGTGAAGATTTTATACAGACAAATGTCTTCGTTTCTCCCGTAATAAAACGTAGCAAATGGAATTGGACTGCAAAGTGTGACGCGACTTTTGGTAAACTTAAGTCCTTAATTAGCTCGGAACTAATAATAACACACTACGAATAATCCATGCCAATTATCATATCAGCAGACGCTTCAGATTATAGCCTAGTTTCTGTTATCTTACTTCAGTTCCCTGACGCGTCAGAAAAGCCCTCATGCATTCGTCCCTTACACTAAATACAGCAGAAAAGAAGTGCAGCGAGAAAAAAAAGAGGCTCTTGCTCTCATGTTTGTTGTTCGCCGTTTTCACAAGTTTATGTACGGTGAGGTATTCAAGCTTTTCACATATAACGAGCCCATAGTAGCAGTATTCGGTTCTAAATCTGGCATTCCAGCCAATTCTGAAAATCCTCTTCAATAAGATTTAAAAATCCAATATCGACGCAATCTATAATTCGGTCAAGCAGACGCTTTGTCGCGACTCAATAACGATCAAGTAGTGGCTTGAAAAAGCACGGTAATTATATCTATGTCAGTGGAAGACTACACGGAATGTAAACTGACAACCGCAACCCAAGCATTATTGGTGTCTGCAACAGGCATTCGAAATGCTCCTGGAAACAACCTCGTCATCAAGATGACGATGAAACATGTCACTAACGGTTGTCCTTCGAAAAAGTTTAAAGGTGACATGAAGCAACTGTATCAGCGGCGGGATTCACTATGTATTAATCAGTCAGTCAGTTGCAACATAGAACTTCGTACGTAAGTACATCAGTTCAGGTCGCCATACCACATCAGCACAGAGATGTAATTGACAATTCACATCCAATAGTATAAGAGTTAATAAGGGTATTAGAAGTAATCGGAGAGGTTAGGATTAGCAGAAGTATGATTCAGTTAGAAAAGTTTAGAAAGTCAAAACTAGAGGGGTTCGAAGAATCCAGAAGTTTAAGATTTCAGAGAACACAAAGAATAAATGTACTGGCGCCATTACGAAAGATTTTGAGCCACGTCATTCAAGGTCTCTAACCATCGATTTTTATCATCTCGTGGACCCCAACCAGGTAGTCGACAATTACCGACATGGCTCGTCAATGACTTCATTGATTTCTGCCTTGTTTTGGTTTGGCCGTACCTAACGTTCTTCCAACCTATCCCCACACTACAAAAAAAAGCTCTTCGAGGCAGTCGGTTGTTGGGCATACGCAACACATGTCCCAACCATCTCAACTGATGAAGTGTCACTACTGCATCCATTGATCTGCCATTCTTAACTTGCATCCTATTCCTAATAACAGCGTTGCTCACTCGGTTGTCCCACGATATACGAGCAATGCTTCGAAGACACCTATGATCGAAAACCAATAACCGACGAGTATCTTCTACTCTCATTGGCCATGTTTCACAGCCATAAAGTAAGACGGAGCGAACCATTGCGCGGTACACTCGTCCTTTAGTCAGCAAACGGATATCTCGCCTACGTCATAAGTGACACAGGTTGGCAAAAGCCAATCGAGCCTTCTGTATCCGTGCCGAGATTTCGTCAGTCACTAGGCCATCAGCACTGATGAGACTCCCAAGATAAGTGAAGCGGTCTACACGTTCGACCACTTCACTCCCTATCACTAGTTCAGGTGCCGATGACACCCAATCTTGAAGCAACATTTTGCATTTCGAGGGGGAAAACCTCATCCTGAACATGCTTGCATTGTTGCTTAGGGTAGTCAGAAGACTCTGCATTTTGTCAGCGTCTTCACCAAGTAGGACTATGTCATCGGCATATTCTAAGTCAATAAGCGAGCCACCTGGTAAAAGGTCCACTCCAGAAAATTCAGACGAGGATAAGGTTATTTCTAGGGGCACGTCTATGATAAAATTAAACAAGAATGGAGAAAGTGGATAGCCCTGACGGACACCACTTGATGTAGAGAATTCCGGTGACAGTTCGCCATAAGCTCTCACTCGACCAGTGGTGTTTGAGTAGAGAGTTTGTATGAGGTTAATGTACTTATTTTGGTACACCTTTCAATGACAGACACTGACACAGAACCTCACGGTCCAATGAGTCAAATGCCGCTTTGAGGTTCAGGAAAAATATGTGTCTCTGTACCACGACCTGTCGTAGTGTGAAAACGTGGTCTTTACAACCACGTCCAGGTGGAAAACCAGATTGGTTTTCTCGAGTTTGCTCTTCACGAGCTTTCGTTAAGCGTCGAGGCCCATATTTAGATACTATATTAGTTAGACTTATTCCTCTGTGATTGTCACAATAAAACTTCTGTCCTTTCTTATAGATTGGGACAATCAGTGATTGTGACCAGTCACGTGTGATTACGTCCAAATACCAGATTCTACCTAAGATCTCAGACAACCTAGTTGCTAAAACTTTACCAACATCCTTAAATATCTCAAGAGTCAGTCTCTCAGGACCCGCAGCTCGTCCCCGCTGCTGATTTCCTAACGCTTTTTCAACTTCATTAGGACTAGGGGGACTGAGGTCGATTTGCCATTCACGATTACTGGAGATCGTAGGTAACCGAAGAGTGGCTCGAGGCCAGGTAAACTGATCCCTTAAGTGTTCTGCTCATCGATCCAGTCTCCTGGATAGAGAATAAATGAGAGTCCCGTCATTTTCTGAGATAGTCTCACTTACACTAGGATACCTAATACCAGTTTCCTTGATAAGTCAGAAAAGTTATCTACTGTTGCCGCTGCCTTTTTCATCGCTTTTGCTTTCGCCACATACCACTGATCGCGATCGTTACATAGGCTTTTTATAAGTCTGCGCCTAAGTTGACTTCATTCTCCATCATGTTCAGAGCTAGGTAGGATGAGTTTTCGGGCATCCATCAGATCAGTGGATGCTACTGAGATCCACGGCTTCATTCTAGCCTTATGGTCAAACTTACTACCAGATATCACTGCTGTTTTCTACAGCCTTTTTGATATCATTCCAACCTGCCCCCGAATAGGAATCGCTTAAATGGTCGCCTAACTGTCTTCCTAGTTGTCCCTGAAATATATTTTCCGCCCTATTATCATTGAGTTAAACCCTAAGAGGCTTTCCTATGGTGTCTTTCCTACGCACAGTAAGCCTCAAACAAATACGCGCTCGCACTAGAGCGTGATCTGAATCCAAACATGTGCTACAGTCTTCTATCGAACTCTTCCATCGGTGGCTGATGGCGATGTGATCTAGGTGAGTCCAACGTTGAGACGACTATGGAAGTCTCCAGGTCAACAGATGCTTTTCCTTATGCCTAAAGTTAGTGTTTGCTAAGAATAGGAGGTTGTCTGAACATACTTGCAACACACGGTCACCATTGTCTGTTCTTTGAGCGGCGACACCATAATATCCACCGAGCTGTCTTTCATTTTCACTTAGTCTTCCTACTTGAGCATTAAAGTCACCAGCCATTATTACTACATCAGAGCGCTTAGCTTTTTAGAGGAGGTCCGAAAGCTTTCTCTAAAACTCATCTCCCAGCAAGAGCTCTGGAAGGAGCATCAGGGCTACCGAATACACGAAGAGTAAATGAAGCTGCTTCTTTATTTTGACATGGTGTGGTAAAGTGTATGACGTTACTCGGATGCTGTATGCGCGTTTCCAAGACGCAGCATACATCGATGGCACGAGATTCTAAAGTCCTAGCTAATGATGCCTGTTGCCCTATTTGATACAATGTCCTTACATTAAATGCTCCAACATGTAGTGTAGAGCTGGGTTGAAGGAGACCAGTAATGACGTCTTATCAACTCGCATCGTTTGCATTAGCTGTAATGTGAGAAGAGTTAGGCGTGGAGATAAGAAAAGTATCAGAGGATGTAGGGAAGATTCGATTTCGACGTATTTGGTCTCGTGTGCTGTTACGGGTATGAGCGCGGTTGTCTCTTCCCGGCTGCCCACACCGAGGAAGGTTGTTTCTTGAGGAACCTGAAAAGAAAGATAGATTACTGTTGGTCTTGAAGACCTTGGTGCGTGACCGCAGAGCCTAAGGGACAACTGCTTCACGCTGGTCACGCACGGCCTTTTTATGAAAAGTTTTTGAGGATGAGCACGGTACTTAAAGGCCATTAGTGGGCACCTTTACCCAAGTAGACGAAAATCCGCGAAGTAGGAGATGTCAGACATTTTTAGGGCCGACCTTTTCTCTCCCTTCCTTCCTTATGAGAAGGCAGGATCACTGCAGTCGCTGGTTTTCCGAGGGAAACACCTTACTGCTGTCACACCTCTCTGCAGTCAGCAGTACGACTTCGCCCTCAGACCTTGGGTAGCTGCTTTTAGTCTCATCGTTCTCCAATCGATCAGCCTGGCATGGTAGGACCTGCAAGAACATATATTCCACCCAGTAGAGCTCGGTTTGGTCATCACGACAGGCAAGCCCGACCACCACATCAAGGTAACAGCTACGGTCGAGAATCACTATGCATAGTGAACGATTGTTTGATGTTCGGTGAAAGTGTAGTGGTACCAGAATCCCTTTGTACAAAAGTGCAGAGACAGTTCCATCTCGGTAACTCAGCGGTCAAACGAATGAAATCCATAGTCAGGAGTATTGTTTACTGGCCTCTCGTTGATGAACATGTCACAGCGATAGTTTAAAGATGTATGCGATGTCCGGAGGCGTCAAAATTGAATGCGAAAGTTACACCCGTTTGAAGGCAGAAAACCTGCACATCCACAGTCCAGGATGCATATTGACTTCGCTAGTCCAATTGATGGAACAATGTTTTTGCTTGTAGTCGAAGTCTTCTTGAAATGGCGAGAAATCAGTCCCAATATATCGCCTACGAAAATGAAGACAATACAGCTCCCAAGTAAAATTTTCCCGAGAAATAGCATACGAGATGTAATCGTGTCCGACAATGGGTCTCAATTTGCCTATACCGAAATCTAAAAGTTCTGTCAACGGCTAGCCAGTAAACACTCACGATCGACACCATACAATAAGCAATCGAGTGAGCAAGCTGAAAGGTTTGTGTACACGTTTTAAAGCGTATTGCTTAGGTCGAAAATGGAGGCAGGACATCAGTTGATGCGTGACAAAATTTCTTGTACGTCTATCGAACAACACTAAATCAGTTGTTACGGGAGCAAAAGTCCACGGCACAAAACCTCATGGGAAGAGGACTGTAAACGATCCACAGACTGATGCATCCGACTAATGCGCCAACAATAGTAGAGTCTAATACGAATTGGGTCGCCTTGCGTCATCACGTGACTACAGAACCAATCTTGGCCCTTGGGTAGAAGCGCGGGTGACCAGAAGAGTCAGAAGATTAATGTTCGAAGTACAGATGGAAGACGAAGGATGGTCGCGACAACGAAATCAGATAAGCTAACGGGTATCCTTGATCGTCCATCAAAGGCAGAAAATCTTCCCCCTTGACATTCAGCATAATAACTTCAACCAATCAGCAGCCACGCCACGAGAAGAAACACAGTTACAAGCTGATCTCCGTTATCTTCTCAGACAGCGGCGAGCAACAGTGAAGATGCACGTCAACTGATCATTTGACCTATAAATCACATTTCCCACCAGGAAAATTCTTTGCTGTAACTGGTCGAGGTGTGTCATTCTAGTTTGCTACATTTGTCACTGTCATAAGGACTTTTCTTTAATGTATAAATAAACCTTACTTGAGTGCTACGACTCATTTTGTGCTATCTTCACTATATCAAGACTTCTGTTTGATTCAATTCGATCAAAGGATCACAGTAACCTTCCTGGACGCTGGTTTTATGGTTTTGTTCTGGTTATTCGTCTAAGGTGAACTCTTTTTAGTTTGAGCATACACAGAGACGAGTATAACAATTTGTATATAAACACATAGTGTGACTTGTAATTATAGTAATTCACACTGAATCTTTAACTTTCGAATAATTACAAAAATTATTCATGATATATTTTTGAGTGGAACAAAATTAGTTCTTACATCGTAAGATGAATGCATGAAAGCGAGAGGTTGTTAAGTGAAGATTTATAGTATTTGTTTGTTTCTTTCATCAACAAACTGGATTTCTTCTCAGCTAATCAAAATGAATCACTGACTGGTTTATTTGATGTCAATGTGTTAGTCATTGTACACATAAACTGCACAAAAATATGACATGTTTAATTTCTTTATTAATTATCAAAACCTAACAATACTGTTTTTACAATTACAGCTTATTGCATTGACAACATACTATTTGATGAAAAACATTAAAGATTTCTCCGCCTTATATATGGCTTTATATGCGCATTTGAATATCTACTATTTGCGATTATTTCGAAATTACATGTCAATTATTTCTTTCATTGTTGCTGTTAAACTGAAGTGATTATTAATTTATTACTTTTATGAAATACTATGATAAACGTAAACGTGTTTTGTATTGTTTGTGGAGATTATTTCATACGTAATCGCAGACTGTGATGTGAGTGATTTGTGAATAATGTTCTTTCCGAATCCAGTAGCTCAAAATATTAAATTGCAGTAATTTCAGATTCGATGCTTTTAGATATTACTGCTGGGCAGTCGTCTAAGATCGAAACAACTTACTACCTTGAATTTCTAGATCATTAGAAGACCACTCTTCAAATAACGAAAATCTCAAGGAACAGTCCTCGTTTGTGCATACACATGTGTACACGAATGTTCTATCTCTATACGTTATTCAAGCAACACTGCATAAAAAAGTCAGACCTATAAAAACAAACTTTTTTTCATTGATTCAGTCGAGCAGTTGTCAATTACATATGTAGCAGTAGCTATGAATGAAAAGCGACGTTAATCACATGCAAGTAGTCAAACTGCAGACAACTTATTAACTATCACTAAACGTCGATATGACTTGTTGCTCTTAATTGTAGCAGACTCACTTTTCAACTAGCCTGATTCAATGATTCACATCACTATTTCCTCTGATCAAAAAACGGCTTCATAAAAATCGAAAATGAAGAGCCTTACTTCTTGATTACTGATGATCTAACTTCCTCCAAAAAGATATAGAAGGTGCTAACTAAAGCATAGTAAATTTTGATTAGGTGCAATGACGACGACAGTAAATGTTCATGCTTTGAGACTCCACGCAATAATAAAAAAAACCTAATACCACCTGCGGAAGTTCTGTAAGCATTTGACCTTCAGCTTTTCTACACTTCACACAGCTCGTTTCGATTACTTCCACCGTCTAATCTAGTATTTATGGAACATTAAAATTTTTATGCTACTAATCACTGAACTGTGGAAACACTGAACATTCTGGAATCGGCTACTTCAACGTGACTAGTGTCATCCCATTGATCTATAATTATCAATGGCAAATGAAACATCGTCTGTTTCAACACATAGACTGTGTTATTATGTAGTTGATCGTAAACTATATGTTAAGGTTCCAACTAACAGATATGCAATTTTAGTGAAGTGCAATAATAGAACATACTCAAGCGCATTTTCTGAACAGAAATTTCTGAATGAATACATTTTACGATGTATCATATTAAATAAAAGGGAAGATAAAAAGCATTGTAAATAAGTACTTACATACTAACTTACGCCTGTTACTCCCGATGGAGCACAGGCCGCCCACCAGTTTACTCTAACCGACTCTGTCCTGGGCTTCACTCTCCAGTTCTGTCCAATGTTTGTTCATTCCTCTCATATCTTTCTGTATTTCTCGGCGTAGAGTGTTCTTTGGCCTTCCTCTTTTCCTTTTGCCTTGAGCGTTCCATGTGAGGGCTTGTCTCGTGACGCAGTTAGGTGCTTTTCGTAGTGTGTCCTATCCACTTGCACCGCTTCTTCCTGATTTCCTCCTCCACTGGAATCTGACTTGTTCTCTCCCACAGTTCGTTGTTGCTGATGGTGTCTGGCCAACGAATACGAAGTATTTTGCGTAGACAGCTGTTAATAAACACTTGTATCTTCTGAATAATGGCTTCGGTAGTTCTACATGTTTCCACTCCATACAGTAGAACTGTCTTCACATTTGTATTGAAAATCCTGATTTTGGTGTTGATTGATATCTGTTTGGAGTTCCAGATATTTTTCAACTGTAGAAATGCAGCCCTCGCTTTGCCGATCCGCGCACTCACATCTGCGTTCCATCCACCTTTCTCGTCGATGATGCTGCCAAGAAATGTGAAGGTGTTAACGTCCTCCGAGGCATCTCCATCAAGCGTGATTTGGTTGGTGCATGTTGTGTTGCATCGGAGAATTTTGCTTTTTCCTTTATGTATGTTGAGACCTACTGCTGTAGAGGCTGCTGCTACAATGGTCGTCTTCTCTTGCATTTGTTGTTGTGTGTGCAATAGAAGAGCCAGGTCATCTGCGAAGTCCAGATCGTTCAGCTGCGTCCTAACTGTCCAGTTGATACCGTGCTTCCCTCCAGACGTCGATGTCTTCATAATCCAGTCGATCACCAGGAGAAAGAGAAAGGGTGAGAGTAAGCAAGCTTGCCTGACACCGGTCTTCACCTCAAAAGAGTCTGTCAGCTGACCTCCGTGCACGATTTTGCAGTTGAATCCATCATTAGAATTCCGTATGATGTTGACTATTTTCTCAGGCACACCGTAGTGTCGAAGAAGCCTCCACAGTGTTTTCCTATCCACGCTATCGAATGCTTTCTCGTAGTCGATGAAGTTGATGTAAAGTGGTGAGTTCCATTCAATTGATTGTTCCACAATGATCCGTAATGCTGCAATTTGATCAGTACACGATCCATCCTTACGAAATCCGGCCTGTTGATCTCGAATTTGGGTGTCTACGAAGTCCTTCATTCTGTTTAACAATACTCTGTTGAAGACTTTGCCTGGTAGTGGAAGAAGAGTGATACCTCTGTAGTTCTCACACTTGCTCAGGTCGCCTTTCTTTGGTATTCTTCTTTCCAATCTGATGGTTCTTGTTCCTCATCCCAAATCTTCTTGAAGAGGACGTAAAATGTTTTCGCAGTTGCTTCTACATCTGCTTTCATTGCCTCTACGGGAATGTTCTATGGTTATGCTGCTTTGCCGCTCTTGATTTTTCTGATGACCATACTGATCACCTCAATCGTAAGTGCGCCAATATTAATTGGGAGGTCCGTAGATGCTGCTTCGATGTTGGGTGGGTTCAGTGGAGCTGGTCGATTCAATAGTTCATTAAAGTGCTCTACCCACCTATTTCGCTGTTATTCACTGTTGCTGATTATTTTCCCTTACTTGCTTTTCACTGGTCGTTCTGGTTTACGATAGTTCCCGGCGAGCTTCTTTGTTGTTTCGTACAATTGTCTCATGTTTCCTTCTCTTGCAGCCTTTTCCGCCGTCATTGCTAGATCTTCCACATATTTTCGTTTGTCAGCTCTGATGCTATTCCCTCGGCTTGCGCCTAAATTTTCTCTGCTCTTGTTCGGCTGACATTCACTGCTGCTTTCTTGTTCCTCCTTTCTTCAATTTTTGCAAGAGTATCAACAGAGATCCATTCCTTGTGATGGTGCTTCTTGCGACCAAGGACCTCCTGACATGTTGAAGAGATTGCCTCCTTAATCCCTTTCCAATTGTTCTCCGATGTTGCTTCCTCTCCATTGAGTAGATCCTGAAAGGCCTGGAACCTATTCGTGAGGGCTATCTTGAATTCGTTGAGTTTTACAGTTTTCCGAAGAAAGGCTGTATTAAACTTCTGTGATGTTGTCTGCCCCGTTGTACAGTGCTTCTTTATTTTCAGTTTCATTTTGGCGATTAGCAAATGGTGATCTGAGGCTACATCAGCTCCTCTCCTGGTTTTCACTTCCTCCATATTCCTTCTGAACGTTTTGTTGATACAGATAGGATCAATCTGGTTTTGAGTAGTGTGATCCGGTGAAAACCATGTAGCTTTGTGTATGCGTTTGTGCGGGAATATTGTGCCACCGATGACCAGTTTGTTGAAGGCACATAGGTTTGCAAATCTCTCACCATTTTCGTTTCTTTCTCCCAGTCCATGTCGTCCCATGATGTCTTCATATCCAATGTTGTCCATTCCAACCTTGGCATTCAGGTCTCCCATAAGAATCGTCAAATCCTTTGGTGAACATTTTTCGACGATTGACTGCAGCCTTTCGTAGAATTGATCTTTATCGTCGTCATTGTAGTCATTGGTAGGTGCATAACATTGGATGACGTTCATTGTAATGTCCTAGGTGCATGAGATTCCCATCCTATCAGTGCTTT
Source organism: Schistosoma turkestanicum (assembly GCA_944470395.2). Lineage (NCBI taxonomy): Eukaryota > Metazoa > Platyhelminthes > Trematoda > Strigeidida > Schistosomatidae > Schistosoma > Schistosoma turkestanicum. The sequence goes on along the minus strand of OX103975.1, from coordinate 22,213,223 downwards.
TTGTGCATGTTTGGACAGCATCAGTGCAACTCCTTGTGTATTTGAAGCGTTTTCCTCTTCATGACCAGAGTATAACAGCAGTTCCCCTGAAGCTAGTCTCAGTTGTCCTACCTGTGTCCAATGTGTTTCACTGATGCCGTGCACCTCCACGTTGTATCTTTTCATTCCTGCCACAACTTGAAATAGTCTTCTAGTTTCCCACAATTCACGAACGTTCCATGTACCTAAAAAAATGGTTGCTCTGGTTGTCAGAAAAGGCATCAGCCCCGTGACTTCCGAGGGAACTCGGCTTTCATCACGAGAAGTCATAATTCTTCTTCCAACTCCCAGGGCAGAGTTATAATGGTTTGAATTGTTTTTTCTGGTTAGCGTTTTTCTGGCAAGTGAGATTTCAACGGTATGGGGTCGTCAACCCCATGTCCAACCCTCCTCCTTTTCCCGGGCTTGGGACCGGCAGTAGCCCCTAAGGTTCTACTGGCGGAGTTATTGTAAATAAGATTGAGAAATAAAATGAGAAGCTTCAGACAGTAATAAACAAGGACATTTGTACTAGCCATTAATTACTATATTTATTTTGAATTGACAAAATCAATGGCGGAATATGTGCAACTAATCGTTGGAAAAACCTCTGACTGTCTCCTCTATTACGTCTTCTGACCTTCAGCTCTGTTTGGGCACGCAATGTTTGTCTGTAGACACTTATCTCTGAAAGTGAGCTCCGATAGAATCTGAACTTGATGTCACTCATGTTAGGACGATTGAAACGTAAAGGTGCTTCAGGATTTACGTTTATTTACTGAATTGTGTCATATAACGTTAGCTAATCTAAATTTATTTGTTTTTGATTGGTTCGACCAGCCTAAATTAACTGATACACCCATGTTTCAAAATCACATGATTGTGAAGATTGTAGGAGAAATCTAATGACGCAATTTTCACTTTTCTTTAACCTGAATTAGTTCGGCTTTTTGCCACGAAACCTGTTGCTCTGTCTGCTTACCGTCCGACGAAACCCTAGACTTAGGCTGATCCATCCAGGAGGGATTGAATAACATTTTTTTATGCTGTTGTTTTGACTTATTGGGCAATTTTTGAGGGAATATCAAATTGTTTATGTTTGTTTAGATAATTTGATATGTTTATATGTATGATGAATATTAGAACTGTTGTTTACCCAAATCTTTTGTTTTAATTCAACTGAGGAAAACGCGTATGTAAAATACCTGGACAGTTATTTTTCAGTCCAAAACTCATTTTGTACTCTACAACAGCACCACTATCATCAACCGGTTCCTAAAGGTCGGTTTACTTTGCTGACTTCTGAAAGTGGATCTATATGATGCTTATTTGTGGGTAATTGCAGATGAATCTTTAAGAGAACTGATAACTTTCAATGCTGATCGTTCCTTCTGCTGTATGACAGTCTGCTTTTTATTGTGTAAGCCATTATGTCTATCTTCCACAAACTAGTTAATACCATACTATCAGCTCACTCATGCGTCGGGAATTATCTCCAGGAAATTTTATATGTTGCGACAATTTTAGAACATCTACAGCACAAAATTTGTATTGCGACGCATTATGGAAAGGCGTTCTAAACATGCTCAGAGAAATGGAAGTTTTACATCAAGTCTATGAAGTATTTAGAATCCATTTTGATAGATAGTCGTATATCAAATCCTGAGAACATCCTAGCTATAAAAGTGCGGACAAGTTGAAAAATGTATCTTGGACAAACAGAATACGTAGCGATGCCGCCTTCTCACAAGGAGGGATGAGGTTAGAAAAAGTCCACTCTAAAAATGTCATATCATACTTGATCTCACGGATTCCCGTCCCCGACGGTTAGGCCGTTAAAAGAAGAGAGGAAGTGAAACCTCAAAAACTTTTCATAAATTAGCCGTGCATGACCGACTTTAAGCATTTGTCCTTCGAACTCAGAAGTTCAACACTCTGGTCGTCAGGATCAACCTTAATCTACCTTCCTTAACGGGATCATCGAGAAACACTCTTCCATTGTGCGAGCGGACGAAAAGTGATATCCGCCCATATATATGTACCAGTAAACATGGTCAGATTGGTAACATTCAAATCCTACATTCACCCCTAAAATCCTCCTATCTTCGCGACCAACTTTGCTCAAAGCTCGTACACAAGACTAACAATTAGCATTTATTACAGTTAATGCCTCTACTGCAATGGAATTAGAAACGACAATTACATCTGTTTTCGAATGTTTTATAGCAACTTGAACTTACTTATATATATATATATATATATATATATATATATATATATATATAACCGTATTTTTATGATGCATTGTGAGTGAACTTCAACACATTATGATTCAATTTGTGCTCATGTTTCAAGCTGGAACTACACTTGACAGACTGCTTCTAATAGTCTATTTGGTTATCTGTGACAGTTACATTTTTGTCAATATGTACACATCACATATTCTGGTAAAACTACTACCAACCCCGTTAAATGAACTGACTTATTAACCATTCAAATCTTCCTTGAGTAATGGTGTGGAAAAAGGTATCACAACAGTTGAGATAAGAATGGATAACTGTCGAAAAATATACATTGATATAATGAGGATTTAGATGAAACAATCTTCACAGTCCGAAACTGAAATTTATCACCTGCAAACTATGAAATAGCTTCGTAATGAAACTTTCGGAAATCTCGTGGGAAGTCCAGAATTATATACATCAGACTGACTGAATACGAGGCTGCTGCTAACAAAATCAACAGCAGTTGGTCACTCAAATTTGTAGATTGATTTTATTCAGATCACATCATTATTACCCAACTTCATGAAGGTATATAGATCAAGCTTTCACGGACTTTTGAGTTCGAGTTTTTATTCGGAAGGTGGTTGATATGTAAATCTGAATTGTCACTTATAATGTGAAACGGCCTCCACGAAGTTGATCTGAAATTGATCGATTCATGATTTCAAGTTAATTACTGATTCTTTTGTATGTTATAATCTTGAAGTTCTGCTGCGCTTTGATAGTGGTCATGTTTATAAGTCTAAATGACTGAAGTTGTTTCGATGACATAAAAGAGACATTTAGACAGCACATTACAACATCACTAGTTTTCCGTTCGGAAATCTCTGGAAAATTAAGATTTTCTCTCGCGAATACATGTTTCTCAGTTGTTCAAAATATTCTACTTATGGAAAAATGTACTCAAATTTCTTTTTCTGATATTACAGTGTGCATTTTGTACAAGATCTTCAAATGCATTTAGTTCAACATGCATAAAACTATATTCAGGTCGAGTCCATAGAAGATGTTTTTGAGTAACTTAATTATTTTTCATTAACGCTCTTAATGCTCAGAGGAACGTGTGGATGAAATGTTACCCGAATCACAATTTAATATCATCACAGATGATTGATGGTCCAATTTTGAAGGGTTATATGGTAACTTTGTTGCTTTCAATAACAGAAGCAGGTATTTCAGACGCATTATTGTCTACATGTAGTCCGAACACACGCTAAAATTAGTACTTTTTGGGCGTTTTGGATGGCAACTGGAATTTGTACAGTTGATGAAATTTTTTCTGAGCTAAGGAAATGCTCAATACATGTCGACATTGAATCACATTCTCAAATGTAGGATCACGGTCTCCACTCTCCATCCTATCAATTATTCGATAGTGACGATATTCATAGAACCAGTATCGTTGTACCAAGAAACCGCGGTGTGAAACATTGAATCAGGTTTGTTGAAATTGTGCATCCACTGCAATCAAGGCAAATTTGAATTGAAGACATTCGTAGTGGTCGATAATTAGATGCGTGCAGTCCGCATATTGACATGTGAAAAACGTCGATCTATAATTATAGCTTCTGGTACCTTAATAAGCAGGATTGGTCTGACCAGTTTAGTTTGAAGCACGGCTACTTTTATAGGTTTCGATTTTTTGGTGCAGTGTTGCTTGAATAATATTAGAGAACAACATGTACATTTCAAGTATAGCTGCATAAACCAACGAGACCAACGAAGACTCATGTAAGTCAGATATACACATGCAAAATATGTGTTAATATGTATATGAACAGATGAGGTCTGTAAATCGTGGTTCCGTTTAGTTGAAAATCAGTAAAATCAATTACTTCAGTTTAATAACGCAGTCAGTGGTATGTTTGATCATTTGATCAATCAAATAATCTGAGGCAACATACAGTCTGTTGATGTAAAAAACGAAGAAATACTTTTTCATTACATGCATTGATTTTGTGGTGCACGTATTACCAATTTTCCGCTCCTTAATCTATCGTGAATAATTTTTGGTAATGTTTCAAAGTTATGGTTACGGTGTGAAGTATAATATAATACAATTCACAATATGCAGACAGAGTGACATATTTATATATAAATGAGTATATACATAGATATCAACGAATATACGTTCATTAAAAACCTACGATGAACATTGCATTGCACCAACAGATGGCCGATAAAACGGCGCATACAATCTAGAAGACATAAGAAGAGATTATTTCATTACAACTTATTTTGTGAATATTTGATTTCTACTCAAAAAAACATTATTTATTTTCATATATGCTGACTTCTTTTTGTACTCGAATGAATCGACGAATGACAATAGTCATGGTACTTACCGTTGTGTATCATGAATATACAAATATTGTTGTGTGCACACATATCAACTGTCAAATGGTTGATGTACCGCTTTTGTACAATCAACTTTATATTACTGACTAAATATGAAATTAATTTGACTATTCACAAATAACAGATAAATTGAGCACATGTTAGTTCAAATTGTTCTATGAAGTCCGAAATAGTCAGATATTAGGTGATAATCATATATAATCTACAGCATCTAATCACTTAGCTGTTTTGATAAGACCTGGTCTGTACTTCAGTAAAACTGGCGGTACACGTACTTGACCTCATGTAAAATATTGCGATCTTTAATTGTTGCACAGTAGTTTGAAATGTACAGGAAAAGCAATATATATATATATATATATATATATATATATATATATATATATATATATATATATATATATATATATATATATGGGTATTCAGTCGTTCATCAGAAACTCACAGTGAAGATATAATGCAACGTAGAATAAACCGGATCCAACCTTTCATTCTATTACCGAATATGAAGGCCAAGAGCAATACTGCAAAGGCACAATAACCACATACACCTTCAGAAATGGATTGACAAATAATTACAGTATTACTGAACTTAAGACCAAATAACAATAAAATATGTCTGAGAGAAATAACGCTGTCGGAAATTTGTTTGTAAATACAGTATACGTAATCTACTAAACATCTATTGTTACTAGCATATTGAAAGGGTGAACTAATTCTCAATTTGTTCAGTTCATATAATAAATAAGAAAATGTAGACATCAGATAAAATATATTGGTAATATAAACAAATATTTTAAGTTTTCTTGTTACTTTGATCATTCAGTTATTTGAATGATCCTTTTTGTAAGTTCCTATGATACATAATGAACATACTTTTGTACATCATAACTGTGTGAAGTCATAATGTCATGTAGTTATGAAGGAAGGAGCGTGAAAATATATATTTCTAATCACTAGACACTATTCAGTAGACTAGAACTTTGGACTGAATAACAATAAAATATGTCTGAGAAAAATAACGCTGTCGGAAATTTACTTGTAACTACAGTATACGTAATCTATGAACAGAAGTTATTATTTGCAAATGGAAAGCATGAACTACATTCTGAATTTGTTTAGTTCATATAATAAATTAGAATATGTAGACATCAGATAAAATATATTGGTAAAATAAATAAATGTGTTTTGTTTTCTTGTTACTTTGACCATTTAGTTATTTGAATGATCCTTATCTTCAGTTCTTATCATACACCCTGAACATACTGTTTCTTTTCATGAACATACTATTGAGCATACTTTTTAACTTTTGAGACTGTTTCATGAATGCGTACTTGTTAACGTACCGTCAACAGTTTGGGGAGTAAGTGTGGAAATCGGTATTTTTATTTATGCGTCATCTATCCATTTACTGGCCGTGATTTCGTGGATTCAACATTTCAGCCAAATCATTAGAACATGGAGTTTAACTTGTTTTACAATCTTAATATTGTAAACATGCCGACTTTTACATTCTGTGCAGTGACAGAAGCAAATAACATAAGCATCGGTCAGAAAGAAAATTCGTGCATGTAAGTAATTGACGTCTATTGAGTATTCACTATTACCCTTGCAGAAACGAATCACTTGAATGGCTAGATTTACGTCGCCAATATGCTCTTCTTTTAATGTAAGTCATGAAACTTGAAAAGGTTGGATTATTTAAATTTGTACATAACTATTGACGATCATCCTGTGAACTTTTTTATCATGTATTTTCGTATTTCAGAGAAATCGCTTTAACATTTGCAATCATTATTATGACCATCTATTTATTACATACCGCGTCTACAAGAAATACGATCATCATGATTATAACCGTTATTTTATCACGATTTCAAATAATCTTCATCATTTTGTATATATTTGTATTCATTGTTTATAAATTTCATTTCGATTGTATCTTCGTTCAGATTTAGTCTAATAAACAGTAATTTTGATATTTGAATCTGAGAATTTTAAACTAAAGTAAGCTATTCATGATTAGTCAATAACTGTGTTATTTATGATAGACAAATGATGGTTACATGTGATTAGAAGATGATAAGCATACATTATGGAAGACTTTCTGAACGTATCAACAAAGCATGTTGAAATTAGTTGTTTCCATTTCAGTTGCGATAACTTTGATTCAGGAAATCATCAAGTATAACTTGTTCCAGTCATTTTTCGTTTGTACTCGCTTCTTCATTCTTGCGTGATCTTGAAACGTTTGTTTTCCCTAATACGTATTTCATCATTTGATGCTTCAAGTAGAAGCTATGTTCAGTTGATACGATCGCTTTGTGCTTTCTTCGTTTTTAAAAGTTTCGTTTGTTATAGTCGTTTCAATAATTGGGTAATGTTATATTCTTTAGTGCAATGAATATGCAGATTTGTTGAAAGAATATTCTTAGTTTTATCATTTTCCATCTGTACCAGCAATAGCTTACATGCATTTCATTGCATGAGCATTTAACTTGTAGGAATTATATTTGAGAACAACGCTAGGTCAGTTATTCCTTAGTCACGTTTATCGTTGTTAACAGCTTCAAAAATTTAGACAAAGAAAATTACGCATTTGTCTTTTACTTTTCAGATGATCATGATGATTATTGGTGTTGGATTATTGACACTGCCAGGAACTTTGTTTGAACATTTTATCGCACCAACTCTGTTATTCATAATAATGATCTTGGCACTAGAATTGGGTCAAACAACGAAAGGTTCGACACCAATATTGAGGATATTATTGTTTTTATTTTTCTGTGTTTTAACGACATTTGGAATCGTTCTCATCATTTTATGTATAATGTGCAAAGAAAATGTAAAGTTCAAAGTAAGTTCTCGTACTGCATCGTCTTCAATGTATCGAAAGTGATTGCTGATCCTATATTCTCTATTCATTAGGAATGAACACCAATGACTATCCATAACGTAAAATACTGAAAAACTGAACAGAGCATACACTTCATTTTTGTATTATGTGAAAATAGTGAAAATAAATCCTTGTTCAATCATCTGTGTACGATAGACTATGCGAAAGTGTTATGCTTATTATCGTGCAGTTTTTGTGCACAGAACAATATTTTTAGATTCATGTTAAGAATAATTCGAAATTGAAGCCACTGTTTCTGTTATTGAACAAATAACAAAAATAATCATTATTGCCTGATCCTATCATCATTTTAATGGTTTGTTCAGATAAATGTAGAGAACGTATTGTCAGAAAAAGCATACGTTACTGCATACTATCCATATTATGAACTCGAAATTAATTGGACTCTAACCTGACCGACGGATTTGTCCGCATAGTCATAACAGTCGATGTATCTGTGAATGAATAATGTTTTTGGAACGCGAATTAAATATTCACACAATTATTTAAAATGTAATATTTTCTTCCTTTGTATTCTAGATCGTATTTTCACTTTTGTCTGCCATTTGTTGGTGCGAGGATATGTATATTGTAAGCTTCTGATGAACGAATAAATTTCAATGTATGTATAGGTATTTGTTCATTACTCTCCTTGAACATTTTAAATTGTAAAATATTGTTCTCCACACTGAGGTGATAACTTTCAGACATTAACAAGAATTATTCATGATTGATTTGACAGTGAAACATCAGATGTTTCAATAACACATGATTTTACCTGTAAGCGAGAAGTTGGTTGGTGTAGATTTAGGAACTTCGTTAATCCTTTTCGTCAACAAACTGGAAGTTTACTCAGGTTATTCGATCGATTATGTGATCTAAAAAATCAGTGACTGGTTGTTAGCAAGGTTTAAAGCCTGTCGGCATGTCAGATATGTTATACAAATGATCAATGAATCACTTACATTCTAGCATATAAATAAAACGTGTTCCGTTTCTTTTTCATTTACGATCTTATTTTTAACATGACTTTTTAAAAAATTACAGATGATTACTCTGACGACATATTATCTGTTGAAGTACATGAAACTGGCAGAATACACTCTGATTTATATGACATTTGTATACGCTTTTGAATATTTGATATTTGTGATTATTTTACAATTTCATGTCAATTTTTTCTTTTATTGTTGTCAATAAACTGTGATTTGCAGTTAAATGGACTATGAAATATGATCGTTCATTGATTGCTATTCATAAAATACTATGATGAATAGAAACGTGTTTTTGATTGTTTTATAGAATATTTAACACGTAATTACCAACTAAAATGTGACTGAATTGTAAGTGAGATTCCTTCAGTAGTCCATTTAAAAACATTCATTGAATTACAATTACCACAACATTTATTATCTACTTCACCATTATAAGTATGATCTAAACTACCATCATATATCCATAAATTGAATAAATTCTTTCAATTATACTAACAGACGAACTAAGTGGCAAAGCCTGTATTTTTGATCCTGAGACTGTCTTCTCAGAACAAGTACCTGTAATAAGAGAGTGAAGTCAATTCAGATCTAAGTTCTTTAGACAATAAAGCAGATCTGTTGATAGTCACTTGAATATTTGCAAGGAATGTTCCATGTCTGTGCTTCTAAAATGTTGGACATGTATACCTGACTTGTATCAGCCTCTCTCAATCTAGTTGATCTGTTCAGGTTTATGTGAATCGTACATGTCTGTCTGGCACAAATAACACAGTTAAGTTAAAAGTGTCGAATCAAATAAAAGTAAACTGGTTTGTACACTTAACTGAACAAGCATCAACCACTTATAAATAATAATTGACAATCAGCAGATGTAAATTGTTCAATTGCTTGCAAATAATTATCGATCACTAAATTTCGATTTGGATTATCATCAATTATTGTTTGTCTTAGAACGGGTATAATTACCTTTTATGAAGCGTCGTTCAATGATTCACACCACGACTGCTCAATTGAAAGATGATAATTGTATATCTATCTTATGAAAACACCAGGTGATAAGAAGGAATGTGGTGACCATGCGAATACATTTGATAATCAGAGACAGTGTTCATCGAATACATAACTGTGAGATGTCAAAAAACCTGAAGTCTACATTGAACGCAATACTACCAAAATTTATGAAAATCCAAGCTACACCTTGAATAAAACTGCACAGAAATGCTCATCGCCAACTGTTCAAAGCAGAGTAGTAATTAAATAATTATTGCGTGAACGCGAGGCTTTCAAAGAACTAAGCTGGTGAACAGTGATGATTCTTTTTTCTTCAATCGATTAGATCCCTAGAACTCAATTGATTTTGTTGTTGATAGTGGCTCTCACGATGAGTATTTCATCATTGTATGAATAAGCTTGAGTTGTGTGTTTGTGACATTTGTAATTTATGGTTGCTTGTGGAATACATTTTCTACGTCCTTTCAAGTCTCAAACCTTAGTTTTGGACAATCTAATTGAAGCAGTCTTCAAAACCGTCAAACTAATTGATCCGTTTAACATTACTGAATGAAGTGAACCTGCTTAAGCCCCTTGCATATCAAATGACGACGGCGGTCGTAAGAACATGGAATCTTCTAGACCTGCATCTTTACTTCAGCAGCAGGGCAAACCAATCGAAGTGTTGACATATACAATTGTGCAACGTGGCACGGCTATGGTTCAGAATGGTAAATGTATTCAGTCTAACAAACGTGTGACGCGACAGTCTTCTTACCATAATAAGTTTGTCGCTACAAAATTAAGTCCATCTCAGTCCTGACAAGCCCGTCAAACGAATTGTATCTCTCTACATTTAGCTGGTGCTGGTGTGCAGGGCACTACTTATTGTGCTGTGCGTTCAAGCAACATCGATGCAAGAAGTAAAAGACCGTCAAACATAAATATGCTTTCTGTCAAAAAAGTAGGCGAAACTGCTCTAGAACAACCAGGAAGACTGATCCTAGATCCTGAAACAAATGTGTGAGGTTATTATCTTCTTTTCATTGCTCGTCTTCATATGATAGGAAATCCGTAACTTCTAATATTATCAGGCAACCTTTCACATTACAGATATCAGTATTCACTCACGTAGGATTCGGAACAGAATAGGCAGCTCAAGCCTGCAGTGATAAACTCAAAAGCGTCGAAATAATAGCCTGGGCTGTTTATTATTAGTCGTGATATCTTTTAGTATATCAACCTTCTTTTTCTGTGGCAGGAATGCCAAATATATTTCCAACAATCAATGAATACCACTGTATCCGGTATCTTGTAGGAACCGACTTGTGTCGATGATATGTTAATTGTTACGTAGACAGTAGAACAGGTGTAAAAGCGCATGACAGTCGTGGTTCCAGTTATGCAAAGAGAAATCTTAGTTTTATTAAAACATTCGGCAAAGTATTTGAGGTTAATTTTTGTTATCGACGGCCTCAGAGCGGATCCTCAGAACATCCGGGATATGTATCTGTTGTTCTATCCCACTTACGTCTCAGCACTACTACTCTTTATGGGACTCGTTTCTTTAGCGTTCTTTCTTCGATTCGCGCACTGAATTGTCTACTGCCGAAGAACAGCTCTTGAAAGTTTCCTAAATAGTGCTACGCAGCCTTTCTAGACTCATGACCATAGTTATGTCGAAATTATTACCATATCACGATACATCTTTGCCACTTTTCTTCGCTGTAGACGATTAGGCGAACGACCGAGTTGTTCTTATTTCATACCATACGCGTCAGAATAGCTGTTTTACAGGCGTTTCGCATACTTATCTCAGCATCAAACAAATGCACCCTGATACAGAAAGAAGATAATTGCCGTTTCAAAAGGTTTCTGCACGGTGGGAAATTCACGTTGCCAACAGATCACAAGTATCTGCCAATATTCGAACTGAACGAAGCACCGCACAATTCAAACATGAAAATAATTTATTGATCAGTCAACAGCTGAGGAGTACACGTTCATCCCAATTTCGTCAAAGGAAGACCACTCGGATTGTTATCTGGTAACAGATAACTGGGCATTGCCGATGCCTGTGACATACATACTTTTAAAAACGTCCATAACATCGAGATGATGATGAGCTTTATCGCCTACAGTTTGCCTCGGAAAATGTTTGACGGTGACATTATACAGCTGTCTGAGCAGCGATTGGACCAAAGAAATCCATATTTAAAGTTTATGTCGAATGGCAATAACGTGATCAACATATCACTGAACTAATTGTAAAATGCATGCAGCTTCAGCAACCGGCAAAGCTGATTACCTGAATTCTTCCAGTTTCATAGCAACAACTTGATTATCTTTGACTGAGGATTACTCATGTATTATGTTGTTGTCGACAAAATTGCTAGAAATCAGCCTTGTGATGTCACCCACGACAACTGGAAAAATACAGCTCTTCACTGAAACTTTCACTCGAAAAGCCATACAAATTTTGATTGCGTCTGATAACTGGGTTGCGATTTACCGCTTCATTGTTCTAACCGCTAAGCGTCACCGTATATACTGCAGTCGGATGTGCTAGAGTACGAGTTAGTGGATACGTTTAAAAAGGCATGAGTTGATTCAAAATTTAGAGGAGACACGAGCAGACGCGTTTTATAATTACCTAGACGTTTATTGAACTGCACGAAACGAGACGTTACTGGATCGAATTGAGAGTATAAATCTTGATGATAGGAAGACTTATAATGATTCAGAGCCTCATGCATCAACGTCAGTAGAAACAGATTCTGAAAAACCATTCTCATATGAAGTGAGATTTCCAGTGTTTGTGCATATCTACAAACTAAACTATGGTCTATGGACAGAAGCACGAGAGTTCAGAAGATTTAACCATATCATTTTACAATTACAGGTAGTATACGAGATTTTCATGCAATTGGAATCAGATAGACAAACAGAAAACCCAGATCGACTCTTCCGCTTGACATCCTGCAAGATACTGTCAAAGCTACGGCAGCTTCGTCGGGAGAAAAGTTTCAAATCCAAGCTGATCTCTCTTCCATAATGGGGCTTCTCTGACAGCAGTGGTCAATAGTCTAGCGACACGTCAATCCTAGCATCATATGCATTTAAGAAGAAGGGTAGTGTTGTGGATATCGGATCTTCAGAACTCTCTTCAGAAGGCTCTTACCTCGTTATTTATTTTAAAATTATGATTTTCCATATTTTCATACCAGTCAACTTCAGCATACTTGTCTGCAAACACTTGTTTTTGATAGCAACATCTCATTCACACTACACGTCATGCTATTCATAAGAACATTTGTCAACAAAATATGCATATTTGCTGAAAAATGTTGGTAACAGATTTACAATTTATTTTTAGTTCAAGGAATCGACATATTGAAAACCTATCTCAAGGAAGATTCTGCACCTAATTTGAGAAGTAAATGCATAACTAGCTGTCTTATATAATTCTGTAAGAATTTTTTTTTCATTATGACTATACAGAGTATTTGAATGTTATGGATGACAGGAAGAATTATCAGATCCACTGCAATAATGAAAATACACGATGTGATTGTACTTAGCGAAACACTTTAGATTGCAGTGCAAACAATAAAGTCTCGCTTCGGGAGAGATGTTGTTATACTCAAACCGTGAAGAAGAAAATGTCTAACGCATATAACATATGCTCTGTAGATGCTGTAGATGCAAAACCTAAAAGCTCTTATGTGATGAAAATCTAATAGACGCAGGATCAGGAAGCCTGCTTCAAAGCTTAGAAAAGGGTGAAAACTGTCTACGTCAATCATAGCCATCTACCTACCAACGATAAATTTGAGGACGGTATTAGGCATTTATATGAGTGGCTGCAGCGGATCGTCGAGTTAGGCCTTACCAAAAAATCGACGATTCCAGTGAAATGGGTTGTCACCAAATGCTATATATATAGCCTATAATCTGAGAGCGTTTATTATTGCTGTGGATATTGATTAAACACTGACTGGTAAATTCGTATACACTTTTGCTTCTGACAAAAATCTGTCGAACGAATCACACTGAAAAATAACAACTAGTCTTTGTGGGAAATTTGGATAAAATTCAAGTGATGTCCATTTAAATTTTTCGATTGAGAGTTATTTAGGCTTTGAATGAATTCGGTGATAGGAACTAAGAAACACCTTTTTAGACTTTAAATGTCTGAATACTTTGTAAGCATAAGTAGATTAAAAAAACTAACCTAATTTATGATCCGTTCGATGTCAATAAAAAACTATTACATAAACTATCCTTTTGAAGGTCCAGTACTGTAAACCCGTATTTTTAAGGAAGCCGCCAGTCATAAGAGAACATTAAAACAATAAGAATATCTACTGATAATTGGTTATTAACACGTTCAAAATGAAAATGAAATAGTGTACAACTATAGCGACTTAAATGTGAATAAAACGGCTCTTAGGTTGAACGCAATGATTGTTGAGTGAACAGTAATGATAACACTAATAACAGTTTCTCTATGATAACAGAAAGTTAATAAACAAAATTTTGAAATTCATATGCGTTTTGCCATCAGACTAATCAAAACAAGAGTGGTGGTGGTTTACACGATTCGTGACTGGCAAATATGTTCAGTTTAAATTGAATTAAAGTGGTTGACAGATAAATCAACTTTTTCAAACCATCATTTGGACATTTCTATAGAATGACTATTCGATCATGAAATGACCTAAGTGAAACAAACAGTGAACACAGAAGAATGTAATGCCACCGGCGTAATATTTGCCCTGATCATTCTCTTTACTTTTGATTTTGATGATTCAGATATAGGAGTGCTTGAATTGTGTCGCAACTGTGTGCAATTTTCAGTAAGTGTCTTAAACACTCCTGGCGCTGCTTTCAAATATCTTTCTCATCTGGAATCTGGTTTGTTCTCTCCCACAGGAGGATGTTGTGTCTGGCCAACAAATCAAAAATATTTGGAAAACTGTCTTAATTCACTTGTATCCTACAGTTGATGACTTTCGTGATTCTCCCAGTTTCTTTCGTAGAGTAAAATGTTCGTATATCCTGCATTGAAGTTTCCGATTTGGACGTTTTTTTTAGTTGCATATGTCCTACATTTTTAGAAATGCTCCTCTTGCTTCAGATACACAGTTCTAGTCAATGATGCTGGCCAGATATTTAAAGTCTTTCGTGTTCTCCAAAGCAACTCCATGGAGAAGGATTTGATTGACGTATGTTTTGAGGTACCAAAGAATTCCGCTCTTCACACTGTGTATGTTGAAACCTGCCGCCTTTGAGGCCGCTGCAAGACTGTTCGTTGTTTCTTGACAGTGTTGTTGAGTGTCTGATATATGAGTCAGTGAATCTGCCAAGTGTAGGTCGCTAAGCTGCATCCTGGGTGTCCATTGATAAAGGAGCTATGCCTCTAATTTTCACGTCTCATTATACATTCGATCAATAGAAGAAAAGAGGGTGAAATTAAGCAAACTTGACTGACGCCCGTCTGAAGCTCAGATGAGTCTGTCAGCAGTATTCTTACTATCAGTTTGCTGGTACTTATTCGTCGTCTCTGATCTTGTTTAGGAGAATCTGAAATGTTTTTGCATTTGACACCATGTCTGCATTGAATGCCTTTGCCCATTTCTTCAACTGATGATGAGCAAACATCTATTGTCAAGTCCGTGGTTCCTGCTTTGATGCTGAGTGTGTTCATCGATGCTGGTCAACTCAAGAGTTATTTAAAGTGCTCTATTCACCTTCCTCGCTCTTATCAGTTAATGATTACTTTGCCTACATTGCTTATTATTGTTTCTTCTGCCTAATTGTCAGCGAGCTTCCTGTCGTTTCATACAACTGGTTCTTTCTCTAGCAGCCGTTTCTGCCGGTATCGCTGGCTCTTCCATATATTCACGTATGTCAGATTTTTTGTTCCTGTTTACTTGCTTTTTTGCTTCTTTGTAGTCAGCTTGTGCCTGAACTTTCTCTGTTCTCGTTTGAGTGATAGTGATTGACGCCTTCTCGTTCCTCTTTCATTGAATTTTAGCAAGAATATCAACAGAGAACCATTCCTTGTGATGTTACCATTTGTGGCCAAGAAACACCTGACATATGGAAGTGATCGCTTACTTGATTTTTTTCCATATATTTTCCATCGTTTTTTTTCATTGATTAGATCGTGCAGGGCCTGAGACTCCTTGCTAAGTGCTATCTTCAAATTCGCAGGGTTTTACGGTATCCCGAAGAAAGGCTATAAATAACTTTTTTTATGTTCGCCACTGGTAGATCAGCTGAAACCAGAACAATTGTTTGTGTTATCACCGGTTCCAAAATTCGTCATAACTATAAATGTACATCATTAACTAAAGAACACTGCCACTTCCTTATTCTTTCAACAATTGATAAATAATCAAATTCACAACAACAGATAACTGATATTCTATTTCCCCTGGATAGATTTTATTCGTTCGACAAATAATATTTATTTGCCTAAAAACACAAAGTGTTACCGATTCTGGAATAGTGCATCAATTCACAATCAAGATGCACAATTTCAGTGAAAAAGAGCAATCTTATAAAAAGGGGAACGAATCAGTATGCCAGTCGACATGACCAAATATCAGCCTGAAGAAAAAGTTGCCGGTCACAAACAAACACAGAATCTCAGTTAAGGCAGAAGAAATAGACGCTTTATCAAAATACAAATAATATTATGTCAAAATCGAATCGAACAAATAAACAAAATGTGCAACTGAATCAATCAAGAGGGATAAATTACAAATGTATACATGTAGGGATTTTCACAAACAAAGCCTCCAGAAACTGATCTCACACCTAAAATGACATTGTTGTTTGCTTTGGTTTTAAAATGTAATAAAAATCTACAAAGAACAATGAGACCTTTACTTGAAATACACAGACGATAATAATTATTCCAGAAGACGCTCTCTTCTCTTTTTATTTCATATTAATGTGAATAACACGTCTCAAAGTCTAATAACTGTGAAAGTTCAAAATTATGTTATGAGGTAATGACAATTGTAAATTTATTGTAAGCAACATTTTTAATTCTCTGAATAATAAGGTTATACAACTTTTTTCTCTGTAGGATTACAATTGTTGATGTGAACTTTATCAAGTGATTCAGTCTGTGAAATTTGTATGAGGTTTATGAAATACATTCAATTTCAAAAATTCTGATAACCGTGCGAAAAACTATGTCAATATCAGTTCATTATAACGTTATTAAAGCACAAATTACAACTTTGAGTATCCATTTTATTTCATAGTTTATTTTTATCTACTGACATCAGACAAGAGTAGTAGTAGAATACAATACCAAATCAGTTTATTATCTTTATTGAATAATGATGCAAATTTCATCCATGATGACGAGTTAAGAGAATATTCAGTGTGGATGTTCATATAATATGACTAATTATCGATCGAAAGCTTATAAATATTCAAGTGTAGGCGCAAATTCAATAGTATTGCCGAAGTAGTTTTCTAGTTTGGTTTTCTCACAAATGAAATAAAACACAATC
>OX103975.1:22149830-22195643 GCA_944470395.2 Schistosoma turkestanicum | reverse complement strand
ATGCCAAATATATTTCCAACAATCAATGAATACCACTGTATCCGGTATCTTGTAGGAACCGACTTGTGTCGATGATATGTTAATTGTTACGTAGACAGTAGAACAGGTGTAAAAGCGCATGACAGTCGTGGTTCCAGTTATGCAAAGAGAAATCTTAGTTTTATTAAAACATTCGGCAAAGTATTTGAGGTTAATTTTTGTTATCGACGGCCTCAGAGCGGATCCTCAGAACATCCGGGATATGTATCTGTTGTTCTATCCCACTTACGTCTCAGCACTACTACTCTTTATGGGACTCGTTTCTTTAGCGTTCTTTCTTCGATTCGCGCACTGAATTGTCTACTGCCGAAGAACAGCTCTTGAAAGTTTCCTAAATAGTGCTACGCAGCCTTTCTAGACTCATGACCATAGTTATGTCGAAATTATTACCATATCACGATACATCTTTGCCACTTTTCTTCGCTGTAGACGATTAGGCGAACGACCGAGTTGTTCTTATTTCATACCATACGCGTCAGAATAGCTGTTTTACAGGCGTTTCGCATACTTATCTCAGCATCAAACAAATGCACCCTGATACAGAAAGAAGATAATTGCCGTTTCAAAAGGTTTCTGCACGGTGGGAAATTCACGTTGCCAACAGATCACAAGTATCTGCCAATATTCGAACTGAACGAAGCACCGCACAATTCAAACATGAAAATAATTTATTGATCAGTCAACAGCTGAGGAGTACACGTTCATCCCAATTTCGTCAAAGAAAGACCACGCGGATTGTTATCTGGTAACAGATAACTGGGCATTGCCGATGCCTGTGACATACATACTTTTAAAAACGTCCATAACATCGAGATGATGATGAGCTTTATCGCCTACAGTTTGCCTCGGAAAATGTTTGACGGTGACATTATACAGCTGTCTGAGCAGCGATTGGACCAAAGAAATCCATATTTAAAGTTTATGTCGAATGGCAATAACGTGATCAACATATCACTGAACTAATTGTAAAATGCATGCAGCTTCAGCAACCGGCAAAGCTGATTACCTGAATTCTTCCAGTTTCATAGCAACAACTTGATTATCTTTGACTGAGGATTACTCATGTATTATGTTGTTGTCGACAAAATTGCTAGAAATCAGCCTTGTGATGTCACCCACGACAACTGGAAAAATACAGCTCTTCACTGAAACTTTCACTCGAAAAGCCATACAAATTTTGATTGCGTCTGATAACTGGGTTGCGATTTACCGCTTCATTGTTCTAACCGCTAAGCGTCACCGTATATACTGCAGTCGGATGTGCTAGAGTACGAGTTAGTGGATACGTTTAAAAAGGCATGAGTTGATTCAAAATTTAGAGGAGACACGAGCAGACGCGTTTTATAATTACCTAGACGTTTATTGAACTGCACGAAACGAGACGTTACTGGATCGAATTGAGAGTATAAATCTTGATGATAGGAAGACTTATAATGATTCAGAGCCTCATGCATCAACGTCAGTAGAAACAGATTCTGAAAAACCATTCTCATATGAAGTGAGATTTCCAGTGTTTGTGCATATCTACAAACTAAACTATGGTCTATGGACAGAAGCACGAGAGTTCAGAAGATTTAACCATATCATTTTACAATTACAGGTAGTATACGAGATTTTCATGCAATTGGAATCAGATAGACAAACAGAAAACCCAGATCGACTCTTCCGCTTGACATCCTGCAAGATACTGTCAAAGCTACGGCAGCTTCGTCGGGAGAAAAGTTTCAAATCCAAGCTGATCTCTCTTCCATAATGGGGCTTCTCTGACAGCAGTGGTCAATAGTCTAGCGACACGTCAATCCTAGCATCATATGCATTTAAGAAGAAGGGTAGTGTTGTGGATATCGGATCTTCAGAACTCTCTTCAGAAGGCTCTTACCTCGTTATTTATTTTAAAATTATGATTTTCCATATTTTCATACCAGTCAACTTCAGCATACTTGTCTGCAAACACTTGTTTTTGATAGCAACATCTCATTCACACTACACGTCATGCTATTCATAAGAACATTTGTCAACAAAATATGCATATTTGCTGAAAAATGTTGGTAACAGATTTACAATTTATTTTTAGTTCAAGGAATCGACATATTGAAAACCTATCTCAAGGAAGATTCTGCACCTAATTTGAGAAGTAAATGCATAACTAGCTGTCTTATATAATTCTGTAAGAATTTTTTTTTCATTATGACTATACAGAGTATTTGAATGTTATGGATGACAGGAAGAATTATCAGATCCACTGCAATAATGAAAATACACGATGTGATTGTACTTAGCGAAACACTTTAGATTGCAGTGCAAACAATAAAGTCTCGCTTCGGGAGAGATGTTGTTATACTCAAACCGTGAAGAAGAAAATGTCTAACGCATATAACATATGCTCTGTAGATGCTGTAGATGCAAAACCTAAAAGCTCTTATGTGATGAAAATCTAATAGACGCAGGATCAGGAAGCCTGCTTCAAAGCTTAGAAAAGGGTGAAAACTGTCTACGTCAATCATAGCCATCTACCTACCAACGATAAATTTGAGGACGGTATTAGGCATTTATATGAGTGGCTGCAGCGGATCGTCGAGTTAGGCCTTACCAAAAAATCGACGATTCCAGTGAAATGGGTTGTCACCAAATGCTATATATATAGCCTATAATCTGAGAGCGTTTATTATTGCTGTGGATATTGATTAAACACTGACTGGTAAATTCGTATACACTTTTGCTTCTGACAAAAATCTGTCGAACGAATCACACTGAAAAATAACAACTAGTCTTTGTGGGAAATTTGGATAAAATTCAAGTGATGTCCATTTAAATTTTTCGATTGAGAGTTATTTAGGCTTTGAATGAATTCGGTGATAGGAACTAAGAAACACCTTTTTAGACTTTAAATGTCTGAATACTTTGTAAGCATAAGTAGATTAAAAAAACTAACCTAATTTATGATCCGTTCGATGTCAATAAAAAACTATTACATAAACTATCCTTTTGAAGGTCCAGTACTGTAAACCCGTATTTTTAAGGAAGCCGCCAGTCATAAGAGAACATTAAAACAATAAGAATATCTACTGATAATTGGTTATTAACACGTTCAAAATGAAAATGAAATAGTGTACAACTATAGCGACTTAAATGTGAATAAAACGGCTCTTAGGTTGAACGCAATGATTGTTGAGTGAACAGTAATGATAACACTAATAACAGTTTCTCTATGATAACAGAAAGTTAATAAACAAAATTTTGAAATTCATATGCGTTTTGCCATCAGACTAATCAAAACAAGAGTGGTGGTGGTTTACACGATTCGTGACTGGCAAATATGTTCAGTTTAAATTGAATTAAAGTGGTTGACAGATAAATCAACTTTTTCAAACCATCATTTGGACATTTCTATAGAATGACTATTCGATCATGAAATGACCTAAGTGAAACAAACAGTGAACACAGAAGAATGTAATGCCACCGGCGTAATATTTGCCCTGATCATTCTCTTTACTTTTGATTTTGATGATTCAGATATAGGAGTGCTTGAATTGTGTCGCAACTGTGTGCAATTTTCAGTAAGTGTCTTAAACACTCCTGGCGCTGCTTTCAAATATCTTTCTCATCTGGAATCTGGTTTGTTCTCTCCCACAGGAGGATGTTGTGTCTGGCCAACAAATCAAAAATATTTGGAAAACTGTCTTAATTCACTTGTATCCTACAGTTGATGACTTTCGTGATTCTCCCAGTTTCTTTCGTAGAGTAAAATGTTCGTATATCCTGCATTGAAGTTTCCGATTTGGACGTTTTTTTTAGTTGCATATGTCCTACATTTTTAGAAATGCTCCTCTTGCTTCAGATACACAGTTCTAGTCAATGATGCTGGCCAGATATTTAAAGTCTTTCGTGTTCTCCAAAGCAACTCCATGGAGAAGGATTTGATTGACGTATGTTTTGAGGTACCAAAGAATTCCGCTCTTCACACTGTGTATGTTGAAACCTGCCGCCTTTGAGGCCGCTGCAAGACTGTTCGTTGTTTCTTGCCAGTGTTGTTGAGTGTCTGATATATGAGTCAGTGAATCTGCCAAGTGTAGGTCGCTAAGCTGCATCCTGGGTGTCCATTGATAAAGGAGCTATGCCTCTAATTTTCACGTCTCATTATACATTCGATCAATAGAAGAAAGAGGGTGAAATTAAGCAAACTTGACTGACGCCCGTCTGAAGCTCAGATGAGTCTGTCAGCAGTATTCTTACTATCAGTTTGCTGGTACTTATTCGTCGTCTCTGATCTTGTTTAGGAGAATCTGAAATGTTTTTGCATTTGACACCATGTCTGCATTGAATGCCTTTGCCCATTTCTTCAACTGATGATGAGCAAACATCTATTGTCAAGTCCGTGGTTCCTGCTTTGATGCTGAGTGTGTTCATCGATGCTGGTCAACTCAAGAGTTATTTAAAGTGCTCTATTCACCTTCCTCGCTCTTATCAGTTAATGATTACTTTGCCTAAATTGCTTATTATTGTTTCTTCTGCCTAATTGTCAGCGAGCTTCCTGTCGTTTCATACAACTGGTTCTTTCTCTAGCAGCCGTTTCTGCCGGTATCGCTGGCTCTTCCATATATTCACGTATGTCAGATTTTTTGTTCCTGTTTACTTGCTTTTTTGCTTCTTTGTAGTCAGCTTGTGCCTGAACTTTCTCTGTTCTCGTTTGAGTGATAGTGATTGACGCCTTCTCGTTCCTCTTTCATTGAATTTTCGCAAGAATATCAACAGAGAACCATTCCTTGTGATGTTACCATTTGTGGCCAAGAAACACCTGACATATGGAAGTGATCGCTTACTTGATTTTTTTCCATATATTTTCCATCGTTTTTTTTCATTGATTAGATCGTGCAGGGCCTGAGACTCCTTGCTAAGTGCTATCTTCAAATTCGCAGGGTTTTACGGTATCCCGAAGAAAGGCTATAAATAACTTTTTTTATGTTCGCCACTGGTAGATCAGCTGAAACCAGAACAATTGTTTGTGTTATCACCGGTTCCAAAATTCGTCATAACTATAAATGTACATCATTAACTAAAGAACACTGCCACTTCCTTATTCTTTCAACAATTGATAAATAATCAAATTCACAACAACAGATAACTGATATTCTATTTCCCCTGGATAGATTTTATTCGTTCGACAAATAATATTTATTTGCCTAAAAACACAAAGTGTTACCGATTCTGGAATAGTGCATCAATTCACAATCAAGATGCACAATTTCAGTGAAAAAGAGCAATCTTATAAAAAGGGGAACGAATCAGTATGCCAGTCGACATGACCAAATATCAGCCTGAAGAAAAAGTTGCCGGTCACAAACAAACACAGAATCTCAGTTAAGGCAGAAGAAATAGACGCTTTATCAAAATACAAATAATATTATGTCAAAATCGAATCGAACAAATAAACAAAATGTGCAACTGAATCAATCAAGAGGGATAAATTACAAATGTATACATGTAGGGATTTTCACAAACAAAGCCTCCAGAAACTGATCTCACACCTAAAATGACATTGTTGTTTGCTTTGGTTTTAAAATGTAATAAAAATCTACAAAGAACAATGAGACCTTTACTTGAAATACACAGACGATAATAATTATTCCAGAAGACGCTCTCTTCTCTTTTTATTTCATATTAATGTGAATAACACGTCTCAAAGTCTAATAACTGTGAAAGTTCAAAATTATGTTATGAGGTAATGACAATTGTAAATTTATTGTAAGCAACATTTTTAATTCTCTGAATAATAAGGTTATACAACTTTTTTCTCTGTAGGATTACAATTGTTGATGTGAACTTTATCAAGTGATTCAGTCTGTGAAATTTGTATGAGGTTTATGAAATACATTCAATTTCATAAATTCTGATAACCGTGCGAAAAACTATGTCAATATCAGTTCATTATAACGTTATTAAAGCACAAATTACAACTTTGAGTATCCATTTTATTTCATAGTTTATTTTTATCTACTGACATCAGACAAGAGTAGTAGTAGAATACAATACCAAATCAGTTTATTATCTTTATTGAATAATGATGCAAATTTCATCCATGATGACGAGTTAAGAGAATATTCAGTGTGGATGTTCATATAATATGACTAATTATCGATCGAAAGCTTATAAATATTCAAGTGTAGGCGCAAATTCAATAGTATTGCCGAAGTAGTTTTCTAGTTTGGTTTTCTCACAAATGAAATAAAACACAATCTAACGAGATGAAATCATTAAGTAAGACAAGTAATTAAGTAAGACATACGGATTCCTGTTATCCAAAACAGAGTATAAGCCACCGAACAGTAATGTTCAACCTACCATTTATCATGGTTTTTCCCCTTCCATTTCCAACAGATTATTATTCATTCTACTCACGTCAAGTACCAATTTTCAGCGTTATGTGTTTCTTGGTCTTTCTCTTTTCCTTTTAATTGACTTTTACTAGTGCAAGCTTATCTTGTGACATAATTCGAAGTTTTCCAAATTTTTATCTATCAGAATGAAGAGCATCTTCCTGTATATTCTCTGACTGAATCTGGTTTGTTCTCTCTCACAGTAGATTGTTGCTGTTAGTTTGAGGCTGAAGTATTTTGCAAAGGAAACTGATGAAAGATACTCGTATATTCTGTTTGTTGACTCTAGTAACTTTATTAGGACGAGATTTGAAACCTTTCATTATTAGGTACAAATTTCAAGTCAAGTCATTTGATTGACAAACGTTAGCAGTCAGCTTAAATGAAGATCTTCGCATGTACGACAATCAATTACACATGACATACTACATTATCATTTTAAGATAGTGGTGTCAATTAAAATCTATAGTAGTAAAAATAGCGATAACGGATGAAATTCGGTTCTATGAAATTATTCAAAAAGTTTAATTCGATGAAACTAATCTAAGAATGGATATTAAAAAAAAGAAGAACTTTAGAGGTCAGGAGAGAAGACATAGGATGGATGCATTTGCGACAATACAAGACTCAAACCATCCGTTATTATCGTCTTGCCAACCACAAGCATGCATTCCACATCTACTATCATGACAGACTCTTTTTCATAATGACTTCATGTATGTCTGCTGGGCTTTGATTCGGCTGTCCCAAGGTTTCTTTAAAATAACCTGAACACCACAATTCAGTTGGTGAAAAAATATATAACGCATGTCATAATCGTTTCGACTGTAGAAGACTCACTAGTTAATCACATATTCATTATCCTTTTCCTGGTTAAAGCTTCTGAAAAAGCATTGCTTTCTCGATTATTCCAGGGCGATCGGATAATCATTCCAAATCTATTTTGAATGTTTTGTGTTTGGAAAATCTCTCCATGTATATATATTTGTGTTAGCATATGACTGACTCCTTCTGTTGGTATTTTAGTACTCCATTTTATTCCAGTTTGAGATTTTGTCAATGTATATGGTTATTATTTCCTTATCTTTTGCTTATATCGAAGTTTTTATGTTTCCTCTCGAACTGTACATGTGTTTTTGAATTTGATATTAAACATGGCTACAGCCGTATTCGGATTTGACACTCTAGCAGTAACAAATTTATTTTCTACATCACAGTCACTGTAGAGATTGCTATCATTTGAGTCTACAAATATGCATGCGAATATGCGTCTCAGCCCTTAACACTAGTGTTGTTGTCAAGTTTTTCTCTTCGTTTAGATAATTCTAATCCTCATGTATGTTGAATAACCTATATTTTTATGGGAATCGCAATGTACCTTTTCCCGACAATCAATTATAGTTGAAGACATGTAAGACGTTTTCCAATGTAAAGTGATTGGACAAAACAAGACTGATTAAGAAGTAACAATATGGGTATTGACGATGTAGAATACACAACGAATATTTCCACATCATTTGGCGTATTTATATGAATACAGATCGTTTATTCACAGTTGCACAAATCGCAAATTATTAACATTTCTTAAGTTTGCTATATAGGATCATCAACGTCGTCCTACTAATTTTTCACTGATAACGACCTCATAAACTGCACTTCGATTTGTGTATGTATGCGTGCCTACTGCCTTAAAGCAAGTGTAACCTATTATATCCAGATAAAACGAACTAAGTCCTACTTAAATGCAGTGGAGTTTGCACGTTCGCCTTCTTCAGTTCACTTCAATTTTCTTGTAAGCTTTTCGATCTCATATCTGTCTACCTGAGTGAACGATAATCTATCCCGAAAATCCTTCACACCTCTACAGCAATTAAACCAAGTCCCTAACAACCTTAAATATTGCATTAATACTAATCAATATGCAGCTTGAATATTTAAATGATGAATTCGCTTTCATTGAGACACAGTGACACGACATTTAATCCATCATCCAGCAGTTAGTAATCAAGCATCACTTTCCACAACATTATAGGTAATTGATACAGTTTACAGTTTTTCGATCAAAAACCATGCAATAAAATTCATTGTTTACTGTCTTTCATCACACACAATTATGCAAACGGTATATGAGAACTGACTATAAGGACCGTTTAAATAACTTAATAAACAAATTTATAATAAAAGTGTGTTTCATCTACTGTTAACATTCTTTAATTCATTATATGACCTACACATATTCAGAAGTTAATTCATCCTTTCCATTTTCTAGTATTATCACGTTTTGCTTGATAATGTTTACCTTATTTTCAACTGAAATGCAGAATGTTTTTTTCTGATTCAAAGTGTTTCGTTTATTATTTGGTCCGAAAATTAGTATTAACCTAATAAACAGACAACCAATATATTTTGTGAAGTGATTAGTGTATGCGATGATATTGTATGTATTGACTTGTGTATTCACTTGTGGTAATTAAGCACTGGAGAAGTGTGAAGTACGTTTGTTACTTTTCACAACATGATAGCACTAAGTCA
This sequence comes from Schistosoma turkestanicum, assembly GCA_944470395.2. Lineage (NCBI taxonomy): Eukaryota > Metazoa > Platyhelminthes > Trematoda > Strigeidida > Schistosomatidae > Schistosoma > Schistosoma turkestanicum. The sequence continues at coordinate 22,186,698 of OX103975.1, read as the reverse complement.
TTACTTTTTCTGTCAGTACGCTGGAGTGCAGATAAGCAGACATATTTTTGAAGAAAACGATTTGTGTGTAGATAAGTAGACAGTGAATCATAATTGTGTTCCATAGTCGATCGCTATCTGCTTACAACGTATATAAATATCAAACTACTTTTCCTGAAGTCCAACGCATCTTTGTGAATGCATAACACTTAATATTCCACTGAAAGTATAGAAAATAAACAAAGAAATTAGCATTTATATTTTCAAGTATTTCATTTATTTACTTATTATATTTTTTAATATCTAACATTTCACCCAAGTAAACTGAAGATGGAGTTATTGATTTTATCCGAAGTAAATATTTCAACCATAGTAAAATGGGGGTTTCAAGCAATTTCAAAAAAAAAGCATAATAATCTGTAACTGTACAAATTCGTGCACGTAAGTAATTTACGTTCATTAAAAATCAATAATACACCCGACAGATTCAACGAATTTTCATGAAAAAGACCAACTGACAAATCTGGTTTCCTTTTAATGTAATTCATGAAACCTGGAAAGCTTCAAGAATATTATTTTATAAATTATTATTGATCATCACTTAAACACATCAGTTCAATTACAATGTTACAAAAAGAATTCAGAGTGGATACATCTCAGTAGGAAATGTTTCATTTCATAAGTTTTTGATATCCAGTCATCAAGACAATCGTTTACCGAGTCGATTATATTTCGATCATATTCACTCAAATAAATTGCTCATCTGAATTGCTGTCCGTTTCAGAGGAAACTGCTTATAACTCGTGCTATGCCCAATGTTTCCCGCACATCAGTTTGTTGTTCCATTCATTTACATGTTTCATAGGTATCGCTTTGTTATTGACACTCATCATAATACTCATCAAGGCATTGCATACTGCATCTACAAAGAATAACGTCATCATGATTATAACGGTTGGTCATACATGAATTTAACTTATGTTTATGATGTTGTTTGTAAATCCAGTGAGTTAACGAAAATTCCCTTGCGACTGTATGTTGGTCGGGATTCACTGCGATACGCAGTTATATTCATATGCGTCTCTAAAAATACCAAGGAGTAAGGAACAAGTGTCTTATTGATAGTGGATAAATGACGATGACGAGTAAAGAGTAGAGATAAGGTACATATAATGGGAACCTGCATGAACAGATGCATTAAAGCTAGTTAGAATTACGGTTTTCATAACACAGATACGATAAAGTCAACGCGAAGAAGCACTAGACTAGGTAAATTCAACTTTTTTGAACTTACATCGCCTCTGGATGCCTTTCCAATACTCTAACCTGTTTTTTTTACCATATGCATGTCAACATTTGATGCTCCAAATAAAAATTATGTTCGGCTTATAAGGTTTTTTGTGCTCGCAACAATTTTGAAGTTTTCATAAATACTTTGAAATGATGCAACGAATATGGAGATTTACAAAATAAATATCTCTCTGAATTGTCAATACGCTAAAACTGAATAAAGAACACCTAAAATACTTTTCGATGAACGAACATTGAATGTGATATTATTGCTTGACCAGTTATTTATATGTATTGTTCATCATTGCTAACGTGTTTAACAATGCACTCATCATAATCTGACATGTTTATTGTTAACTTTTCAGTTGATAATGATGATTGTCGGTGTTGGATTATTGACTGCCTTTGGACGTTGGTACGAGCAGGTCGTTGCGACAGTTGTGCCAGTCTTTGTACTAATCTGTGCTATTCTATTAGGTCTAGTAATGAAGAGTTTTCCCGGAAATTTGAGGATCATTTTTTTTATGATTTTCTTTGTACTATTGGTACCTGGGATCGCCTTCAGCAATTAAAGCATAATTTGGGAGATTGACGAAACGTATAAGGTAAGTTTACCTTGAAGTATCAACCTCAACGAAATGAGAGTGAAAAGCGATTCACTTTTTTAGGGTTCTTAATTAATTTCAACCAATAACTCACTGATAATTATTCACATCACGATGACCTTTATCGAAACACTGTTTTCAGTTTATTGTGCATACAACTCTTTTTTAAGAAATCCTAGGTATAAACTTTGGGACTAAAGTCCCTGTTTTATTTATTGAAGATTGAGCGATTGTGATAATTCTATACTTGCGGTGCTATGATTTTACCGATTCATTCAAATACACGCATATTTGTCACATTAATGTTGAAGAAAAAGAAGCACGTTTGATCGGTAATAAACTTATCGTGTTTAACAACATGTACAGTTGCATACTAACCATATTCTGAACACCAAAAAGCAACATAATTGTAATTTAACACAAAGCATATATAACATTCTCACGTAAGTTATTTTACTTACTACTGAAAAAAATTTTAGTAATCAAAAATAAATATTCAGAAAATCATTTCACATGAAAATTTGTTCTAGATTGTGTTTCCGATTCTGTCGGCGATTTGTTGGTGCGGTGCAATGTTTATCGTGAGTTTCTGATAAACGTTGAATTTCGATTTATGCACAAATATCTTTACATTATTCCGCCTAAACACCGTGAATCGTTGAATATTGTACTTCATACTGAATTCATGAATTTAAATAACTTACAATAGTTATTCATAATAGATTTTCAGTGAAACACCCGTTGTTGCAACACAATAGAAACTGTAATTTAAGTGAGATATTGATGAGTGAAAGATCAGAAAAAACTTTTTCTGTTATTTCGTCAATAAACTGGACGTTTCCTCAATTTATGTGAATGATCTAATAATCAAACAAATCACTGACTTAACATTTGCGGGTTATGTGCTTTACACTAGACACTCAGTGTATCGTTGGATATTCTCTACTTTCATTTAAACATGACGTATTCAGTCACTTTACTTATTGTTGCATTAAAAAATACTGTTTTTACAATTACAGGCGATTGCATTGACAACATACTATTTGACAAAATGCATGAAATTGAAAGAATGCTCCATAGAATATATGACTTTTCTACTTTCAGTGTAATATATGATCATGTTGATGATTTCACATTTTCACGTCAAATTTTTCTATCCCTGTTGTCGTCACGCTCTGTCTCTCAATTAAAGTAGTTATCGACAATGATCATAAATTGATTGCTTTCCAATAAACACATTCCTGAATGAAAATGTGTTGTTGGTTGTTTATGGAGAATATTTTACACGTCATCACAAGCTGTAGTGTGATTGATATGTCGCTAATTATATTTCATCTAATATACATATATTATACGTTCTTTATTACTGAGCTCAGTCGACAAAATACCTAAGAGGTAAATTATACTTATATTTTAATAATATCGTAAACATACAATCGTGCAGTGTTAGATCGTGAGCAACTTGAGTCTTAACAGCTTATAAGTCGGATATTTGATGTTGTATTTTTTTGCGTTTCGTAATACTGATCTTCCGTCGACTTCCTGGGTCCAATCACTGATTCATCTCGGTCATCCAGATGTTAGACGAAAAATATCCCTATTCATGTGTTCAGCGAATTGGACCGCAACGGATCGACATATCACTGAGTTGATTGAAAAATGGATGAGGTGTCAGCAAGCGGTAGAAGTGAATGCTTAAGTTCCATCAGTTTCTTGCCAACTTCAAGATCATCCGTGGCTTACGACGCACGTCGACTCCACGGGTCCAATGAATAGAACTGTGTATTTTCTTGTGATCGACGCATTTTCAAAATGACTAGAAATCAACCCTGAAATGCTACCCACAGTAACTAAGAAAATACTGCTACTCAGAGAAATATTTTCTTCAAATGGCATACAAGATATCTCTGTATGTGACAATTAATATTCACCCGATTTCAAGGTATCTGTCAATGGCTAGCCATCCTACCGATTGCAGTCAAAGGAGCAAGCGTAAAAGAGCGTTAAAAAGGGAATTAGGTAGGTAAAAATAGAGGGTACTCGAGCGGACTTGTCACATAATTTCTTTATCGTTTATCGCACACAACCGATTGAAACGTTACCGAAGTAAAAGTCCGTAGCAGATATTTTGATGGAAAGAGTACTTAGAGTCCTCGACATCCTCATGTTTCGGTGTTATTTGTCGACATTACTAGAGAAAAATCTTTGACGAAGTAATCACACTGAGGCGCGAAGGTTGAGAAGAGTTGGCGATGTCATGTGCGTAGTAGTGGAACGAGGCAATAGATGGTCATATCAGTTGCGCAAAATGTCAGCGCCGAAACGTTTAAATACTGGTACATCCCTCAAATTACCTGCAGACCATACTGAGAAGCAACCAAACAACCAATTGGTTATCTTTCACGAGAGCGGCCTATCCTAAAGCGGTGTGTAACAGTCAAGTCGCAAATCGATCTCAGGAAAATAAGCTATTAAAAAAGGAAAAGGTTGCTGAGGAGTACCTTAGCTGTTTCACCTTGACGTGGTCGTTGACCTTGACAATCTTGATAACTTGACTGTACTAAATTGGCTGTAATGCACGTTCCCCAAGGTCCTACTTTGTCAGGTAGGTCTAGTGGAGAATGGTTAGAGAATAGAGAACGGAGGTGTGGCGGCAGTCAGGTGTTTCCCTGGGACAATCAAAATCCACATTGATTGTGCCTCCTGACAAGGAAGGATGGATTGAAAAAATATCAACTCTAATATTGTCATGGATTTCCATATCCAACGGTTGAGCATTTTACATAAGAGCGGAGCTCAATCTACAGGAACCTCGCGTAAGTATATCGCTCGTATCCAGCCTCAAGCATTAGTCATTCGAGCTCTATGCTCCCGGACTGCAAAATATTTTTATTTGATAAAATGTTACATTCGGAACTAGTACATTCAGTAACTTCAGTAGTAACATTTGTCACTTATCATCCCAAAAAATTTTTTTAGGCTGTTAGTAGAATTGGTCAATGAAACCCATGGAAATTTTTTTGCTTCTTCTAGGTTTTTCTGTGATTATTTTGACTGATGCTTGTTTAAAACCCTGTTAAAAATTAGCAATCCATCATCTGCCTCTAGAATTGCTTATATTGATGTAATTGACTTATAAACTTGGGGCCTTCAGTAGAAGTTAGTAAGAAACCATTAGGCTGAGATTTACATTGAAATAATGAAAAATATTTAGTCTGTAGATAAGGCAATGATCAAGGTGATTTTCAGATCTTGACGGATTATTTATTAAAAAACAAAAGAATAAATTTTAGTTATTCTCAAATAACAATATATCACATGAGGCATTCCAAATTACAGTTAGAATCAAATGGTTTAAAATATTAAAGTTTTTCTATGAACGTTTGTTCGGTTACGCAAACATTTCACAAAGTACATTCACTGCTTAACTGATTCACACAAAATCAAACATAATTTTTCATACTCTGTAATGGACAATACTATAGTTGTCGCGAGTTACGACGGTTGCATTTGGATGAAATACTGCTAATTGAAAACTAATTCACAGGTAATCTATGTCTGCATGTCTTATTATACGATGAGATTATTGTTTCATCTACAATTACGTTTAATTTCTACCATTTTAAGGCCTAATGTTTTCTATCATCGATAAACTGATAATTCGAATAAAATTGAATATTTTTTATTAGCTTTTTGGCTTACAGGCTGAGAGTTCACGGACAAGACTGACACTTTTGAGTTCGGCTATCAACTTGTACACACTTTATTCGTCGTACTAATAATCATTTTGATAGTGGTTATGTTCATTAGACTTAACTGACTAAAGTTATTTCACTGAGACAAAAAAGACAATGCAATACAAAATCAATAGTTTTTCCAATGACAAATTAGTGAATAATTTACATTTCATCTCACAAATACATGTTTCACAGTTGTTGAAAATATTGATTCTAATAATAATTATATTCAAATTTTTTTTATCTGAATGTGCAGTGCTTAAAAATAAAAAGCTTTTCATATTATTCACGTTGAACATGAGTCATTTTATATTCAGGACCAGTCAATGTATCACCTGAGTTAGACACATTATTTTACTTCAGAAATCAAATGTGGATCTGAAAACATAGCGGAACTCGTGGATAAAAGGATTCTCAAGTCGCATTAACTGAAATCCCCACATATAATTGAAGGTGGAGCATTGGGTTGGTTTATGCTAAGGTTGTAGGTTTCATCTACAGAAACAGCTTTTACATATAGGTTGTAATGCAGTTTTATTTGCAGTCCGGATATGCCAAGTGCCCCACTCCATTTATTCGAGTCGAATCTGTCAAGCGGATTAGTAAATTTTCAATGAAAGTCAATTACTAACATGCAGCAGTCTCTAATTTCACAGACGAATTTTTTTTCTTCTGACGTTGCATCAGATGCACATGTTTGATTTATTTAAATTGGATGACATCATGAACTCCGTCTTCTTATGATATGGCAGAAATGTTAGGTAGTTATTCATGATAGCTTAATACACGGATTGAGTAAGAACATTGATATTTATTTATCATTTTATTTCCTACACTCTCAACGATATTTGGTGAACGAGAACACAGGTGAAGCAATGGAATTTCTTTAACGAAAAATAAAGCGTTACTGAGTAAAATCGAAAAACCCTATCGTAAATCGTTAACTTGCAAATTATTAGTTTATCATATTGAACTGGACTGTTCCTGTTGCAAAACATCAATCGATTGTCACTATTCATGCGTTTCATACAAATTCCTTTGTGTAATAACTCTTCCTTCCTTGATCTTCCTCTATCTTCTGCTGCCAGACATTACGTTGACACTGTACTACTTATAAGTAGCTCGCATCACACTCGCCCCACATTTTAATAAACTGTCGTCACTTTCAAAACAGGGAGCCTGATCAGTTGATATCAGCTTCCGTATTCCGTGACGCGCTACAGATATATAGACAAGTATGCATTCATGAACATGTTTTAGACTTCAGAAAAGTAGTTGGACATTTTGAATTATGCAAAGTTGCGAGCAGTTATCACTCAATCTGTGTTAACTATCATGAATCACGGCCAGTCTGTTTGCTCAATAATCTACCTACCCACAAATATATTTTCCTCTGTGGTTATCTATCTATCTACCAATTTGTCTGTCTCATTATATATCAGTCGATTTGTCTATTCAGCTACTCATTGTAATGTCACGGTCGAGATAATAATACACTGAATGGAATCACCAAACTTATATCTTAAGTTATATTAATTTTTCGAAATTTATAAACTCACATCACTTTTCTCCAGGTTTCAGTCAACACAATCCAATGCTATCATCGACATTTATAAGCACATGCACAAATTATTTTATAGCACATTTTGAATACTGTATTACTGAACTTTGGACCGAATGAATGTGGAAAATCTCTTAGAAAAACAGCGCAGTCTGATATTCAGATGTAATAACATTATATGTAATCTACAAACAGGTGAAAATTTTTGGAAATCGAAAGAATGATCTATCTTGTTATTTCGTTAAGCTCAAAGTTTAAATGAGAGAATGAATACATCAGATAAAACATCAAGAGACTAGACAAAATGTTCAGCGTTTTCTTATTACTTTGATTATTTAGTCATTTGTATGTTTTTCATTGTCATTGTCATTACACTATGAACGTAGACGTGTAGATATTTGTGTTAGGATATGATGAGAGGTAGTTATCGATACAATCACTGGATACTAGTCAGTAAGGTTTAGCTCTAATGGTGTGCCAAGTGATGCTTGACTAATTTATCCTCATAGATGGATTTAATTCCATGCTCCTTCATGCTTTCATGGAGGAGACTGTACCATCAATATATACAAGCCACATATTGACGACAAATGATGGTTGTTCGGTAGAGATTATCATTCATTTAGGCAAACTCACATGCGAAAGAAAAGCCTAAAAGCGAATCGAAGACAATTTGAGTAGGCGAATAAGCTAGCTATCCTGTGCTGATGCCCAAATTATTATTTATATTCAGTCAATAGTATGCTAGATATGTCAAACGTGAATAAGCATATACACACATATAATCGAATATAAGTGAGTTGATGCTTTTATCGAATAATTAACAAATGCAGATAGTTAAGATTGCTATCGAATTATTTCAACAAGTGTTCAGTGAATCTAACAAAATGATTATACGTGTCGGCGCCCAGCAATGCACAAGGCTGCATGCGCGTACAAGATATATGCGAGTTCCTACAATGGTGCTTAAAGATAGTGCAGCTTGAAGTTAGATTAGGTAAAATGTGAGACATTGGATTTTCTTTACCTTATCATGATTGAGCTTTTCCACCCGAATTTCATGAAAATTCAATTAGACTCATCGAATATACACAAACAACTTTACGTCTTTTGTGAAGTTACTCAAACAACTGGATTCTCGGAAATGCAGTATTTAGACTTCAGGTATACTGAGCTTCATTTTTCCTTTCTCGTTTATCAGTTGCAGTTTATATAATCGTAATTAACAAACAGTTTGTTGGTCAATGTTTGCATCCAGATGTTGTAGATTCGAGGAATGTTTAAATTACCAATTAGCGGCAATGTGATGTCTGCATCTACACTTAGATTATTCCAAAGTATGATGAAGAATAATTCGCTTTGTATCCTACTTCACCGACTGTCATATTGTTTAATATCAGATCAACACCGTTGTTTCATATCACTTTCCGGGTGAATATGTTCACAGTTAACTGAAAGCGCCTTACACGACTTGAACAGTTATTTTTGTCGGATAACCTATTATTAAACTTCTAACTGCTGCTAATCAATCCGGTGACTCACATGTTGAAATTAAGTTGTTAACAGTATTTATGCAAATGTGCAGTGATTTCTTCATATTTAACTTTTGTAATCAACAAATCCTTCGGGTTGCATCAGTAGTATGGACGAAAGTCAAATGTGATTGATGAAATTTGTCCAGCATCGTTATCAGTGAAGCTTGTTTGATCCTTTTATAAAGACATCCTACGGCACTGTTTTGTGTGAAATTCTTTCAATAAAAGCTCGAAAATCTTGCACCGCTACCAAAGCTTCAATATTTTCATCTTACAATCTTACGTTTGCTGATCAATCCCATGAAAGAAACCCCTACGTATTGAAAAAGGTAAACTTTACAATAGTGTAACCAATGTAGTGACTACGCTTTTATTAGTAGAACGCGAATAAATTGAACGTACCATTCATCGTTATAAAAAATTTATTGAATTCTACTTTTACACACAATCTTCAGATCAAAATAATTCGTTTGCACACATTTTCGTTTAACAAGACGTAGAAGCTGTTCACTTTTACTCTGACACTATTTCGGTATTCCTAAGATGCCGAAAAATCACAAGTAAATATATTCTTTTTTTCTGTGTTAGATCATCTTCTGTGTCATTGATTCACAGAGAAATTACGCTTAGTGACAGGAACCTAATTGATGTTTCAGTATGTTCTTAGTATATCGCAACTGACGCCATAACATCCGTAACCACAGAAACACGCTGACTCCTCATTCCACAAACAGCTCATTCAATTCTTTATTATTTGCCTTAAACTTGTATACACTCGGTTATTCGTTGTCATGAGATCGTGACTTCTTAAGCGAAATGAAAGCAGCTGAAAGGATGATTTGCCATGCATTTTAATAATCAGTAATAAAGCGTCAGTCAAGTCTTATTGATAGACTTCTTTATTTTGAGGTCCATTATTTAAAATTATCATCATTATATACACGAATTTATAGCTTCTGATCTGACAGACGTTCAAGCCTTTGAGAGATATAAAGATCAAATACTTGTAAGTGCCACAACAATGCCAAATTCCTTTATTCAGTCAGAATACAGTGATAAGTACATTGATAATTTTTAATATAAAAGTTCTCTAGAGTCCAGAAAAAATATGTTACTTGTGCGGCAATAAAATAAATTCAGATAATAAAGTTTGAAACTGTAAATGAAATAAAACCATGGTTATGTAAAACTAAATTATCAAGAACCATAGAAACAAAAGGAATATGTAAAATTATAACGCATTGCAAGTGAATTAATTTGTGTTATTTACAACACCTCCAGGTTTATAAAAAATGAATCACTCAAACAGCAGGATGGTCATTTCAAATCAGTGTACCCGCGACGTTTATTGTCTTTAAGCTTTTGAAATGTTGTGAGTGTGAAATATTCTGTTTTAATACTGTTGCTTGCATATCCACCTGTTTATTAACGCACCTGTAATACCGAAATTGACCAACAAAATGCGCTTGAAATAACAATAACTCCAAATACACATAAATTGTGCGCGAGTTACTAGAGTTGTACCTTCTAACAGAAGGGGGACAAGATGGTTTATTTGTCAGTGTTTCAGTATAAACTAAAGAGACGGAACACAGAACTCATTTAGTTTCTAGATGTTTTTCACTGAACCAAGGATACTTGCAATAAACGAATTTCCGCACAGAACATTACCATCAAGCTAAGGACGAAATGCTCTATTGCTATTAAGACATCAATACGATATCACCTGAAATTTTCAAAACTTAGCCGAATCTACATCGTAGAACTTATCATCGGACGCTGATGTGTTTACGCGATGTCATTTGAGTCATGAATGTGGAATGTGCATTGCTTAAGACCATTCACAAAATTCAAAGATCCAATGGTCTTACACGCATTACCTGAAAATTCTACTGCTCGTTAGAACGATTGATTTGTAGGTTGTTGTATATATATGCTACGACATCATCTGGCTATCATGATGAGTTAGTATATGCTTGGTTATCAGATGGTGATGTTACTTTTCTATACTTTCGACAGTCATGTGACAGCTTTTCTGTCGGTTGATTAGAGGATCTGAGACCTTATTAATGTATCTAGTTATGTATTAAAAATCTTCAGAGAATCACTTGAATTGTTTGAGAGTTTGAAGGCCTTATTATGGCGTTCTGTAGATAATTCGGTATCAATAACCACTGTATCAGTTCGAAGATTGAATGAATGTGATTTAAGCAACTGAAGACGTAAAGCATTCGTTTTCAGGATGATGCGAATTTAACGGATTCATGCACATCCTTATTATATATCTAGATAATTTACTTCAAGCATCATATTTCAATTTACTGATGTCCCTGGAAGTATTGGAGGTGGAAAACAAAATGTTAAAGACCAGCAGGAAGAAGCAAATCAGAAAGTACTTCAAAATGTGTTGGTCGACGGATTCAGATACTGAGTAGTTTTATTCAAAAGAACGATAGCGACATAGATTGTACTTAACCCGTTTTGCTCCTAATGCTGCGAAAACAAAGTAGAATCATTATACTTATTCACAAGAGAACGGTATATGCTGTTAATTGTATTCAAACATATTTCCGTTCACTGTAGAGAGTAAATTCACATTACAATTTAATATGTCTTGATTAAAATTAGAATAGTGTAACAATAATGTGTATCAAGCAAACGATTACTTAACACTCCCTTCTTTACAGATGAGAAAAAATGAGGAGTTATTAGCACGTAAGCCTTTGAGTGATGCCATGCTGAGCCATCAATTCAGGCGCAAACATTGTTCAACATACGACAGCTGACTTTGAAACAGTCAAAGAATTTCAGCTCAAATCTCTGTTAGCTCACATTCAGTCTACGACCACTGCTGTCCTAAAGCACACGTAACATACTTGGGTTTCTGTTCATTATTCAGGACAATATGTTGCCGAAAATTGTCTTCATTGTGTCTAACAAGTTCAACTAAAGCATCGTTGAAGCCTGTCGGTACGTCAACCTGATAAAGCGGCATAGTAACTATCAGTATCTATGACAAAACACTTATTCACTGGGATTATTCCATATTAAGATAGCGCCTCATTGTTTCCAATCGTAAATTTCGTCCCATAATATTATAAAAGAAGCTTAGATCAATATTGAAATTGAAACTACATACCTTTTCAAATCGAGATCAAGACGTAATTTTTTTTTCGGTCGATTGCTTGGACGATTTCGCGATTCGCTTTTCGCATATTGTGTAAGGCTCGTGAATACCACAGTTGCTTGTTTTTAGTATTTTATAAAGCCTGGGTGGTCCTTTTCAAGAAAAAACTCCTAGTTTGGACCAGTCAACTCACATATGACTTGGTCTACTTTGATTTGTTTCTTCCAACTGAGCTAACTTTACTACATCTAGGAAGGTCAAAAAATATAAACAGGATATTAGAAGTAAATTATCTTGTTTTTCACCAACTATGTTATTAGATCCATAATGATCATATCATTGTTCACGCTATGTTTTTATTGTTAAAGTTAAAGTTGCTGAAGACACTTTTATCTAATCATTTACTTAATATAATATCTGTCTAAACCTCAATGTAGAGTCCCTAAGTTCCGAACTAATCTGGGTAACTGTCTGAAGATATTTACTGTTAATCGTAGACTGCTGATAAATGATTTAAGGCGTATTATTAGTTAACTGAAACGCAGTTGTGTCGAATACTGACTACCATAACAGTCACACCGCTCTACGCCCGGTCAATACCATCAAATTTTTGTTGCCATTTATTGCTACTTTCTAATACTGGAATCTAAACAGAACGACACCACACAAATCAACGATCCTGATAAGCTGAAGACTACAAAATGATTTTTGTGAATTTCGGAGTTGTGTGAATGATATTTAACAGTCCGTATTAGATGTAAAACCTGGTTGATATATAGTAACACAAAGCGTTCGCTGATCGATAGTTCGATGTATGGAAATTTTAAGTAATTTCGTCTTTGGTTCAGTTTTCAAGTACCTAGTCTCCAACGTCAAGTTATCAGCAGTCTTTGGTACTAGAGATTGAAATTTTCAGCCATTGAAATATATTACGCCTCAAAACGTAGAAAGGCGTGTAACTACCAATTGATGATCACTTACTAGTGACCAAAGAGATGCATGCGTAATCGTTCTTGATGCTGTTCTAATTCCTCTATGTATTCGCTGTCTGGTAGCAATCAACATTCGTAAGTCTTTTTATTGAAGATAGATAATGAAGAAGACAATAATTGATTGCGGGAAGAGTAGTTAGTAAAGGAGGTACCCCATGGCTCATGTTTCCGAAAGAGTATTGCGTACACAAATCTCAACAGTTGAACTTCTCGATTCGTCGTCTTTGGTTCTACATTTTAATGTTGGCAATAAGCATGCCGGTCTCACTAAAGAGACGGGAAGAACTAAACTTTAAAATCACATTCGATGTTTCCTGGCGATTCAGCTACAGAATTGATGGTAGAAAAAGTAATACTCTCATTGACAGTATCTGAAGAGATCTGTTCCGAAAAATAAGTTGCAGAAGGGCATTTATTCACTTCAATATGTCGAAGTTGATGTGTTTTATCTGTCTACGTAATTTGAGGAGGAAGAAAATCCTACATTAGACTTTACTCAAATGTCTTTTGTCGAAAGAAGTTGACAGTGCACAGTGAGAAGGTTTACACATAATTTACGCATGCATTTATATTTTACTATTGCTACTAAACTATGTCCCCAAGAACCTTGAATATTACATAAATATTTATCCAAATGCAATTTCAACATATCAATCCTAAAGTCGCTTACACTGAAACAACCTCATTTGCCACACAGTTATGGGTAAGTCACAAATATCAATGTCCAATCATCGTGAACTTGGCATCAGGTTTCTTTGATAGATGGCTCTCATCGTCACTTAACACAGATATGCTCAGATTTATGTACACGGAGTTAAAGAATTGTCAATAAGGATTTGACAATAAACTGAATATACAAAGTGATGAGACATTGATCGTTCATCCGGTGTCTTCATTTCATCATTCAATATATGAGTGAAACAAAGTTCATTGTTTTCATCTACAAGTATTTTCAAGTGCTCACTGATTATGTCTAGTGTATTTCTAAAATAAATTAAATAATCTGGTATTTGGTACAGAGTTTTTCATGATACATTGGTTCAAAGTTTATGAATAATCTGATCAGTTTATAATCAATACGTGTTTTGAAGTAATTGGTGTTTGAAGTTATAAATTTCGGTGATTGTTTTGGATTGTTTTTAACTAAACGTTTAGAAATATTGACGTGAGTTTGTAAGCTTTCATAAAATGATACAAATTGTCCGTTAACTTTTATGGTCTGATTTTATTCAGTCACTACTATGAACTCAAGGTTATCTTTCATATGCATAGATATATAGATAGATAGAAAGATATGCAGATATATATGTGAACAAATAGCTTTGTGAGTAGATGGGTAGATTTTCACTCATGGTCAAATGATTTCTGCTTGGAACGGTAGAAGAAATCAGTGTCAAACTAGTTTTCTGACTTATAGGACATGTTCATGAATCCATACCTGTTAAAATACAGTTGCAAGTGAAGTTAATGAGTAAGACTATTACATTTTCATGTCATCAATGTATTTACTTATCATTGTTATCTGTATCAAACGGTTCCGCCGATTCAATCGAAGATGGATTACATGATTATATCAAATCTGAATATTTCAACCATGATAACCAGGGCATTCGGTGCAATGTTAAAAGAGAATAACAATATTGTCTGTAACACTAAAAATTCGTGCATGTAAGTAATTCACGGTAATTTTAAAATAATCATTTCGCTTTACAGATTCAATGCAACTGCATGGGGTGATGCTCATCGTTTATCAAATATCGTTTTGATGTAAGTCATGAAACCTGGTTAACGTGGATAATATTATTTTATGTGAAATAATAAAGGATCATCCATTTAATAGAATGATCAATTATGACTTTCTGTTTAATGCACAATTCTTCAAACAAATATTGTAGACGGCACATCTGTAGGACGTTTTTGCATTTATCATCAGCGACTATTATCTGATCTTCGAGAAAATCATTTATTAAGCATTCTCATTTTTGAATTCTTCGATTATCTTTCAAATATATCCATAGAAAAATGTTACTTTCCTGCATTACTGACCAGATTTACCCCATATATTTTAAATCGTAACGTTCATGACTTTTTGCTACGTTCACTGTATACTTCAGTTAATTTTGTTGTTTGTTTTATTTTCATACTTCAGAATTATGGTTATAGTATTGGGAATCATCATTGTATTCACCAAAGTATTGCACACTGCGTATACAAGGAATACAATCATTTTGATTATAACCGTTAGTCAAACATAATTTTAAATGATGTTTATGATTGTGTTAATATATTTCCATTGAGTTACCATGAACTTATAAACGATTTGATCGTCGTTAGGATTCATTAGAGAACATACTGATATTCATGTGCTCATCTAACTAAAACAAATAAATTAGATCCATTTGTGAGTTAGGGATAACTGTGAAATAGATTATCGACAAATGAAGATGAGAAGTGAAAAGAAAAGAGGTTAAGTGCATCATAAGAGACTGTCCGATAGGTTGAATAAATGTTTGTTTCGAATTCCGTTTCGCATTGTAGTCATGTTGATGTAAACTAAATAAATTCAACGAATTCGAATTTGTTTTTCCCGATGCTTCTTCAAAGTTGTTATTTCACAATGCTTTTTCATCATTTGATGCTTCAAATAGAAGATTTATTCAACTGAGAAGGTTTCTCTGTACTCTCGTTGTTTTTAAATTTTTCATGAACACATCGAAATGATACAATATATATGCGAACTCTTTAGAGATATATCTTTCTCAATTGTCAAAAAGGTGAACGTGGATAAGGAACATTTAGTATAGATTTCAATGCAGGAACAGACAACTTGAAAATAATACATGATCAGTTATTTTGTAGTAATATTATTCGTTGTTAATACGTTTTCCTGATGAACATACTATAAACAGACTGGTTTGTTCCTCACTTTTCAGTGGATTATGATGACTATCGGCGTCGGATTATTGACTGCTTTTGGCGATTGGTTTCAACATATCATCGTGGAAATTGTGTCAGTCTCAACGTTGATGTTTTCCGTTCTTTCGAGTCCAAAAATGATAGGCCTTGATGAAAAATGGAGGATGCTGATAATTTCAGTTTGCTTAGTATTGGCGACCGCTGGAATTATTTTCAGCATTTCAATTATGATTTGGCCTGAGCATAAAGTACGTTTTCCGTGAAATATCAATTTCAACGTATAAAAAGTGATTACTGAATAGATTTCGTTTTTTAAGTATGGATTTCATCAAATAACCAACCATTTTGAGACATACAACACAATGAATATTTGCTGGATTTATCTGTTATATTATGAACGATGTTTTTGCCGGTTTATCATGCAGAAAAAGACATATTGAGAAATATTATACACACATTTTAAGACAGAAGTCACTGTTTCATTTAGTGAAAGAAGATTGGGTGCTTATGATAAACCCGCACTAGGGCTGTCATTATTTCATCTAATCATTCAAGTTCAGGCATTTTGGTTACAGTAAACATAATTAAAAGTACAGTTCTTTCTTTTTCAGACCAATCAATACGAACAAAAAGTAGAATCGCATAGTATCCTTATCGTGAACACAAAGCCTACAAAACTGTGATTTGAAACAATGCATGCTCATATTCATCCATTATAATAATTATTGAATAATGTTTTACTAATGCTACTCAAATATTCACAAAATGATATGAACTGAAAATTTATTCTAGATGCTGTTTCAAATTTTGTCGGGTGTTTGTTGGTGCAGTGCAGTGTTCATCGTAAGTTCCAAATGTACGGTTGAATTTTGATATATATATATATATATATATATATATATATATATATATATATCACTCTCTGTTCATTTTAAATTGTAAAATATCATACCCTACACTAAAACTTTAATTCTGAAATACATGCAACAATCATGAAAAGAAAACCAGTGTTTAGAACATCATCAGATGAACGCTTGTGTTGATTGCGTGAAGATTAGATAATGTTGTTGTTTAATTCTTTAACTGGATAAAGTCACAGATTATTTCATCGACCAGACAAATTACAGAGTGAATATGATGGTAACATATAAATCATTGTACAATGACTCCGTCAGTGGAGATTCCTTGTTCTTTTATTTAGGTGCTTAATTTCTTTGTTTATTGTGAGACTAAAGATGACTGTTTTTAAAATTACAGATGATTATACTTCCAACACACAATATGACAAAAAGTATCATATTGAAAGACAACTCTGTAGTTTAAATGACTTTTATACTTTCCGTGGAATGAATCATAATGATGATTATTTCATATACTCATGTCAAATATTTTCATTATTGTTGTTGTCTAAAATTAATTGCTCATTGAAATTATTATTGGCGATGTTCATAAATAAATTGCTTTTCATGAAATACTTTGATAAATATATACGTGTTTTTGATTGGATATGGAGCATAAATACTACGTCATCTCGAAATGTAATGTGATTGATTTGGTATTGATGATATCTCAGAACTGCGTTGTCGATAATTCTTGAATCAATAATATTATTGCATCTTTTCTGAACTTCAGTATTATGTATATTTTATCCAAAATGTTATCATCCGGAGATTACATAATGAGACGCTGACAGCGGAACGAGTTACTGCAAACGTTTTATTGACCACTTCTCCTGTCGATCATGAAATCACATCAGTAAGGACGATTAGCTGTTATAATGTTTCACGGTAAATTTTGCTCTAATGCCCTTAGGTAATACTGCATTATTGTCCATTGAGATCGTACTCATTCACTACTTTTTATATCTTTATATATATATATATATATATATATATATATATATATATATATCTATAAATGTAATTCCAAGAAACAGTCCTGATTTGTGCATGTACGTAGGCAAGCAAATGTTGTATGTGTATATGTGAATCACATGAGTCACATTGAGTCTAACTGATAAGAGCAGGAATACGTGAACTGTTGATGTCGGTCCCTGACAAATGATTCGAGCAACTCTGAGTGAAAAAATCTAAATCTAGTAAAAATAAACCGGTCTTCTTAATCAACAGAACAAGCAGGAAGCGCTTATAACGGTAACAGTTGCTATGGATGATAATCACCAGGAATCAGATGTCGAAAACTGAATCGCTTGCTTGTGGTCATGGATTACTATCTGTCAAAATGGACCGTCTTCAATTTCTGATTTTATTTATCTCCATATAATCTTTTTGCAATAAGCCTGATAAAATAATTTACAATAGGATTGCTTAGTATCACGATACAGTTCCTGTATTAAACGCCACAACCATTGAAGCCATGAGGAATAGTGTGCAGATAGTTTGCCTACGTTTGAGGACGTCATTTGGTGTTTGTATTTATTTCACTTGGCCCCAGCTCTAAAACAATTTCATCAATTAGGCAGTTTGGAGATATCATTTAACACAACTGAAGGTGTATTTTTATGCTACTTACATCACAAAATCTGAATTATCCACACTAGCAAAACGATTATGGTGAATATAAGATTGAGTGTACAAAATAATGCATAACAGAACATTCAAATCATCATAATAAAGAGATTTTATAATTTCCATGTAATTAGGAAACCAAGTTTATCAGATCAATGTTAAAAACTTGCAATTCATAGAGGCGTGTATTTCCTAAAAAAGTACTCTTGAGAATTGCGTACCAATAAAAATCCGAATAAAAGTCTACCTGATTACTGTCATTCTTGCACTTAAACGCTCACCCCATAAAATTCTTGGCTGAATAATTCAATGAACCATCGATTTCGCGTGACCATCATCAATTGTGTTGTGAGCAACAGCCGTCAGTTCAATAAGAGTCAGCTCAAATAATCACGATTGGTAAACACAAATCCGAGAATTCAACTAGGAATCTGCTAGGTATTGTGCACATGCTTACTGTTATTACCATGGAGATTGTTGACTTTCACTGAGATCATGAATACATCATCAAAGATTTTTCAACTGTCACGAACAAACTTATGTGTTTATGAAATCATGATATTAATGATGGACGATTACTCATGGATTATGTTTATCCTCCCATGAGATGTTTGGTTTATATGTAGTATATATTATTGCTACGGGTGAAATACTACATTATTTCATGCGATGTGTTGAGTGTAATTCAAGTTGACAACTTGAGCCCTACAGGTTGAATCATACCGTATTGACAGATGACTTTCCTTCTATTGCTTCAACGCCTGACCTCTAGACAATTAGGTCAATTTCATATCAACCACATTTGATGAATCGATTGTTGTGCAAGATCATGAAATGATTGAATTGCAAAACTAAAAACGTTCAGCTTCGTCACAGTAATCTACAGTTCGAAGGTTATCGTACGAAACCGAAAGTTCTACGTAAGGAGTGGTTGTTACGGACTGGTGTAATGATCTATGTCATAAGTAATCGACTGAACAGAGATATCATTTTATCTTTGATGGATTAAATAAAATCCATTTTCAAATTAAACCGTAGAAATTAGAAATAGGAACATTGAATATCTTCATTAATCTAAAGAAAGTGTGAATAAAGTAATACCAAGGTCAGACACTCATAATAACGAGATCCTGTATTTAACTGAATAAAATATTTGTTACACTGATTGAATTTAAAGCAAGTTTGAATAAAAACAACAGGAATAATTACCAAATAAAAGATCGAATGATTTACTTACAAATTTTTCAATTTTAGTGAATATCACAAAAATATCATGAGTAACCTGAAATCAACAAAAAATAAAATCGATGAAAATAGTGAATATGATTAAGCTTTGTTTAACACAGATGTACCATCAAATAGTTAATCGATTGAAAGTGATTATATAAAGTTGTTAGTCGAAAGATTCATGTTTAACTAACAGCGAAGTGTTAGCTACTCAGAACAGGAAATAAGCGGAATAGTTGACTAATAACTGAAAACAAAACCAACAGACGATCCCTCGTTATTACAAGTACTTCATTTTAACACATTTACTTGAGCTGAACTTAGGTTGACTGCGTATAACTACTTCAAGTGAAAACTTAGTTCATAATAAATATGGTCACTCTGATAGGAAGATAAATTGTATTCAAATGAAGATGATAGGTACTTAAAACAAGACAAGTTAGTTACAGCTCCATAAACAATCTGAGTACCACAATCGTACAAGAGGTTCATTTTGGCTCAAATTACTCTCACCATGATTTGAGTGAAATTCGGTAGTAAACACAGAACAGCTGATCATCATCAATGATATAACTTTAAAAATAGAAAAGGTGTGATTTCACGTCAGACAAGCTAGATTTAAAGATGTATTACCTCTTCTGTGAGTCTTGATCTACTAGTCTTATTTGAATCACAGTACTATTTGATCAAGATTTCTTCTTTTGTGATATGGCTGAGATCAATATTAATGACAATATTTACTAAAGGTGGCTAGTTTTATTACTCAACACACGTGATAAGAAATGGTAGAAATGTCCAGGCTAATCAATATGTGTGATAGTAAATAGAAATAAAATTGTGACAGATCTTTTATTGCGAGCGTACATAAACATTACATTGCTTGTTTACTAAATAAGACGTCAGTACGCCCTAACGAGGCAAGGAGCCCACTAGCTTTATAAGAAATATCGAAGAACCAAAATTACCGTACGAAAGTGTAGAATCGCTAACGCGAAAGACGTTCCGACCTTATGATTCAGTTGAAAATTAGGAAAGTCAATAAAATTAGTGCTTTGACACATCTTAATAACATATTTTAAACGTCAAGTGCTGTCAAAAACATTTACCGATGAAGTAACACAGAATGGCACATTAGAAAATCGAAGACATGCGAAATTTACAGGAGGTAGCATCCATCAGCTGAAAACTGAAGATCAATAATTTCCGCAGGTTTAAACACTGAGCATTTCAACAAACATATTTCTTTCAGTTGTAGTTTTTGGAGTTTTGTTTTCTTACACATTTGAAATTATCAATCAATAATTGTTAGACCATCATTAGAAACCTGTAAGCACTGGACGGCCGTTAAGTACTGGTATGTGACTCATCAGTAGTGAGCATTCGTGACTCCTGAACTTTGCAGGATTCGAACCCCTTTAGTTGTCTTGCAATGATTGATAATGATTTCAAATGTGTTAAAACCGATTTGTGCCTAACAAAAAAAATTGGGAAATGTTTTACTTAACATTGTCAGAATGACAGTACACAAATCTAGTACACCTGTATTACCGATCAAAAAAACTGTTTTGTAAATATTAGTCAGAACGCAGTTATATTTATGTGAAATATCATTGAGGTTTCAGTAGGCAAATATGGCAAAGCAATTATCGAAAACGATCAATATCATCTCAGCATTGTTGCAGGGTAAAAATTACATTTAAACTTGTCGTTATTACAAGAAATAATCGACTACTATCAAAGTACGTATAAGAAAAGCTTGTAAGCCGCGAATCACGAGCTAACAATAAGTTGTCAATGTCATCATCTTGTCAGGTGATACTCCTCAATATAATCACTGAGATAAAAAATAACCAAAGTTTGTTGTTCTGATGCTGGAGCAGGTATGTACAATTTACAAAATTTTGACAAGTGACAAACTTCCTAAGTCTTTCCAAAAAGCAAAGTTTTGCTAACCTTGTACATAGCTTGAATGAAATAGCCAGAATTAAAAGATGTCTCTTGTAAGGTAGGTTATCAAACGCCTTGTCAAAGTCCTTGTGAACAACACACATTGATTTTCATTCATTTAACAACACTATCCATCACTCACTTCCAATAAGCACGTTTGCTGTGCACTTCTTTTTTGATACATGCTGTCTAAGTGCTATATAATTCCGCATTTGTATATGGAGTCGTTTTAATTACTCTTTCTAGTATAACAACAAATACAATATGAAGAATATTTCGTGATCAATACTGCAGCAATCTGTTAAGCCATTTGTGGTCAC
Organism: Schistosoma turkestanicum; assembly: GCA_944470395.2. Classification (NCBI taxonomy): domain Eukaryota; kingdom Metazoa; phylum Platyhelminthes; class Trematoda; order Strigeidida; family Schistosomatidae; genus Schistosoma; species Schistosoma turkestanicum. Next base: position 22,164,934 of record OX103975.1, on the reverse strand, counting down.
AAAGGGGGAATCACTGTAATTCACTTATCGGACTGCGAAACACAGAACCTAATTCAATGCCTTGCTTATTGTGTTTGAACCAGAAACTCTCCAGCTCATATGTCTTCAATATTTGTGCATTTGCTTTGAAAACCCGTAATATATTGCTGATTTATATGGGAAAATGATGACATTACCGGCACTGAAAAGTTGGTAACCAGGTAGTTGAGTCCTACTTCGTTTATCCTGAACCGTGATCAAATGAAACATTTTGTCAGACACTTCTAAGCAGTTAGGACTCTATTGACCTAAGATCTAATTAGTTGCAATGGTGGTGGAATATAATTTTTGTTTTACCTCGTAGGTATTTCGACGATTGATCTCGTTAATAGGGAACTATTATTAAAAATTTGAATACGAAAGTGTTTTATAGAAACAATTTCAACATGTTTAACAGTATAGATGAAGGGTAAGACACTGCGTGAAGTAAATGTTAAATGCAGTGGCAGACATAATTAAACCTGATGAATAAAAGGTGCATCAATTTTTCAAAGAATACGACATATAAACAACTCTGAGTAATAAACATAAATAGATTATTATTGTGAACATTGCCTTCTTTCAATGGCTTTGAATAATTTCATTTCACGTATATATGGTTTATTTCACTTACACTTTCTTTAAATTTATTGATTTTCGACACTAAAAAGTTAAACGTTTGGATATTTCTATGACACACAGCTGTTAATTTGTGTACGTGTACATACTTGTTTTTAGCTTTGGATTTATAAATTAACATTACTTGCAGCAACTCCGTCAGTAGAACCCTTAGGGTCACTGCCGGTCACTAGCCCGGATAAAGTAGTAGGGTTGGACACGGGGTTGACGACCCCATCCCAATGAAATGCCAAAAAAACGCTAACCAGAAAAAATAATTCAAACCATTTTAACTCTGTCCTGGGAGTTCGAAGAAGAATTATGACGTCTCGTGATGAAAGCCGAGTTCCCTCGGAAGTCACGGGGCCGATGCCTCTTCTGACAACCAGAGCAACTATTTTTTTAGGTACATGGAACGTTCGTACATTGTGGAAGACTGGAAGACTATTTCAAGTTGCGGCAGAAATGAAAAGATACAACCTCGAGTTGCTCGGAATCAGTGAAACGCATTGGACACAGGTAGGACAACTGAGACTTGCTTCAGGGGAACTGCTGTTATACTCTGGTCATGAAGAGGAAAACGCTTCACATAAACAAGCAGTTGCATTGATGCTGTCCAAACACGCACAAAAGGCACTGATAGGATGGGAATCTCATGTAACAAGGATCGTTAAAGCATTCTTCAAAACAAAGAAAGAGGACATTACAATGAACGTCATCCAATGTTATGCACCTACCAATGACTACAATGACGACGTCAAAGATCAATTCTACGAAAGGCTGCAGTCAATCGTCGAGAAATATTCACCAAAGGGTTAGACGATTCCTAAGGTGAGATCTGAATGCCAAGGTTGGAATGGACAACACTGGATATGAAGACATCATGGGACGACATGGACTGGGAGAAAGAAACGAAAATGGTGAGAGATTTGCAAACCTATGTGCCTTCAACAAACTGGTCATCGGTGGCACAATATTCCCGCACAAACGCATACACAAAGCCACATGGATTTCAACGGACTACACTACTCAAAACCAAATTCAGAAGGACCATGGAGGATGTGAAAACCAAGAGAGGAGCTGATATAGCTTCACATCACCATTTGCTGATCGCCAAAATGAAACTGAAGCTAAAGAAACACTGGACAACGGGACAGACAACATCACACAAGTTTAATACGGCCTTTCTTCTGGATACTGTAAAACTCAACGAATTCAAGATAGCCCTCACCAATAGGTTTCAGGCCTTTCAGGATCTACTCAATTGAGAGGAAGCAACATTGTAGTACAATTGGAAAAGGATTAAGGAGGCAATCACTTCAACATGTCAGGAGGTCCTTGGTCGCTAGAAGCAGCATCACAAGGAATGGATCTCTGTTGGTCCTCTTGAAAAAATTGAGGAAAGGAGGAACAAGAAGGCAGCAGTGAATGTCAGCCGAACAAGAGCAGAGAAAGTTAACGCGCAAGCCGAATATACAGAAGCAAAAAAGGAAGTGAAGAAGAGCATCAGAGCTGACAAACGAAAATATGTGGAAGATCTAGTGATGACGGCGGAAAAGGCTGCAAGAGAAGGAAACATGAGACAATTGTACGAAACAACAAAGAAGCTCGCCGGGAACTATCGTAAACCAGAACGACCAGTGAAAAGCAAGTAAGGGAAAATAATCAGCAACACTGACAAACAGCGAAATAGGTGGGTAGAGCGCTTTAATGAACTATTGAATCGACCAGCTCCACTGAACCCACCCAACATTGAAGCAGCATCTACGGACCTCCCAATTAATATTGGCGCACTTACGATTGGGGTGATCAGTATGGTCATCAGAAAAATCAAGAGCGGCAAAGCAGCATAACCATACAACATTCCCGTAGAGGCAATGAAAGCAGATGTAGAAGCAACTGCGAAAACATTTTACGTCCTCTTCAAGAAGATTTGGGATGAGGAACAAGAACCATCATAATGGAGAAGGATACCTGATCAAAATACCAAAGAAAGGCGACCTGAGCAAGTGTGAGAACTACAGAGGCATCACTCTTCTTTCAATACCAGGCAAAGTCTTCAACAGAGTATTGTTAAACAGAATGAAGGACTTCGTTGACGCCCAACTTCGAGATCAACAGGCCGGATTTCGGAAGGATCGATCGTGTACTGACCAAATTGCTACATTACGGATCATTGTGGAACAATCAATTGAATGGAACTCACCACTCTACATCAACTTCATCGACTACGAGAAAGCATTCGATAGCGTGGATAGGAAAACACTGTGGAGGCTTCTTCGACACTACGGTGTGCCTGAGAAAATAGTCAACATCATACGGAATTCTTATGATGGATTCAACTGCAAGATCGTGCACGGAGGACAGCTAACCGACTCTTTCGAGGTAAAGACCGGTGTCAGGCAAGGTTGCTTACTCTCACCCTTTCTCTTTCTCCTGGTCATCGACTGGATTATGAAGACGGAGGGAAGACTGGAGGGAAGCACAGTATCAACTGGACAGTCAGGAAGCAGCTCCACGATCTGGACTTCGCAGATGATCTGGCTCTTCTATCGCACACTCAACAACAAATGCAAGAGAAGACGACCATTGTAGCAGCAGCCTCTGCAGCAGTAGATCTCAACATACATAAAGGAAAAAGCAAAATTCTCCGATGCAACACAACATGCACCAACGAAATCACGCTCGATGGAGATGCTTTCGAGGACGTCAACAACTTTACATATCTGGGCAGCATCATCGACGAGAAAGGTGGATCGGACGCAGATGTGAGGACGCGGATCGGCAAAGCGAGGGTTGCATTTCTACAGTTGAAAAATATCTGGAACTCCAAACAACTTTCAAACAAAACCAAAATCAGGATTTTCAATACAAATGTGAAGACAGTTCTACTGTATGGAGTGGAAACATGGAGAACTACCAAAGCCATCATCCAGAAGATACAAGTGTTTATTAAAAGTTTTCTACGCAAAATACTTCGTATTCGTTGGCCAGACACCATCAGCAACAACGAACTGTGGGAGAGAACAAGTCAGATTCCAGTGGAGGAGGAAATCAGGAAGAAGCGGTGCAAGTGGATAGGACACACTACGAAAAGCACCTAACTGCGTCACGAGACAAGCCCTCACATGGAACGCTCAAGGCAAAAGGAAAAGAGGAAGGCCAAGGAACATAGTACGCCGAGAAATAGAGAAAGATATGATAGGAATGAATAAACATTGGACAGAACTGGAGAAGGAAGCCCGGGACAGAGTTGGTTGGAGAAAACTGGTCGGCGGCCTATGCTCCATTAGGTGTAACAGGCGTAAGTAAGTAATTAAGTAATTACTTGCAGCAGGATCGAAATGAATTTTAAACGAGATGTATACCTGCCAGTTCACAAGAGTCTAGAGTCTTAATCTCCTAATCATAAATACTGAAAGCCATGTAAGCAGCACCTAACCGATCACTCATTATAAATAATTTTGACCCCTGACAAATCATACTGAGTCTTGCTTCATTTTCATAAACTATTTCACTTTCCAATGAAACGTCTTATCTCATTCTAACAAATTGTACTGATGGAAGCCTCTCATAGATTTTGTAATTTTAGCAAGTTTGAAAAGTATGCGCATATATACTTGGGCATTGCTTACCACCTCCTTATATGATAATTCTGTTAGCTTTATTCATGGATTGGTGAAATGGTTTGAAGTCACAATCAATGATATATGGTTGTGAATTATCCGATGATGGTATCGACAGTAGGAACGTGTTTGTGCTTACTCAGTTTTGTCATACAAAGCTTAACTTTAGCACACTATAAATAAGTTGTTATGCTTCAGAGTGTGACATGTGTCTCATTCGCCTTGACCAATGCACTTCACTGTGCTTGTACTCTTCACGCCTCGATGTCAGTTCAGATGAGCGTTGGTCTATACCGGAGGTCCATCATATCTTTATAGCCCCTGAAATGTGTCAATAAATCTTTCAACATCCCACAAATATTTATTAATTTGTGGCTTGAATGTATCGAATCTAAGCTCATTTCTACTTGTGTGGATTGATATGGAATCTAATCCGTCCTCTATCAATATGTCGTTCAGCATCCACACCATAAGCCATACTGATAAATGTTCAGTGATTCGATGTTTGATAAGTACCTCTCCTCATTAGCATACAAAAATCGTAACAAATATTTTTCACGGTGTATAAGGACTTATGATTAGCACCACTTAAGCAACTGAAAAAAATCAAAGCTGTATCAAAATTATCAACATGAATTTTTTATCTGATGTCTACATTCTGTTACATAATATCTGATCTTATATAAATAAAAATGTAGTTCATCTTTCTCGTTTCCAAGTATTTTCATGTGTTCTTTGTTTAAGTTCAGTGTATTTGGAATTGAATTCCGGAGTAAGTTATAATGCGTAGATTTTTTCATTGTTATTTAGTACAAAGTTCAGTAATTTAGTTTTCAATATATCTTTTGACGTAAATGACGAATGCGCTTATAAATGCCAGAGACTGTCTTGGATTGTGTTGACTAAACGCTAGAAAAGAAAGGAAGTGAGTTTATAAATTTTCTGAACACAACATAATCTATGATTTAATTTGGTGATTCTATACAGCGTATTATTGCCTTGCTTGCACCCGTACAATGAATTGAATTGATTCATTTTATATAGAGAGATGGAACAATAGATAGATAGATGTATGAATAGTTAGTCATGGACAGAGGCAGATATAATTGTGGATAGATTGACTTGTGAGTAGACAGATAAACAATACATAATAATTGTGACTATACGTCGGTTAATAACTGCTCACTATGGTGCATGATTCGACGATGTCAAACTACCTTCTTACGACCGAGACGTGCTTATGAATGTATACTTTTTAATAAACAGCTGAGAGTAAGGGAAATATGTGTAAAAATAAATATTCATATTTTCATATTATCCATGTAATAATGTATTATGATTACCTGTATTTAACGTTTCCCAAAATTAATTAGAAGATGGAGTTGCTGATACAGTATAATCTGGATATTCTACCCTTGAAAACTTGGTCGTTTGGTGAAAAATCAGAAAAAAATCTTGAAAGCAACTGTAACAATACGATGGTGTGCATGTATGTTATTTTACTTTCATCGGAAATTCAATATTCCACTTGACAGATACAACTCAACTCTATGGACAGAGCCACATGTAATATCCAGTTTCGTTTTAATGTAAGTTATGAAAATTGAAAAAAAAGTTAATGATTTATTCTGTACACAATTATTGTCAAACGTTTCCTTAACTGATAAACCGAGTGTGATAATTGATTCAACGAACAATACTACGACAATATCACAATGAATGCCTCAATGAAAATTGTTGCATTTTATAATAGGTTTATATCCGATCATCATGACAATCACTAATCAGATATTTACATTGTCTAATTCTACCATTATCTTTCAAACATATCCACATGAAATTGTTGCTCATCCGAATTGCTGGCTATTTGTCGCAATAAAAAGAACTGTCAATAAATCATATTTTACTCAATCTACACTTCAATTTATTTTGTTGCACGTCTTATTTTCACATTACAGCGTTATCGCTATAACTATGGCACTGACCATAATATTCATCAAAGCATTGCACACATCAACTATAAGGAATACCATCATCATGATCATAACCGCAAGTCAAACATGATTTCAGCATATTTCGATGAATTTGTGCATATTTTCATTTAGTTCAAAGAAATTCAACTACTATTCAATCTTCCCCTGTATTCACTCTAATAAGCAGAATTATTTTTATGCTTTTATGTGAGAATATCAAAAGTATCAGGGCTGTTTTGGACACAGTGATAACTGTGAAATTTATGACAGATGAATGAAGAGTAAAAATTAAGTGTTCATCATAGGAGACTATATGAAGAGATAAATAAACCGTTGATGGAATTACTGTTAAGATTTCTGTTGTGATGATATCAACGCACAGAAGCACAAAACTGAATTAATTTCACTGGTTTTCAATTGCTTTTGCTAGTGTATAGTTTGTGATACATTGAAGTTTTGTTTCCACGATGTTCGATTCGTCATCCGATGCTCTCGCTTCAGGTTGTTTACAGTTGACAAGGTTGCTCGGTGCTCTCAAATTTTTATCATTTTTATATGCGATATTCGTCATATGAAAACAGTGGCATTACATTTACATATGCAGTGAATATGCAGATTCACTGAAGTAACATATTTACGTTTCTATATGGCACATCTCAATGTGCAACAAATAAAATACACTACAATGCACGAAGCGTTATTTTAAGACAACAAAATTAGTAAAAACGCTTGACCAGCTATTCTGTAGAAGTGTTTCTTGATTTAAATCTCTTCAATCACGAACTCAGTATAAAATAACACGTTTCGTTTTGCATTTTCAGTTGATTTTGATGATTATAGGTGTTGGATTAATGACTTTATGTGGCCAGTGGTATGAACCGATCATTGTGGCGATTGTACCATTTGTAGTATTGATCTTGGCTTTTATATTGGGTGACAGAATGAAACGTTTTCCACGAATGTTGAGAATATTATTATTTTCAGTAAGCTGTGTTTTAGTTATAGTCGGAATTATCTGCAGCATTTTGAGTTTAATCTGGCACTGTACGAAACGGGCTGATGTAAGTTGTTTTTAACATCGAGTTCAATGTATCAAAGGTTTTAACGATCTGATGTTGTATGATAATCATGTATATCACCTAATAACCAAACATAATGAAATATGCACAAAACTTCTAACTAATACATGTCTCAGTTATCTGTAATGCTTGAGTACTCAAAATAAATTCTTGTTTAGTCATTTACGTATAGTTGACGACACGAAAGCATAACGCAAACACTTTATTTGCAAACACCAATATCTGTAGTTTCATAATGTACTAACGTTGAAAAGGAAGCGACCGTTTCTTATGATGAACGGTGAGAAGCGATGACGTTTATTGTGGTAACATGCTGTTATAACTTCATGTAATTAGAGAAATTCGAACATAGCAGTCAGAATATCTGTGGATGAAAAACTTTGTATGAATGCAAATTAAATATTTACGAAATGATATAAAACGAAATATCTTCTTTCATTCAATTCCAGATTGCATTACCAGTTTTGTCCTTCATTTGTTGGTATGGGGGAATGTTCATCGTAAGTTTCTGATAAGCGACTGAATTTTAATGTCACTCTCTGTAAACACTGTGAATTTCAAAATTTCATACTCCATACTGTCGCTATAACTTTGATCCTGCCTGTAAGCGCGATGTAGATGAGTGAAGATTCGAGTAAAACTTTGTTTATTCTGTCAACAAACTTGTTAGTTGAGCATTTTTGATTGTTTATATAATCGAACAAATCTTTGACTGCTCACTTCCGTCGTTGAAACATATCAACCTATTACACATATTACACTCACTACATCAGTGAATGTGCTTCACTGAATCAAGTAAATACTATGTGTTTAATTTTTTACTAATATTATCAATTATTTTTTGTTACTCTAAACATGACTCTATTAACAATTACAGGTTATTGCATGGACAACATATTATTTGATGAAAAACATCACACTGGAAGATTACTCTGCACTTTATTTGACTGTTATATACACACTTCTATATTTGGTTTTAGTTAGTATTACAAAATTTCATGTTAATTATTTCTTCCATTGTTGTCATTTTACTGCAAATTTTAGTTGAAGGATCAATAATTTATTGCAATTCATCAAACAATTTAATAAATGTGAACGTGTTCCTTATTGTTCATGGAGAATATTTAATATGTCATCACAAACTGTCATAAGATTCATTTGTTAATCATATTTTCTCAGAACTTCATTGCGAATAATTCTTTGAATCTTTTTTAATATAATATTTAATGTCTACTTCAGTGTTATCTGTACTTGATCTGTATTCTATCATCAAGACATTATTTGATATGACTATCATCATAACACTAACAAAATACTGGCTCCTTACAACATGTAGCTGTTGACACTCTTGTAGATCAGTGAACTGTTTTATCCATTAGGATTACGTGTAATATCAAAGTGTGGTAAATTGTGATCCCAGCGCTATTAGTAACATTGTTTGACTGTTGCTAGAGATTGCAATAATTTATCATTTTGCATACCTTGATTTTTTGTTGACGTCCTTTCGAATGAATAAATTCACAAGGCACATACCTGGACTGGCATGGGTTTTCATGATTGTAGTTGATATAAATATATAGTAAAACGTAGATTAGAGCTCATCCGTTCCCCACAAATGATTGAAGTGCAGCTGAGTTCAAAATGTAAAAACATTTGTACACATAACTGAATAAGCAGGATACACTTCTAAAGCACCTAGTTGCAGCGAATAGTAATCACAGTTATTCTGTCTATCGTTGAATTACTCACATCTGATTATCGAGCACAAAACGTTATTACGAATGCCTACAATTCACATTCGTCTTAATTGCAGTAGATAGCACGTTTGTTTAGTTTTACGACACGGTGTCTGTATTGATTGTAACGATTGATCAAAATATAAGAAAGAGTGTGTAGATTGTGACTTCACGTTTGAGAATGTCCACGCCTTAGGATTAAGGCTCATATTTTATTACCGAAGAAAATTATGTATGACTTGAAAATGTTATCCGTTACTTCGTCCGAATTATGATGTTATTCAGCTTTTATACTGAACACACTGTTTAATCAAACAAACATCTATCGGACGAATCACGATGAGAACATCAAACGATTCCAAAAAATCGTGATAGTAATCCGAAATAGGCTGTGACAGTGACAGGTAAATTTGTTCACTTTCCATCCAAATAAAGTGATGAACAGATGAATACATTTTCTCAAACTTTCATTACGAAATGTCTACAGAATAACTATTCGACTATGAACTGAAGGTACTGAAATTATTCGTTTACAAAGATAAGTAGACCCATAAGCAGTTATTTGAAGAGATATTTCTTGAAATGGTTATTTAAAAAACAGCTTCCAGAAGTACTTCCAGTTTACATAGATAAGTACACTGAAAAGTAATGAACGAAACTAACTATTCATTTTATCGATGTAAATGAAATAAATCTTTCAAAATATTTCATTGCCTAATGTTCGTAAACTCCACTGATCTCTGCTAATCTACTAGAATTATCAAAATCATTTTACACTAGATAATGATGTTAAAGTACAGTGATGCTAGCGTTCAACTACAATCATAATAGTGTTCACACCAGTGATTAGTTCTAGGTGGATTGCCTTATGCAGTGGGCTTATTGACATTATAAGTTTGGAAATTACATAGAAAATAATTTTACAGCTTCATATTATATATTGCATATTGGCTTAAAACGTAATATTGATTCTTGTTAGCTGTAATTAGACCACCATTCAGAAGAAATTGACTTACATAATATCAGTCACTGCCCAACGATCAGTAAGTTGTGAATAGGTTTTGCTTCCGGAAAGTGATGTACTACAAGCTCAATCGAATTGTATTATACGTGTGGCTACCTTCATCCACTGTGTGATTTATACGTTATGCAAACTGATATTTCTTACTTATTTACTTACTAACGCCGGTTAACTGCAATTGAGCTTGGGCCACCAATCAGTATTATTCAAGAAGCCGCGGTTTAAGCTTCGTTTTCCATTTCTGTCGAATTTTTGTTCATTCTTCTCATATCTGTCTCCAGTTCTCAAAGTATTGTGCTCCTGAACCTTCCTCTATTTCTTAAACATTGAAGGATTGGGTGAGAGCTTATCATGAAACACAGTTGCGTGCATTAAGCAGCATGTTTTAACGTCCCCAAAACATAGCTCTTAAGACTGATTTGGTTGGTGCACGTTATGTTGTTTCGTATAATCTCGCTGGTCATTCTGAGTATGTTTTGACCCCCGCGTTGAGTAGGCTGCTGGTACACTGTGTACAGTGCCGTTCACCTGACAAAGACGTTTACATAATCCAGTCGATCATATAGAGTAAGATGAACGGCGGTTATAGTCAAGTTCGTCTGTAACCTGTCTTCACCTCGAGTGAGTCTGTCTGCGGTTTTCCAGGCATGATTTTGTAGATCGATCCATCGAAATAATTTTTAACGTTGTTGACTATCTTCTCCACAATTTTGTCCTAACCACTGTGTCACGTTTTTTCTCTCGTAGTCAACAAAACTGATAAAGAGTTGTGATCTCCATTTAACTGATTTTTCCACAGTGAACCGCAGTCTGCAATCTTTTAAGTACGCGATTCCTATGTCAAACGAGATGTTGTCTTCGAAATTTTCTGAGTCGTTTTTCAGTTTCGTTGAAGCCTCTGGGTACTTTCTTGTCACCTCAAATCGTGCTGAAAATAATTTGAAACAGTATTTAATTTGCAATCACTTCTTTTATTGCCTCTACTGTGACATTTTCCGGTCCCGCTGATTTTTGTAATTGCCATACTGATATACCCAGTTGTTGATGAGTCAATCCTTATTCTGAGGTCCGTACGAGCTGCTTCGAAGTTGAATGGCCTCAGTGAGGTTGAACGATTCAGGATTTCTTCAAATAGCTGTTTTGTTGTTCTTTATTGTTGCTAAAAACATTGCCTCTTTAGCTTATCACTGGCAGTTTTGATTTACGATAGTTTCCGGGGGGCGGCTTCACAAAAACGTATAGTTGTCTCACGTTTGCTTATTTTGCAGCATTTTCTTATGTGATTACCAGATCTTTCACTTATTTTCGTGAGTCGGCTCTGATTCTTTTCTTTACTTGCTCGATGTTCCCAAATATTCAGGCTTTGCACCAACTGTTACTGCTCTTTTTCGGCTGAAATTGATTGCTACTCACTTATTCCTCCTTTCATGAATTTTATCAAGAGTACCGACAGAGATCTGTTTCTTATGATGTTACTTCTTATGGCCCAGAACGTCATGAAATGTTGAAGTGACAGCCTTACAGTCTCTTTTCAATCGTAGTTTCCGCCCTTTTGAGTAGATGATTACTGGCCAGGAACATATTGTTGATTGCTATCTTAAGTTAGTATCCTGAATAAATGTCAAATCAAAATTATACGTGATTATCTGCCCCCTTGTCCAAAGCTTCCTGAGTTTTGGTTTCAACTTTGCGAATAGTAAATGATGTTTTAAGCCCATACCCTCTACTCTTTTCCTTCTTACGTTCCCTTTCTGAACGTTTTACTCAAACAGATAGGATCGACTTGATTCTGCCTGGTCTGATCCGGCGAAGCAAATCTAGCTTCGTGCGTGCGTCTGTGTGACAATATGGTTCTCCCGATGACCAGTTTGTTGAAGGCACATAGGTTTGCGAATCTCTCACCTTTTTCATTCATTTTTTCCAGTCCATGTCGTCTCATGATGTCTTCATATAAAGTGTTGTAAATGCCTTGGCTTTTGGATCTTCCATTAAAATCGTCAAATACCCCTGTGAGCATCTGTTGAGGACTGACTACATACATAAAGTTTCTCTTCGACGTCTTTATTGTCGTCACTGGCAGATTCACAGCATTTGATGATGTTTATATCAGTAACCTCTGTCTTTATTTGAAGAATGATTAGATGATTCCAGGTCCAATAATGCTTTTCGTGCTTGTTTAAACAGCATCAAGTTTACTGATTGTTTTTGACGTAATCTCTTTGTGGTAGTAATATAACAGCAGCTCATCTAGAGCAAGTCTTAGTTGTCCAGCCTGCGACCTATGTGTTTTACAGATTCCAATCACCACCAAGTGTTATTTATATATTTCTTCAGTAATCTGAATGGCTAACTCAGTGCTTTGAACATTTAGTGTACCTTAAATATGTACCATTTGGCTGTCATAAGAGGCATCGTGTTCTTGACTTCCGAAGAATTTAACCTTTCATCATGAGACGTCATAAATATTCCGAGTTAAAATCTAGAACACAGTTCATTGAATCAAGCTAAGAAGAAGCATGATCTATATTACCGCTACATATAGGACAAATACATGATTATATGAATAATACAGTGATACATGAACTAACAAATAACTGTAGTCAGTGAAAGTGTCTCCGATGAATAATCCTGGTTGCCTAATAAAAAAACTGACTTCTTTCTTTTCCATTCTTTTAGCTCAGTGAATAAAATAAAGTGATTATGTATTCACAGGAACAGAATAACCATTTGACATAAACGTAGAAGTAGCACCACAACTGCTAGTAGAAATATTTGAATACGATTCACAAGGTACAGAGAGAGTCGATGCTTTTGTACGTTGTTCGTACGAATTCTGTTAGACACAGAATGCTACGAAACAATGGAATGCTAAATATTATTTGTTGTATTCATACATTTTTCTTTCATTTAAAGAAGGTAATGATGAAATGAATCAATAATAATTAGTTTTCATATGATTGACTTCATTATTTAAAATATCAGTTATTATTTTAACCCTGACTGGCTTTCACATAGAACACTATATACAATACAAAATATGAAATTACTGGAACAACAGCTGCCATAAAGGTTTACGGTGAAGGTATGGCCAGAGATAGATGTTGGTCGGCAGTGAAATAAATGACGTGTTTTAACCTCTTTGGTATTCGTCAACTAACTGAACCTTAAATGTTCGTATATTAACCACCCTCCTCATGTGTACAGAATCAATTTATCAAAAGCTTGAATTTACAGTTTTAATTTGTGGGCACTCTGTACAGTCTAGGCTAGTGTGAAAAGTTTCGGTCTAATGATAAAACGCTCTCGTTTTTTTCACCGCCCTGTGTTTTTTTGAAATTTTATTCATTTGCCTTGTATTATCTCACGTAGTAACTGAATTGACAAGTGTCCATCCATATTTGACGAGACTGATCTATATTTATGAACCCGCTTCAACAACTTTTTCAGATCAACTACATGTTTCCATTGTTTTCTCTATGGAAAATGTCTATACGGCGAGGCTGATATTCAGAAAATTTGTTAAAAATAAAATTAGGTACTCACAGTGTTTTCATTATTCATCAAGTGTATATTCATAAATAATTGGCATCTTTCATGTTCTACAGATAACGTTTCTAGCGAAATAAAATTCATGCAAAGCTCAGTTGTTGAATATTCAACACTTCACTAGAACACTGTTCAATAGTCCGATGCAAAAGAGCACCTTTTGACGCGAAAACCATAAATCACCATGTGCTCACTAATTAGATAGATGCCCTGAAATAAACCAACGTAAAACCAAGAAATCTTACTTGACGGAGACGTTTTGGAGGATATAGAATCCTTTACACGTCTGAACATCATCGTTCGCGAGCATGGCGTATTTGATGCAGATTTGATGGAGCGGAACAGAACAGCAACTGAAAAATTTCCACCCCTGCAAATCAGAACCCTTATCAAACATGAACAAAGTGACAATCTTCAATAAAATTGTTCGGACATTTCTACTGCATAGGGTTTAAACTTAAGGGAACCTCAACTGCCATCATTCAGCAGATAGTAGTGTTTATTGCCAATTTTCCATTCGTTGGCTTGACATCGTGAGCAGCAGGCCACTATGTGAGATAACCAACCAGGTGACAGTGGAAGACGAAATTATCAAAAATCGTTAGGAGGATGAAACTGAATCAATAGACAAACCCCCACTTCGAATCCTCAAGGTTTAGAGAATATAGGAAATCAAGGAACACCTTACACCGTGGAACTGAGACAGACATGAAAAGACTGAACAATAATTACACTGAATTGCAGAATGCTTGTGCAAAGAACGATACTCCATTGAGGGTAACATGCCTAATTACGTATGAACTGATTATGTCAATTATTAAAAAAAAGTACGTTTGATTTTACAAGCTTCACTTACTTGATGATTTTAAAATTTTCTTCCGAACATGTAATCCACTGGAGTGTACTGTTTTCTGTTCATTGAAAGTTACGAAAAGAGAACACCAAAATGTCCATATTTCTTTCAGGTAATAAGTGTGTTTAACCACAAAATCATGGAACAAGATGGATTATGGTTGAAAATGAAATACAGAATTCTTACTTTATCTAATTCCAAACTCGATACTCAAATATTACACCATAAAAGACTCATTGATTCCAGTCGTTATATCATCAAAGGAAACATTCACCACGATACAAGCAAATTGAAATAAATACTATTTTCAATAAGTCACCGCTTTGTAATTTTGATTAAAATAACGCTTTTGTACTTCATTGAAAGGTTAATACTAATTGGATGCTATGGGAAAATGGTGCATGCATTTATTGAATCCGATTAACACGAGAATGAAAATCGTACAAGCATAGCGTAGCAAAGTTGTAGAAAAGAGTCAGCCCATTTATTAAAGGATGACTAGCTATTTTTGGTCCGAAAGCATTAGCAGAGAATGTAATTAGCTGGTTTATCATTGCACGCATATTTTTGAAAAAACAACAAGATAAATCGAATGGTTGACAATGTCAAAGGACAGGCGAATATGAACTTGAGA
>OX103975.1:22129421-22149631 GCA_944470395.2 Schistosoma turkestanicum | reverse complement strand
ATGTGTAATAGGTTGATATTTTTCAACAGCGCAAGTGAGCAATCAAAGATTTGTTCGATTATATGGCCTATCAATTATCCTTAACTTACAAGTTTGTTGACAGAGTAAACAAAGTTTTACTCGAATCTTCACTCATCTACATCGCGCTTACAGGCAGGATCAAAGTTATAGTGACAGTATGGAGTATGAAATTTTAAAATTCACAGTGTTTACAGGGAGTCGCTTATCAGAAATTTACGATGAACATTCCCCCATACCAACAAATGAAGGACAAAACTGGAAATGAAAACTAGAATATAATGAAAGAAGAAATTTCTTTTTATATCATTTCGTAAATATTGAATTTGCATTCATACAACGTTTTTTCATTCACAGATATTCTGACTGCTATGTTGGAATTTTCCTAATTTCATGTAGTGATAACAGCATGTTAGCACAATAAACATCATCGATTCTCACCGTTCACCATAAGAAACGGTCGCTTCCTTTTCGACGTTCGAAAATCATGAAACTACAGATATTGATGTTTGCAAATAATATGCTTTCGTTAAGGTTTCGTCTCGTCGCCTACACGTAAATGACTAAACAAGAATTATTTTGAGCACTCGAACATTACAGATAACTGAGACATATATTAATTAGAAGTTTTGTGCATATTTCATTGTTTGGTTATTAGGTGATATAAATGATAACCATACAACATCAGATCGGTAAATACATTTGATACATTGAAGTCGATAACTAACAAAAACTTACATAAGCCGGTTCCGAACAGCGGAGGATTAAACTCAAAATGCTGCAGATAATTCCAACTGTAACTAATACACAGCTTACTGAAAATAATATTATTCTCAACATTCGTGAAAAACTTTTCATTCTGTCACCCAATATAAAAGCCAAGATCAATTCTACAAATGGTAAAATCGCCACTATGATTGGTTCATACCACCAGCCACATAAAGTCATCAATCCAACACCGATAATCATTAAAATCAACTGAAAATGCAGAACAAAACGTGTTATTGTATTCTGAGTTCGTGATTGAAGAGATTTATATCAAAAAACACTACTACAGAATAACTGGTTAGGCCTTTTTCCTAATTTTGTTTTCATAAAATTGCTGTTTTGTGCATTGTAGTGTATTTTATCTGTTGCACATCCAGGTGTGCCATATAGAAACATAGATATGTTACTTCAATGAATCTACATATTCACTGCATATGTAAATGTAATGTCACCGTTTTCGTATGACGAATATCGCATATCAAAACGATAAAAAATTGAGAGCACCGAGCAACCTTGTCAGCTGGACACAACCTCACTGGAGAGCATCGGATGACAAATCGAACATCGTGGAAACTAAAATTCAACGTATCACAAACTATACAGTAGCAACAGCAATTGAAAACTAGTGAAATTATTTAGGTTTCGTGCTTCTGCGCGTTGATATCATCACAACAGAATTGTAAACATTAATTCCATCAGGGGGTTTATTTATCTCTTCAAATAGTCTCCTATGATGAACACCTAATTTCTACTCTTCATCAGTCACCTTCATTCATCTGACATCAATTTCATAGTTACCCCTGTTTCCAAAACAGCCCTCATACTTTAGATATTCTCACATAAAGGCATAAAAATGATTCTACTTATTTGAGTGAACACAGAGGAAGATTGAATAGTAGTGGAATTCCTGTGAACTAAATGAAAATGTGCACAAATTTATCAAAAATGCTGAAATCATGTTTGCCTTACGGTTATGATCATGATGATTGTATTCCTTATAGTTGATGTGTGCAATGCTTTGATGAATTTGTGGTCAGTGCCAAAGTTATAGCGATAACGCTGTAATGTGAAAATAAGACGTGCAACAAAATAAATTAAAGTGTGGATTGGGTAAAATATGAGTTTTTGGCAGGTTTTTCAATGCAACAAATAGTCAGCAGTTCAGATGAGCAATTTCATGTGGATATGTTTGACAGATAATGGAAGGGTTAGAAAATGTAAATAATTGGTTAGTGATTGTCATGATGATCGGATATACAGCTATTATAAAATGCAGCACTTTTCATTGAGGAATTCATTGTGATTTTGTCGTGGTAATGTTCATCGAATCAATTATCATAATCAGTTTATCAGTTGAGGAGACGTTTGACAGTATTTATGTACAAAATAAATCATTTAATTTTTTTCAACTTTCATAACTTACATTAAAACGAAACTGGATATTACATGTGGCTCCTTCCATACAGTTGAGTTGTATCTGTCAAAAGGAATATTGAATTTTCGATGAAAGTAAAATAACATACATGCACGCATTTTGACAGATGCCCTTAAGATTTTCTTCCGATTTTTCACCAAACGACCAAGTTTTCAAGAGTAGAATATCCAGAATATACTGTATCAGCAACTCCATCTTCTATTTAATTTCGGGAAACAGATAATCACAAAACATTATTACATGGATAATATGAAAATATGAATATTTAATCGTACACTTATTTCCCTTACTCTCAGCTCTTTAATAATAAGTATACATTCATGAGCACTTCTCGGTCGTTCGAAGGTAGTTTGACATCGTCGAATCATGCACCATAGTGAGTAGTTATTAACCGTAGTATAGTCACAATTATTATGCATTGTTTTTCTGTCTACTCACAAGTCAATCTATCCACAATTATATCTGCCTCTGTCCATGACCAACTATTCATACATCTATCTATCTATTGTTCCATCTCTCTATATGAAATGAATCCATTCAGTTCATTGTACGGATGCAATCAAGGTAATAATACGCCGAATAGAATCACCAAATAAAATCGTAGAAAATTATGTTGTGTTTAGAAAATTTCTAAACTCACTTCTCTCTTTTCCAGCGTTTAGTCAACACAATCCAATACACTCTCTGGCATTTATAAGCGCATTCGTCAATTACGTCAGAAGATATATTTAATACTGTATTACTGAACTTTGGACCAAATAGCAATGAAAAAATCTACGCATCACAACTTACTCCAGAATTCAATTCTAAATACACTGAACTTAAACAAAGAACACATGAAAATACCTGGAAATGAGAAAGATGAACTCTATTTTTATTTATATAAGATCAAATATTATGTAACAGAATGTAGATAGCAGATAGAAAATTCATTTTGATAATTTTCATACAGTTTTGATTTTTTTCAGTCGCATAAGTGGTCCTAATCATAAGTCCCTATACATCATGAAAAATATTTGTTACAATTTTTGTCTACTAATGAGTGGAGGAGCTTATCAAACATCCAATCACTGAACATTTATCAGCATGGCTTACGGTGTGGATGCTGAACGACATGTTGCTAGATGACGGATTAGATTCCATATCAAACCACACAAGTAGAAAGGAGCTTAGATTCGATAGATCCAAGCCACAAATTTATAAATACTTGTGAGATTTTGAGAGTTTTATTGACACATTTCAGGGGCTATAAAGATATAATGGATCACCGGTATACATCATAGTTCATCTGAACCGACATCGGGGCGTGAAGAGTACAAGCAAAGTGAAGTGCTCTGGTGAAGGCGAATGAGCCGAATGTCCCACTCTAAAGCATAACAACTTATTTATAGTGTGCTAATGATAGGCTCTGTATGTCAGAACTGAGTTAGCACAATCACCTTCCTACTGTCGATACCATCATCGGATAATTCACAAATATATATCATTGAATGATTATATAAGTAGGTGGCAAGCAATGCCCAAGTATACGTGCGCATACTTTTCGAACTTGCTAAAATTACAAAATCTATGTGAGGCTTACAAACAGTACAATTTGTTAGAATGAGATAAGACGTTAGATTTTGGAATTACACCACTTCATCGTAGTTGGATGTTTTCAGTCGAATTTCATCAAACAAGTAATAAAGTCATCGGATAAAATCAAAATTTGTTACTTAATTTTTGAAAACATTCATTCAAAAATATTCAAATATTCATGTTTTTATTTCAAAAGTACAGTTTCGACATATCATCTTTGGCATACTCAAGAGGACTAATAATCTTTCTCAACCGATCTGATGTTACAAATATCATCAAATCCTGCCATTTGTTTCAATTACAACTAATCTTTTACACCCATACAAAATGCCTTGCGAAGCAAGTGCTTAGCTCGTCCCGTATTCGGTGATATTTAGTCCGAAACCAGCCGATCGCCTGATAAGATGGGTGAATGAAATACTTCTAGAGACAAACGATTACCACTTAAGTCCCCCATACTTAACTTATCTTTCAACAAACAATTTATTAGGCCATTTATTACGTGTGTGTAAAATGTATACTCTGGGTCATCTGTTTTCATTGGAAAGTGAAATAGTTTATGGAAATAAAGCAAGACTCAATATGATTTGTCAGGAGTCAAATTATTTTTAATGAGTGATCGGTTAGGTGCTGCTTACATGGCTTTCAGTATTTATGATAAGAAGATTAAGACTCTGAACTCTCATGAACTGGCGGCTATACATCTCGTTTAAAATTCATTTCGATCCTGCTGCAAATAATGTTAATTTATAAATCCGATGCTCAAAGACAAGTATGTCCACGTACACAAATTAACAGCCGTGACTCATAGAAATATCCAAACGTTTAACTTTTCAGTGTCGAAAATCAATAAATTTAAAGAAACTGTAAGTGAAATAAACCAAATATAAGTAAAATAATAGTAATCAAAGCCATAGAAAGTAAGGGCAATGTTCACAATAATGATCCATTGTACGTTAGTTACTCTGAGTTGTTTATATGTCGTATTCTTTTTAAATTGATGACCTTATATTCATGGGGTTGATTATGTCTGCCACAGCATTTGACATTCACTTCACGCAGTGTCCTACCCTTCATCTATATTGTTAAACATGTTGAAATTGTTTCTATAAAACACTTTCGAATTCAAATTTTTAATAATAGTTCCTTATTAACGAGATCGATAGTCGAAATACATACGAGGTAAAATAAACTTATATTCCACCACCATTGCATCTACTTGGATCGTGGGTCACAGAGTCCTGACTGCTTAGAAGTGTGTGACAAAATGTTTCATTTGTTCACGGTTGAGGATAAACGGAAGTAGGACTCTACTACCTGGTTAACACTTCACAGTGCCGGTAATGTCATCATTTTTCCATATAAATCACCAATATATTACGGGTTTTTTCAAAGCAAGGGCACAAATATTGAAGACATGAATTGAAGAGCTTCTGGGTCAAATACAATAAGTGAGGCATTGAATTACGTTCTGTGTGTCGCAGTCCGAATAGTGAATTACAGTGATTTCACTTTATGACCACAAGCCCGTGTTGTTGAATTGCGAATGCCTGAAGGTAGATGACATTTATGTACCCCCCTTGACGTTCAGTGACGTAGAATTGAGACATAAAAATACACTCTCTGAATACAAACTGCTGAAAACGAAAACTGTGTAAGTTTTATCCTAGCCTATTGGAGGTCTCACCATATTTAACCAACATAACTCATCCGTATTGGACGTTGTCCAAAAGCAGGGCAATGATTTCAGTCATATAGTTTTTTTCAAACCTTTAGCATTGAGCAATCAGGTGTCCATCTAGTTCAAGGTTATTGCTCAACGGTCTCTCTAGGGCACTTATCTCCACTTCTTAGAACATGAAAGAAAAGATGAAAAAGATTAATTCCATTATCATTTCTGAAAACTGGGATTTCGACTCTGCAACATAGGAAAAAGAAGCATGTAATCATTCAAGACAGTTATATTAACGCATCGCACTGTAATCACTGGATGAATTAGTAGTTTGGTAGTAAACTAAAATGAAAGAAAATATTTTCGAAAGTTAACCACAAGCTTATAACAGCAAAGGACATTGAATACTACAGGTCCTTGGGCTCTTTAAACAGTAAAATCAAAATGAGCAGCCTAATCCAAAACTAAAATCCTTAGACAAACGGCATAACAGATCGCTGCAATATTGATCACGAAATATTCTTCATATTGTATTTGTTGTTATACTAGAGGAGTAATTAAAACGACTCATAGACAAATGCGGAATTGTATAACACTTAGACAGCATGTATCAAAAAAGAAGTGCACAGCAAACGTGCTTATCGGAAGTGGGTGATGGATAGTGTTGTTAAATGAATGAAAATCAATGTATGTTGTTCACGAGGACTTTGACAAGGCTTTTGATAACCTACCTAACAAGAGACATCTTTTCATTTTGGCTACTTCATTCAAGCTATGTACGAAGTTAGCGAAACTTTGCTTTTTGGAAAGACCTAGGAAGTTTGTCACTTGTCAAGATTTTGTAAATTGTACATAGTTGCTCCAGCATCAGAACAACAATTTTTGGTTATTTTTTAACTCAGTGATTATATTTAAGAGTATCACCTGACAAGAAGATGAGATTGAAAACTTATTGTTACCTCGTGATTCGCGGTTACAAGCTTTTCTTATATGTACATTGTTAGAAGTCGATTGTTTCTCGTAAAAACGACAAGTTTAAATATAATTTTCACCGTGCAAAGCTGCTGAAATGTTACTGATCATTTTCGAAAATTGCTTTGCCATCAAAGTTACGGAAACTGAGTGAGATTTGACATATACGTAACTGCATCCGGACTAATATCTAGAAAATAGTTTTTTGATCGGTAATACAGGTTTACTAGATTTGTGTACTGTCATTCTGACAATGTGATCTTCAGTTTTCATCTGATGGATGCTAGCTCCTTTAAATTTCGCATGTCTTCGATTTTCTAATGTGCCATTCTGTGTTTCTTCATCGGTAAATGTTTTTGACCGCACTTGACGTTTAAAATATGTTATTGAGGTGTGCCAATCTACTAATTTTAATGACTTTCCTGATTTTTAACTGAATTGTCAAGTCAGAACTTCTTTCGCGTTAGCAATTCTACACTTTCTACGCAGTCAACCTAAGTTCAGCTCAAGGAAATGTGTTATGTAATATCGAGGGATCGTCTGTTGGTTTTGTTTTAAGCTATTAGACACCTATTCGGCTTATTTTCTGTTCTGGTTAGCTAACATTTCGCTGTCAGTTAAACATGAATCTTTCGACTATCAACTTTATATAATCACTTTCAATCGATTAACTATTTGATGTTACATCTGTGTTAAACAAAGCTTAATCATTTTCACTATTTTCGTCGATTTTATTTTTCGCCAATTTCAGGTTACTTATGATATTTTGGTGATATTCACTACAATTAAATAAATTTGTAAATAAATCATTCGATCTTATATTTGGTAATCATTCCTGTGATTTTTAGTCAAACTTGCTTTGAATTCAATCAGTGTAACTTTTATTTTATTTAGTTAAATACCGGATGTCGTTATTATGAGTGTCTGACCTTGCTATTACTTTATTCACACTTTCTTCAGATTAATGAAGCTGTTTCAATGTTCCTAATTCTTATTTCCACAGTTTAATTTGAAAATCAATGTAATCTAATCCATCAATGATAAACTGATATTAGTTTTGACATAGATCATTACACCAGTCCGCAACTACGAATCCTTACGTAGAACTTTCGGTTTCGTACGATAACCTTCGAAATGTAGATTACTGTGACGAAACTGAACGTTTTAAATTTTGTGATTCAATTATTTCATGATCTTGCACAACACTCGATTCATCTCATGCGGTTGATTTCAAATGACCTAATTGTCTAGAGGTCAGGTGTTGAAGCAATAAAAGGATAGTCATCTGTCAATAGAGTATGATTCAACCTGCAGGGCTCAAGTCGTCAACTGGAATTACACTCAACACATTGCATGAAATAGTGTAGTATTTTACCCGTGGCAATAATATATTCTATATATAAACCAAACATCTCGTGAAGGGATCAACATTATCCATGAATAATCGTCCATCATTTATATCATGATTTCCTAATCACATAAGTTTGTTCACGACAGTTGAAAAATCATTGATGATGTATTCATGATCTCAGTGAAAGTGAAAATCTCCAAAGCATGGTAATAACAGTAAGCATGTGTACAATACTTAACAGACTCCTAGTTAAATTCTCGGATTTGTGTTTACCAATCGTGATTAGTTGAGCTCACTCTTATTAACTGACGTCTGTTGCTCACAACACAATTGATTATAGTCACGCGAAATCGATGATTCATTGAATTAATCCAGGAAGAATTTTATGGGGTGAGCGTTAAGGTGCGAGAACGACAGTTTTCAGGTAGACTTTCATTCGGATTTTTGTTGGTACGCAATTCTCAAGAGTACTTTATTAGGAAATATACGCCTCGATGGCTGCAAGTTTCTAACATTGATCTGATAAACTGGGTTTCCTAATTACATGGAAATTATAAAATCTCTTTATTATGATGATTTGAATGTTCTGTCATGCATTATTTTGTACACTCAATCTTCTATTCACCATAATCGTTTTGCTAGTGTGTATCTCGATCAGCTTCAATTGACACAACAAACATCAATGAAGGGGTTCGCAGAGCGCCTGACAAAATCAGTTGTTTTTCCTAAGAGTAATCTATGGATAATTCAGATTTTGTGATGTAAGTAGCATAAAAATACACCTTCAGTTGTGTTGAATGATATCTCCAAACTGCCTAATTGATGAAATTGTTTTAAAGCTGAGTCCAAGTGAAATAAATACAAACAACAAATGACGTCCTCAAACGTAGGCAAACTATCTGCGCACTCTTTCTTATGGCTTCAGTGGTTGTGGCGTTTAATACAGGAACTGTATCGTGATACTAAGCAATCCTAATGTATATTATGGAATCAGGCTTATTGTAAAAAGATTATATGGAGTTTAATAAAACCAGAAATTTAAGACAGTCTATTCTGACAGATAGTAATCGATAACCACATGCAAGCAATTCAGTAATCGACATCTGATTACTGGTGATTATCATCCATAGCCTCTGTAACCGTTGTAACCGCTTCCTGCTTGTTCTGTTGACTTAAAAGATTTTTTCACTCAGATGTGCTTGAATCATTTGTCAGGGACCGACATTAACAGTTCACGTTTTCCTTCTCTTATCAGCTAGACTCACTGTGAATCATGCGATTACCATATGCACATACAACATTTGCTTGTTTATGTACATGCACAAATCAGGACAGTTTCTTGAAATTACATTTATATATATATATATATATATACGATCTCAATCGACAATAATGCAGTATTACCTAAGGGCCTTAGAGCAAAATTTACGGTAAAACATTATAACAGCTAATCGTCCCTACTGATGCGATTTCATGATCGACAAGAGAAGTGGTCGTCACAACGTTTGCAGCAACTAGTTTCGCTGTCGGCGTCTCATTTAGTAAGCTCCGGATGATAACATTTTGGATAAAATATACATTAAACTGAAGTTCAGAAAAGATGCAATAATATTGTAGCTTCAGGAATTATTGACAAGGCAGTTCTGAGATATCATCAATACCAAATCAATCACATTACATTTTGGGATGACGTAGTACATATTCTCCATATCCAATCAAAAACACGTATATATTTATCAAAGTATTTCATGGAAAGCAGTTTATTTATGAACATCGTCAATAATAATTTCAATGAGCAATTACTTTTAGACAACAACAATAATAAAAATAATTGACATGAATATGCGAAATAATCATCATTATGATTCATTCCGCGGAAAGTATAAAAGTCATTTAAACTACAGAGTTGTCTTTCAATATGATACTTTTTGTCATATTGTGTGTTGGAATTATAATCATCTGTAATTGTAAAAACAGTCATTTTGAGTTTGACAATAAACAAAGAAATTAGGCACCTAAAGAAGAGAACAAGGAATCTCCACTGACAGAGTGAGTGTACAATGTCTTATATGTTACCATCATATACACTCCGTGATTTTTCTGGTCGATAAAATAATCTATGACTTTATCCAGTTAAAGAATTAAAGAAAAATTTATCTAATCTTTACACAATCAACATTTTGCTTACAAGCGTTCATCTGATGATGTTGTAAACACTGGTTTTCTATTCAAAATCTATTATGAATGATTGTTGTGTGTATTTCAGAATTACAGTTTCAGTGTGGGGTATGATATTTTACAATTTAAAATGAACAGAGAGTGATATATATATATATATATATATATATATATATATCAAAATTCAACCGTCCATTCGGAACTTACGATGAACACTGCACTGCACCAACAAACACCCGACAAAATTTGAAACAGCATCTAGAATAAATTTTCAGGTCATATCATTTTGTGAATATTTGAGTCGCATTAGTAAACCATTATTCAACAATTAATATAATGGATGACTATGAGCATGCATTGTTTCAAATCACAGTTTTGTAGGCTTTGTGTTCACGATAGGGATACTATGCAATTCTACTTGTTGTTCGTGTTGATTGGTCTGAAAACAAAAAAACTGGACTTTTATTTATGTTAACTGTAACCAAAATGCCTGAACTTGAATGCTTTGATTGAATAATGGCAGCACCAGTGCGGGTTTATCTTAAGCAAACGATCTTCGTTCACTAAATGAAACAGTGACTTCTGTCTCTGTAAATCGGCATGTCTCTTGTAACATGTTTGTTATTTGAGAATAAATTATTATTATTATTATTATTAAAATGTGTGTATAATATTTCTCAACATGTCTTTTTCTGCATGATAAACCGGCAAAAAACATCGTTCATAATATAACAGATAAATCCAGCAAATAATCATTGTGTTGTATGTTTCATAATGGTTGGTTATTTGATGAAATCCATACTTAAAACACAAAATCTATTCAGTAATCACTTTTTGTAATAATAACTAGTATCAAATATATAAAGGTGTAAATAACTGTCAAATAAAGTGCAGAGTAATCTTCCAGTGTGATTGTTTGCATTAAATAAAATGATGTCCAAGCAATTATCTGTAATTGTTAAGAGAGTCATTTTTAGAATGACATAACTAAGAATAATGATGATAATAATAATAGTATTAAATAATTTAACACGAGCATTTACTTGATATAATGAAACACATACACCGATGTAGTGAATGTACACTGACTAATATTTGGAATTAATTTCAACCCTGCAAATGGGCAGTAAATGAATTTGTTTGATCATTTGATCAATCAAATTATTCTAAGATATCAACCATTTTGTTGACAAGGGAAACAAAGATATACTCAAATCTTTACTCATCCACTTCTCGCTTACAGGCATATGGTGTTGGAATGATTGATGTAACATTTAAAAATTTTATCAAAGTTATAGTGTCACTATGGAGCATGAAATTTTACTATTCACAGTGTACATAGAGAGTGACATTGAAATTCCTGTCGCTTATCAGAAACTACGATAAACGTTGCTCCGAACCAACAAATGGTGGACAAAAGTGGAAACGTTATCTATAATAAATGGAACAACATTTTTTTCTTTTATTCATTTTGTGGTTATTTTATTTGCATTCATGCAAAGTTAATCATTACCAGATATGCTGACTGCTATGTATGAACCTTACATAGTTAAATGAAATGATATGAGCATATTTGCTCAATAAACATCATTGCTTCTCAACGTTCATAATAGGAAATCGTCGCTTCTTCCTCGACAGTTGTACGTCACGAAACTGAAAATTTTTATGTTCGCAAATAAAATGTTTGCGTCAAGCTTTCGTTCGGTCAACAACACCATAATAAATGAACATGAATTTATTTTGAGTATTCACATATTCTAGATAACTAAGAAATATATAAATTTGACTTTTTCTGCTTATTCTATAATGCTTGGTTATTAGGTGACATACACGATTACCATACAACATCAGATCAGTAAAAACCTTTCATACATCGGAGTCTATAACTAAGAACAACTTACATATGCCGGTTCCGAACAGAGGAGGATTAAACTCAAAATGCTGCAGACGATTCCAACTGTGAGTAATGCACTGCCTACCGAAAATAATATTATTCTCAAATTTCGTGAAAAATGTTTCATTCTGTCACCCAATATAAGACCCGAGATCAATTCTCTAAATGGTATAATCGCCACAATGATCGGTTTATACCACGTACCACAATAGGTTATCAAACCAACACCAATAATCATTAAAATCAACTGAAAATAAAGCACAAAATGTGTTATTTTTTAGTGAGTGAGCGAGTGGTGCAGCGTTTTTTCTGAGTATTATTGCCTAGAAGTTAACTTTTTATGCATTGTAGTGTATATAAGCTGTTGTGCATCCAGGTGTACCATATTGAAATGAAGATATAGTACTTGAATGAATCTGGATATTTATCTCACATATAGGTGTACCATCACCGTTTTCTTGTGACGAATATCACATATGAAAATGATAATATAATGAGTGCACAAAACAACCTTATTAGCTGGATACAACCTTACTCAAGTGCATCAGATGAAAAATCGAAATGGAAATAAAATTTGTAGTATCACAAACTATACTGAAGCAATAACAATTAAAAAAATAGCGTTAGTAATCTGTTTTTGTGCTTCTCTGTGTTGTCATCATCGCAACAGCGAAGCAAACAGTTAATATATCAATGTTTTATTTATCTGTTGAGACAGTGATGCACATCCAATATATACTCTTCAACAGTCGGCTACAATCATCAATCATCAATGTCACAGTTATCTCTTTCTCCAAAACAGCTGTGTTTATTTTGATGTTCTCACATAAGTATAAAAATTATTCTGTACATTGAAGTGAATCCTGAAGAAGATCGAAAAGTAATAAAACGTCTGCAAACTGAATCGAAATATGTAAAAATCATGAACCGAAATTCAAATAATGTTTGACTTGCGGTTATAATCATGATGATTGTATTTCTAATAGATGGTGTGTGCAGTGCCTTGATGAATATTATGATCAGTGCCATAGTTAGAGCGATAATGCTGTAATGTGAAAATAAGACGTACAACAAAATAAATTTAAGCGTAGATTGTGCAAATATTGGATTATCAGCACTTATATCTATATGCAACAAATAGCCAGCAATTCAGATGCGCAACAATGTTGTGGAGACAATGTAAATATTTGATAAGTGATTGTCATGATGATCAGATAATAAGCTTTTATAAAATGCAACAATTTCCACTGACATCTTCATTGTTGTTTCTTCGTTGGATTCTGCATTGAATCAATTTTCATAATCAATTTATTTGTTAAGCAGAAGTTTGACAATATTTATGTGCAAAATAAAATCATTCAAAGTTTTCAACCTTTATAACTTACATTATAACGATACCAGATATCACTTGCGGCTGTTTCCATTCCGTTGAGTTGAATCTTTAGGGGGAATGATGAGTTTTCGAAGAACGACAACTACTTACATGCACGATGTCATTTCGGGACAGATGCTACTAAGATTTTCTCCTGATATTTTACTGAACGACCAAGTTTTCAAGTGTAAAATATCCAGACTATGCAGTGTAAGCGACTGCATTTTCTAGTTAATTTTAGGAAATGTAAGGTACAAGTAATCCTGATACGTAGATTCGTGGAATACATAAAAATAAGAATACTTATTTGGACACTTATTTCCAGCCGATTATTGACAAGTAAACATTCATTTGCACACCTGGGTCGTAAGAAGGTAGTTTAAAATCGCTGAATTATGCACCAATGTCAGCAGATATTAAACAACATGCAGTCAACATTATGATGAATTTTCTATCTATCTTCTCATTAGTCAATCTATCCACAAATAAATCTGCCTCTATGCCTGACTACCTATTTATCCATCTGTCTATCAATTGGTACACCTCTCCATATGAACGGAATCAATGCAGTTCATTGTATTGGTGCAATCAAGCAACAACTTACTAAATTAAATGATCGAACTAAATCCTATGTTATAATCTGTTTAGACAATTTATAAACTCACATCTCTTCACCAGATTCAGTCAACACAATCCAATACTTTATCTGACAATAATAAAAGCATCTGTCAAATAATCTGAAACACATAATGAAAACTGTTTTACTGAACTTTGGACCAAATAACAATGAAAAAATTCACGAATGATAGCTTACTCTGAAATTCAATTGTAAATACACTAAATATGATCAAAGAACGCATGAAAATACCTGGACATTGAAAGAATGAACTAAAGTTTTATTTACATGAGAATGAATCCAACAGATGAAAAATTCATGTTCATCATTTTCATATAGTTTTGATTTTTTTTAAGTTTGCTTAAGTGATCCGAGTCATCAGTTCTCATACACCATGAACATAAACTTGTTAACGTTTGTGTATGTAGATGATGAGAAGCGCTTATCAAACACCAAATCACTGATGCTACGCGACCAGTTGATAGATAACATATGAGATGCCATGTCAATTAACAATAATAGTGAGGAACTAGCTTTCGATACATTCAAGCCACATATTTATTAATAATTTTGAGATTTTGGTGACACATGTCTTCCCTACAGATCCCTGTTCATCTGAACAGAGAGACATGGTGGCGAAAAGCGTACAAGCAAAGTGAAGCGAATGGGTGAAGGCGGATTTTCCAAGCGTCCCGTTCTGAAGCGTGACTATATATTTATGGTCAGCTAATAATAGGCTGCGCATGTGAAAACTAAGTAGGCACCATAACATTCCTATAGTCGATACGATTATCAGATAATTTACAAATATTTATCATTGATTGTGACTTCAAACTATTTCAACTATCGATGAATAATGCTAACAGAATGATCATTTGAATAGGCGGTAGACAATGTCCAAGCATACATGCGCATACGTGTTTAAACTTGCTAGAGGTACAAAGTTATGTAGGGCGATCAAACAGTACGATTTGATATAATTGGATAAGGCGTTAGATGTTCGATTGACATCACCTAATCATATTTGGATTTTTTCATTCGACTTTTATGAAAGTAGTAATAGAGTGATCGAATAAACCCAAAATTTTGTTAAATTTTTTTCAAAAGCATTCATATGAAAATATTCAAATATTCATATTTTCATATCAAAATTACAGTTCTGACACATCATATTTGGCATACTTAGTAGGATATATAATCCGTTGAAACAGATATCATCAAATGCTGCCATTCACATCAGTAACAAAATATCTTTTCTACACATGCTAAGTTCCGCATGAAGTAAATGCTTAGCTCGTCCCGTATTTATTGCTAATCAGTCTGAAACTAGCCGATTGCCTGATAAGTTTGGTGGTTGAAATAATTTTAGGCACGAATGATCAACGTTCCATTCCCTCATACTTTAACTGACCCTTCAACAAAAATTTTTTCAGGCTAATAATTTCAAATGTTTGTTTTCATTAGATAGCGGAATAGTATATGGAACTGAATCAAGACTCAGTATGACTAATCATGCGCCAAAATGATTATCAATGAATGAGAAGCTGTTTACATGGCTTTCAGTATCTGGAGATCCGTTTATTATAAGGGGTTTAAAATTCTGGTCTCTAATGAACCGACAATCATACATCGTGTTATGATGCCTATAAATTCATTTCCATCTCGCCGCACATTATTGTAACACATACAGCCGAAGCTCAAAGACAAGCATAGGCATGTACACAAATTTACAGTTCAAGCCCAGAGCAACATCAAAATTTTTGACTTTGATCTGTTCAAAATCAAGGAATTTAAAGAAACTGTCAGTGAAATAAAACATAGCTCTGTATAACAAAAGTAATCAGAATAAGAACACCTTGTATGTTTAATACTTTGAGATTTTAAATCAAACGTATTCTTTTAAAAACTGATGCACCTTTTACTCATGGGACTGATTATGTCTGCCTCTAAATTTCTCATGCGTTTTACTCAGTGTCTTACCGTTCATCTATAATGTTCAAAATATAAAAATTGCTTTCCTAAAACACTTTTGTATTCGAAATTTCAATAAAAGTTCCTTATTATCGAGATCGTTCGGCAACATACCTAAGAGGTAAATTGGACTTATATTTCCACAATATTGCACCTGATTACATCGTGGGCCAATAGAGTTCTAATTAATTACAAAGGTGTGACAAGATGTTTTATTTGTCCACGTTTGAGGATAAACAAAAAGACGGAGATAGGACTCACGTACCTAGTTTACAACATTTCAGTGTCGGTAACAGCGTCATGTTTCCATATAAATCACCAATATGTCACGAGTTTTAAAAGCAGGGGGACACTATTGAAGACATGTTAACTGGAAAGCTTCTGGTTCTGTGTGTCGCAGTCAGAAATATAAGGTGGCATGGCGACCTTAACTCAGTGACGACAACACCATTTCGACGGAACTGATACGAATTCGAGTTATAGAAACGCATTGCCAAATTTTTCATAGCCTGTACAGTTTTAAAGTGTAAAAGCATTGTAATCACTGGATGAATTAGTAGATCGGAAGTATACTAAAATAGAACAAACATTTTTCGAAAGTAAGCTACAACCTTCGCACAGCAAAAGCCAAAGTATGCATCAGGTCCTTGACCACTTAAAAAGTGAAATCAACATATGCAGCTGATAAAAAACGGAAATACTTAGGCCAATCACAAAACAAATGACTGCAACATTGATCACAGTATACTGTTTGTATTGTATTGGTTATTATACCAGGAAGATGAATTAAAACAACTCCTTAGACTTATGTGGAATCAAATAAAACTTGGACAGCATGTCTTGAAAAACAGTTATTGTGCATAGCAAACTTGCTTATCGGAAGCGAGTGATGGAAGATATCTTTAAATGTAAGGATTTTGTAATTTAAACATTCCTGCTCCAGCAGAAAAACAAAATACTTTGATTATTTTATATGTCAGTGCTTATATTTGTGACTATCACCCGACAAGACAATAACATGGACAACCAAATTTTACCCCGTAATTTGCGACATAAAAACATGTTTTGTATGTACCATGGTGGTAGTCATTTATTTCTTGTCACTTTGACAAGTAGAAATATCTTTTGTATCCTGCAACAGTGCTGCAATGATATGTATCCTATTTGAAAATTTCTTAGCCATCTGTACTCACATATAACTTTATCCGGCTCGAGGAATCAGACCTCATTTTCACATTTAGAAAACAGTTTTTCGTGATTGCTGATACAGCTGTACTAAACATGCATATTGTTATTATGACAATAAAAAATACAAAAATTTCCTCACTATTTTTGTTAGGCATAAATGGATTTGTTTATATCCCCAGTGTTTAAACCTACGAAGGTTAGTGCTCTTCAGTTTTCAGCTGGTTAATGCTAGCCTCAGCAAATGTGGGATATTTTCGATTGTCTAATGTGCGATTCAGTGAAACTTCACTAATAGATGTTTTTGATAGAATTTGACGTTGAAAATATGTTAGAAAGTCATATCAATAACAATGATACGCTGTTCTGTGTTTACTAACGAATGTCACGTGAATGATGATGAGAGTTATTTTAGCGGAAATGAACCTCTCGTACGATTTATGCACTTACATTGATTATTGAGCTGTAACGTACTAAATATTTACCGATCATATTCAATTGAATAAAATATATCTGCTAATCAGAGTCACTTGAAATCTTATGAACTAAGTTTTTACTTAAAGTAGTTTAGCGCAGTCAATTTTTATCAAGCCGTAGTAAATATATGTTAACCTGAAGTACTTGTAATACTGAAGGATCGACAGTTGGTTTTGTTTTCATTTATGGGTCTTCCATTTCGCTTATTTTCACACTTTTCCGAATAGCTAGTACTTCGCTGTTAGTTAAAAATGAGTCATCGGACTTACAACGTTATATATTCACTTTCGTTCGATTAACTGTTTGATGGTTCCCCTGTGTTAAATAATGTTTGATCATATTCACTATTTTCATCGATTTCATTTTCTGTCCATCGCAGGTTACTTTTTATAATTAGGTAATGTTCATTACAAAATCAATTTTATTTAGTCCAACATTGATAAACTGACATCTCTGTTGAGTCGATTATTTATGGCATTGATCTTTAAACTAGTGCGCATCTACGACTCCTAAAGTGGAATTCTTATCTACAAGTTTCGGTTACATACGAAAAGCCTCAAACTGTAGACTGCTATGACGACACAATACAATTAGTTCATGATCTTTCAGAACACACGATCGACCACATGTGGTTAGTGTCTAACTGGCTCAATTGCCTAAACGTCAGGAATTCCAGCAAGAGAAGAGAAGTATGACACAAACTGTAGTGCTCAGGTTGTCAGCTTGAATTAATCTCGACCTATTGCATCAAATAGTGTAGTAATTTCCTGGTGGCTGTAATATTTATTACATATAAACCAAACATCTTTTTGAAAGCATCAACATTATCCGTGATTAATCGTCCATCTTTATTATCATAATTACGGATATCGAATACTTAAGAAAAAGATTTCGTGGCAGTTGAAAAATCTATGATAATGCATTCATGATTTCGGTGAAAATGAACAATCTCCACGGCATAATGATAACAGTTGGCATGTACACACCACTCAAAGCTTCCAAGCGCAATTCTCGGTAATTTATGAGGCAATCGCGATTAGTTGAGCTCACCTCTACTGAATTTAAGTCTAATGCTCACAAAACTATTGATTGTAGTCGGGCGAAATCGATGATTAATTGCAATTATCAGCCAAGAGGTTCATGTGCTGAGCGTTGACGTGCGAGAATGAAAGTTTTATGTTGGAGTTTCATTCGTATTGTTGTTGATAGGCAATTCTAAACAGTACCCTTTTCGGAAAAAATACGCCTCGATGGATTGCAGGTTTCCGACATTGATTTCCTTATTATGATGATCCGAAAGTTCTATCATGCATTATTCTGTACACTCATTCTTCTTTGCACCATAATAGTTTTGCTATGTGGTATCTCAATCAGCTTTGACTGAGGCACCAAATGCCGTCCTCAAACGTGGACAAACTGTTGCTTCAATGGTTGTAGCGTTTAATGTAGGAACAGTATCGTGATACTAAGCAATCCTTTTGGAAACCATTGAATCAGGTTTGTTGTTATAAGATGATATAGAGATAAAGAAACCCAGAAATTGAAAACCGTCCATCTTGACATATATTAATCAATAATCACATGCAAGCTATTAAGTAATCGACAGCTGATTATTATTGATTATCATCCATAGCCAATCTTACCGTTATAAGTGGTTCCTGCTGGTTCTGTTGATTGAGAAGACCTGCTTATTTTTTACTACATTTGCATTTTTTAACTCAGAATTGGTTCAATCATTTGTCAGGGACCGACATCAACAGTTCACGTATTACTGCTCATATCAGCTAGACTCACTGTGACTCATGCAATTCCCATATAAACATACAACATTTGCGTGTCTATGTATATGCACAAACCAGCACTGTTTCTTGCGATTTCATTTACTCAAAGTGATGTCGTCGAATTATCTAGATGTGCAAAAAAGATAAATCAGTACGATCTTAATCGACAAAAAATGCAGTATAACCTAGAAGCCTTAAATCAAAATTTACCGAATAACATTATAACAGATACTCGGCTTTTAGCGAGGCAATCCCATGATCGACAGAAGAAGCAGTCATCCGAACGACTGAGGTAACCAGACCTGGTTTTGGTGCCTAATTAGGTAGGCTCCGGATGATGGCATGTCGGATAAAATATACATAAAACTGAAGTTCACAATAGGTGCTATTATTATTGTAGTTTCCGGAATTATAGGCAACGGATTTCTGAGATATCATCAATACAAAATCATTCACATTACAGTTTTGGATGACGTAGAACATATTCTCCATATCCAATGAAAAACATGAATACATTTATCAAAGTTTTTTATGAAAAGCAATCAAATTATGAAGATCGCCAATAATTTTCTTTAAGTCGCATTCACTTTAAGATAACAACAATAATTAAAATAATTTACATGAAAATGAGAAACAATCAAATAATCATAAATTCCAACGAAAGTATAAAAGTCATTTACACTAAAGAGTTGTCTTTCAATATGATATATATTGTCATATAGTATGTTGTAGTTATAATCATCTGCAATTGTAAAAACAGTCATTTTTTGTTTGACACTAAATTAAGAAATTAAGCACGTAAATAAGAGATGGAGTGTGTGTACAGCGACTTGCATGTTATGATAATTTAAACTCTGTTATTTCTCTGTCCAGTAAAATAATCTGTGACGATATCCAATTGTAAGTATCAAACTAGAACATAACGTTAACCTTCACACAATC
>OX103975.1:22056735-22128921 GCA_944470395.2 Schistosoma turkestanicum | reverse complement strand
GGTGATTTTTGAAAATAGTATTTATTTCAGTTTGCTTGTATCGGGTTGAATGTTTCCTTTGATGATATAACGACTGGAATCAATCAGTCTTTTATGGTGTAATATTTGACTATCGAGTTTGGAATTAGATAAAGTAAGAGTTCTGTATTTCATTTTCAACCATAATCCATCTTGTTCCATGATTTTGTGGTTAAACACACTTATTACCTGAAAGGAATATGGTCATTTTAGTGTTCTCTTTTCGCAACTTTCAATGAACAGAAAACAGTACATTCCAGTGGATAACATGTTCGAAGGAAAATTTTAAAATCATCAAGTAGGTGAAGCTTGTAAAATCAAACGTAATTTTTTTTAATAATTTACATAATTAGTACACACGTAATTAGGCATGTTACCCTCAATGAAGTATTGTTCTTAGCACAAGCATTCTGCAATTCAGTGTAATTATTGTTCAGTCTTTTCATGTCTGTCTCAGTTCCACGGTGTAAGGTGTTCCTTAATTTCCTATATTCTTTAAACCTTGAGAATTCGAAGTGGGGGTTTGTCTATTGATTCAGTTTCATCGTCCTAACGATTCTTGATAATCTCGTCTTCCACCGGCACCTGGTTGGTTATCTCACATAGTGGATTGCTGCTCACGATGTCAAGCCAACGAATGAAAAATTGGCAATAAACACTACTATCTGCTGAATGATGGCTGTTGAGGTTCCCTTAAGTTTAAAACCTATGCAGTACAAATGTCCGAACAATTTTATTGAAGATTGTCACTTTGTTCATGTTTGATAAGGGTTCTGATTTGCAGAGGTGGAAGTTTTTCAGTTGCTGTTCTGTTCCGCTCCATCAAATCTGCATCAAATACACCATGCTCGCGAACAATGATGTTCAGACGTGTAAAGGATTCTATATCCTCAAAAACGTCTCCGTCAAGTGTGATTTCTTGGTTTTACGTTGGTTTATTTCAGTGCATCTATCTAATTAGTGAGCACATGGTGATTTATGGTTTTCGCGTCAAAAGGTGCTCTTTTGCATGGGACTATTGAACAGTGTTCTAGTGAAGTGTTGAATATTCAACAACTGAGCTTTGTATGAATTTTATTTCGCTAGACACGTTATCTGTAGAACATGAAAAATGCCAATTATTTATGAATATACACTTGATGAATAATGAAACCACTGTGAGTACCTAATTTTATTTTTAACAAATTTTCTGAATATCAGCCTTGCCGTATAGACATTTTCCATAGAGAAAACAAAGAGAAGATGTAGTTGATCTGAAAAAAGTTGTTGAAGCAGGTTCATAAATATAGATCAGTCTCGTCGAATATGGATGGACACTTGTCAATTCAGTTACTACGTGAAATAATGCAAGGCAAATGAATAAAATTTCAAAAAAACACAGGGTGGTGAAAAAAACGAGAGTGTTTTATCATAAGACCGAAAATTTTCACATTAGCATGGACTGTACAGATTGCCCACAAATTACCACTGTAAATTCAAGCTTTTCATAAAATGATTCTGTACACATGAGGAGGGTGATTAATATACGTACATTCAAGGTTCAGTTAGTTGACGAATACCATACAGGTTAAAACACGTCATTTATTTCATTGCCGACCAACATCTATCTCTGGCCATACCTTCACCGTAAAACTTTATGGCAGCTGTTGTTCCATATTTTGTATTGGATATAGTGTTCTTTGTGAAAGCCAGTCAGGGTTAAAATAATAACTGATATTTTAAATAATCAAGTCCATTTTATGAAAACTAATTATTATTATTTCATTTCATCATTACCTTCTTTAAATGAAAGAAAAATGTATGAATACAACAAATGATATGTAGCATTCCATTGTTTCGCAGCATTCTGTGTCTACCAGAATTCGTACGAACAACGTACAAAAGCATCGACTCTCTCTGTACCTTGTGAATCGTATTCAAATATTTCTACTTGCAGTAGTGGTGCTACTTCTACGTTTATGTCAAATGGTTATTCTGTTCATGTGAATACATAATCACTTTATTTTATTCACTGTGCTAAAAGAATGGAAAAGAAAGAAGTCAGTTTTTTTATTAGGCAACCAGGCTTATTCATCGGAGACAGTTTCACTGACTACAGTTATTTGTTAGTTCATGTATCACTGTATTATTCATATGATCGTGAATTTGTCCCCCATGAAGCGGCAATATAGATCATGCTTCTTCTTAGCTTGATTCAATGAACCGTGTTCTAGGATTTAACTCGGAATATTTATGACGTCTCATGACGAAAAGCTGAATTTCTTCGGAAGTCAAGAACACGATGCCTCTAAAGACAACCAAAGGGAACTTATTTAAGTTACAATAAATGTTCAAGGCACTGAGATAGCCATTTAAATTACCGAAGAAATAGATAAATAACATTTGGAAGTGATTGGAATCTGTAAAACCAAATAGGTCGCAGGCTGGACAACTAAGACGTGCTCTAGATGAGTTGCTGTTATATTGCTACCACAAAGAGATTACGTCAAAAACGTCAAAAAGCATTATTGGACCTGGAATCATCAAATGTTCCTTCAAATAAAGACAGAGGTCACTAACATAAACATCATCAAATGCTGTGCATCTGCCAGTGACGACAATAACGACGTTGAAGATAAACTTTATGAGAGGATGTAGTCAGTCCTTAACAGATGCTCACAGGAGTATTCGACGATTTTATTGGGAGACCCAAATGCCAAACACTGTATATGATGACATCATGAGACGACATGGACTGGGAAAAATCAACGAAAAAGGTGACAGATTCTCGATCCTATGTTCCTTCAACAAACTGGTCATCGAATGAACCATATTTCCACACAGACGCACGCACGAAGCTGGATTTGCTTCGACGGATCAGACTACGCAGAACCAAGTCGATCCTACCTCTTTCAGTAAAACGTTCACAAAAGGAACGAAAGAAGGAAAGGATTAGAGGATATGGGCTTAAAACATCATTTACTATTCGAAAAATGGAAACCAATACTCAGGGAGCTTTGGACAAGGGGGCAGATAATCACGTATAATTTTGATTTTATCTGATTCAGGATACTAACTTAAGAAAGCAATCAACAATAGGTTCAAGTCCAGTAATCATCTACTCATTAGGGCGGAAACTACGATTGAAAAGTGACTGAAAGGCTGTCACTTCAACATGTCATGACGTTCTGGGCACTAAGAAGTAACATCATAAGAAACAGATATCTGTCGTTACTCTTGATAAAATTCATGAAAGGAGGAATAAGTCAGTAGCAATCACTTTCAGCCGAACAAGAGCAGTGACAGTTGGGTCAAAGGCTGAATATTTGGGAACATTGAGCAAGTAAAGAAAAGAATCAGAGTCGACTCACGAAAATAAGTGAAAGATCTGGTGATGACATAAGAAAAGGCTGCAAAAGAAGCGAACGTGAGACAACTATACGGTTTTGTTAAGCCGCCTCCCGGAAACTATCGTTAATCAGAACTGCCAGTGATAAGCTAAGGAGGCAAAGTTTTTAGCAACAATAAAGAACGACAAAACAGCAATTTGAAGAAATCTTGAATCGTTCAACCCCACTGAGGACATTCAACTTCGAAGCAGCTTGTACGGACCTCAGAATCAGGATCGGCTCATCAACAATTCAGTAGATCAGTATGGCAATTACAAAAATCAGTGGGACCAGAAAACGTCACAGTAGAGGCAATAAAAGAAGTAGTTGCAAATTAAAAACGGTTCCAAATTCTTTTCAACACGATTTGAGGTGACAAAAAAGTACCCAGAAGCTTCAACTAAACTGAAAAACGTCTAAGAAAATTTCGAAGACAACATCTCGAATGACATAGGTTTCGCGTTTTTATCAGACTGCAGACTGCGATTCCCTATGGAAAAATCAGTTAAACGGAGATCACAACTCTTTATCAGTTTTGTTGACTACGAGAAAAAAAAATTGACAGAGTGGATAGGACAAAATTGTGGAGAAGATAGTTATAAAATTTATTTCGATGGATTGAGCTACAAAATCATGCTCGGAAAACCGCAGATAGACTCACTTGAGGTGAAGACATGTTACAGACAAACTTGACTATAACCGCCGTTCATTTTACTCTTTATGATGGACTGGATAATGTGAAAGTCTTTGTCAGGTGGAAGGCACTGTACACAGTGTACCAGAAGGCTCATCAACGCGGGGTCTCAGCATACTCAAAATGACCAGCGAGATTATACGTAACAACATAACGTGCACCAACCAAATCGGTCTTAAAAGCTATGTTTTGGGGACGTTAAAACATACTGCCTAATGCACGCAACTGCGTTTCATGATAAGCTCCCACCCGATCCCTCAATGTTTAAGAAATAGAGGCACGTTCAGGAGCACAATACTTTGAGAACTGGAGACAGATATGAGAAGAATGAACGAGAATTCGACAGAAATGGAAAACGAAGCTTAAACCGCGGCTTCTTGAATAATACTGATTGGTGGTGGCCCAAGCTCAACTGCAGTTAACAGACGTAAGTAAGTAAATAAGTAAGAAATATCAGTTTGCATAACGTATAAATCACACAGTGGATGAAATAAGCAACACATGTAATACAATTCGATTGACCTGTGAGTACATCAATTTTCAGACGCAAAACCTTTTCGCAACTTACTGATCATTGGGCAGTGGCTGATATTATGTAAGTCAATTTCTTCGGAATGGTGGTCTAATTACAGCTAACAAGTATCGATATTACGTTTTTAGCCAATATGCAATATATAACATGCAGCTGTAAAATTATTTTCTATGTAATTTTCAAACTTATAATGTCACTAAGCCCACTGAATAAGGTAATACACTAAGAACTAATCACTGGTGTGAACACTATTATGATTGAAGTTGAACGCTAGCATCAGTGTACTTAAAGTCATTATCTAATGTAAAATGATTTTGATAATTCTAGTAGATCAGCAGAAATCAGTGGAGTTTACGAACATTAGGCAATGAAATATTTTGAAAGAGTTATTTCATTTACATTATTAAAATGGATAGTTAGTTTCGTTCATTACTTTTCAGTGTACTTATCTATGTAAACTGGAAGTACTTCTAGAAGCTGTTTATTAAATAACCATTTCAAGAAATATCTCTTCAAATAACTGCTTATGGGTCTACTTATCTTTGTAAACGAATAATTTCAGTACCTTCAGTTCATAGTCGAATAGTTATTCTGTAGACAATTTGTAATGAACGTTTGAGAACTAATGTATTCATCTGTTCATCACTTTATTTGGATGGTAAGTGAACAAATTAACCTGTCGCTGTCACTGCCTATTTCTGATTACTATCACCATTTTCTGGAATCGTTTGATTTTCTCATCGTGAATCGTCCGATAGACGTTTGTTTGATTAAACAGTGTGTTCAGTATAAAAGCTGAATAACATTATAATTCGGACGAAGAAACAAATAACGTTTTCAAGTCAAAAATAATTTTCTTCGTTAATAAAATATGAGCCTAAATCCTAAA
Organism: Schistosoma turkestanicum; assembly: GCA_944470395.2. NCBI lineage: Eukaryota > Metazoa > Platyhelminthes > Trematoda > Strigeidida > Schistosomatidae > Schistosoma > Schistosoma turkestanicum. The sequence goes on along the minus strand of OX103975.1, from coordinate 22,123,420 downwards.
GCGTGGACATTCTCAAACGTGAAGTCACAATCTACACACTCTTTCTTATATTTTGATCGATCATTGCAATTATTACAGACACCGTATCGTCAAACTTAATAAACGTGGTGCTGATCATTGAACGAGGATTGCCGAAAAGTATCTACAAAAAGTATCTACTGCAATTAGGACAGGTGTGAATTGTAGGCATTCGTAATAACGTTTTGTGGTCGATAATCAGATGTGAGTAATTCAATAATGGACAGAATAACGGTGATTACCATTCAATGCAACTATGTCCTTTAGAAGTAAAGCCTGCTCATTCAGTTATGTGTACAAATTTTTTTAAATTTTTAACTCAGCAGCATTTATATCATTTGTGAGGAACAAATGTTCTAATGTACGTTTCAGTATATATTTTTATCAACTAGAATCATTAAAACTCATGCCAGTCCAGGTATGTGCCTTGTGAATTTAATCATTCGAAGTGACGTCAACAAAAAATCAAGGTATGCAAAATGACAAATTATTGCAATCTCTAGCAATAGTCAAACAATGTTACTAATAGCTCTGAGATCACAATTTACCACACTTTGATATTACACGTAATCCTAATGGATAAAACAGTTTATTGATCTACAAGGGTGTCAACAGCTACATGTTGTGAAAGAGCCAGTTTTTTGTTGGTGTTATTATGATAGTCATATCAAATAATGTCTCGATGATAGAATACAGATCAAGTACAGATAACACTGAAGTAGACATTAGATATTATAATTATTAAAATTCAAAGAATTATTCGCTATGACGTTCTGAGAAAATCTGATTAACAAATCAACCTTATTACAGTTTGTGATGACATATCGAACATTCACCATAATCAATAAAGAACATGTTCACATTATTCAAATTTTTTAATGAATTGCAATGAACCATTGATACTTCAACTGAAATGTGAAGTAAAACGACAACAATGAAAGAAATAATTTACCTGAAATTTTGTAATACTAACTAGAACCAAATATAGAAAGGTGTATATAACAGTCAAATAAAGTGCAGAGTAATCTTCCAGTGTGATGTTTTTCATCAAATAATATGATGTCCATGCAATTATCTGTAATTGTTAATAGAGTCATGTTTAGAGTAACAAATAATAATTGATAATATTAATAAATAATTAAACACATAGTACTTACTTGATTCAGTGAAGCCTATTCACTGATGTAATGAGTGTAAAATGTGTAATAGGGTCATATGTTTAAACAGCGCATGTGAGCAGTCAAAGATTTGTTCGATTAAATGGCCTATCAAATATCCTGAACTTACAAATTTGTTGACAGAGTAAACAAAGTTTTACTCGAATTTTCACTCATCTACATCGCGCTTACAGGCAGGATCAAAGTTATAGTGACAGTATGGAGTATGAAATTTTAAAATTCACAGTGTTTACAGGGAGTCGCTTATCAGAAATTTACGATGAACATTCCCCCATACCAACAAATGAAGGACAAAACTGGAAATGAAATCTAGAATTGAATGAAAGAAGATATTTCGTTTTATATCATTTCGTAAATATTTAATTTGCATTCATACAACGTTTTTCATTCATAGATATTATGACCGCTATGTTTGAATTTCTCTAATTTCGTGAAGTGCTAACAGCATGTTAGCACAATAAACGTCATCGCTTCTCACCGTTCATCATAAGAAATGGTCGCTTCTTTTTCGACGTTCGTACATCATGAAACTACAGATATTGATGTTTGCAAATAAAATGTTTGCGTAAAGCTTTCGTGTCGTCAACTATACGTAAATGACTAAACAACAATTTATTTCGAGTACTCGAACATAACAGATAACTGAGACATATATTAATTAGTAGTTTTGTGCATATTTCATTATGGTTGAATAAAAGGTGACATATATGATTAACATACAACATCAGATAAGTAAAAACGTTTGATACATTGAAGTCGATAACTAAAAACAACTCACATAAGCCGGTTGCAAACAGAGCAAGATTAAACTCAAAATGCTTCAGATAATTCCAACTGTAAGTAATACACAGCTTACTGAAAACAATATTATTCTCAAATTTCGTGAATAACTATTCATTCTGTAACTCAATATAAAAGCCAAGATCAATTCTACAAATTATACAATCGCCACAATGATTGGTACATACCAGCAGCAGCCTAAAGTCATTAATCCAACACCGACAATCAATAAAATCAACTAAAAATGCAGAACAAAACGTGTTATTTTATACTGAGTTCGTGATTGAAGAGATTTATATCAACAAACACTACTACAGAATAACTGGTCAAGCGTTTTTCCTAATTTTGTTGTCTTAAAATTACCGTTTTGTGCATTGTGGTGTATTTTATCTGTTGCACATCTAGGTGTGCCATAAAGAAACATGTATATGTTACTTCAATGAATCTACATATTCACTGCATATGTAAGTGTAATGCCACCGTTTTTATATGACGAATATCACATATGAAAATGAATAAAAATTGAGAGCACCGAGCAACCTTGTCAGCTGAAAACAACCTCACTCGAGCATAGTTTTGTGCTTCCGTGAGTTGATATCATCACAACAGAAATGTAAACAGTAATTCCATCAAGGGTTTGTTTATCTCTTCAAATAGTCTCCTATGATAAATACTTAATTTCTACTCATCATCAGTGACCTTCATTCATCTGTCATCAATTTCACAGTTATCCCTGTGCCCAAAACAGCCTTGATACTCACATAAAAGCATAAAAATAATTCTGGTTATTAGAGTGAATATAGAGGAAGATTGAATAGTAGTGGAATTTCTGTGAACTAAAAGAAAATATACATAAATTCATCAGAATATGCTGAAATCATGTTTGACTTGCGGTTATGATCATGATGATGGTATTCCTTATAGTTGATATGTGCAATGCTTTGATGAATATTACGGTCAGTGCCTTAGTTAGAGCGATAACGCTGTAATTTGGAAATAAGACGTGCAACAAAATAAATTGAAGTCTAGATTGGGTAAAATATGATTTTATGGCAGTTTTTTATTGCAACAAATATTCAGAAATTCACATGAGCAATAATTTCATGTGGATATGTTTGACAGATAATGGAAGGTTTGGACAATGTAAATAATTGATAAGTGATTGTCATGATGATCGGATATACAGCTATTATAAAATGCAGCAATTTTCTTTGAGGCATTCATTGTTATTTTGTCGTAGTAATGTTCATCGAATCAGTAATCACAATCAGTTTATCAATTGAGAAGACGTTTGGCAATACTAATGTACAAAATAAATCATTGAATTTTTTTCAACTTTCATAACTTTCATTAAAACGAAACTGGATTTTACATGTGGCTCTGTCCATACAGTTGAGTTGTATCTATCAAAAGGAATATTGAATTTTCGATGAAAGTAAACTACAAACATGCTCACTGTCGTACTGTCGTACCGATGTCCTGAAGATTTTCTTCTGATTTTCCTGCAAACAACCAAGTTATCAAGGGTAGAATATCCAGATAATACTGTATCATTAACTCCATTTTCTATTTAATTTTTGGAAACGTTAAATACTTTCAAAATCTCACAAACGTCTTATCTCATTCTAATAAATAGTACTTATTGTAAGCCTCTCATAGATTTTGTAATTTTAGCAAGTTCAAAAACGTATGCGCGTGCATACTAGGGCATTTCTTGTGGTGTGTTTATTTACTGCGTGTTCTTATGCTTTGTTTATAAATCAGAACATAAACATGTGTTGATGGTTAAGTTTTTTTCGGGACACACCGCAAAGCGAAGCAAATCGGAGGAGGCTAAGAGCCAACTCAAAGAGAGTATGACTAAGAATATATAGTCAGGCATAAATAAGACAGACATATGACAAGCGAATTAGGCATGCTTGTAAGCTTTACGCCCTGATGTCGGTTCAGATGAACGTTGATCTATACCGGAGGTCCATTATATCTTTATAGTCAATAATAAGTCTCAAAATCTCACAAATGTATATAAATTTGTGGCTTGAATGTATCAAATCTAAGCTCCTTTCTACTTGTGTAGAATGACATGGAATCTGATCCGTCCTCTAGCAAGATGTCGTTCAGCATCCACACCATAAGCCATACTGATAAATGTTCAGTGACTGGATGTTTGATAATTACCTCTCCTCATTAGTATGCCAAAATTGTAACAAATATTTTTCATTGTGTATGAAGATTTATGATAAGAACCACTTAGGCGACTGAAAAAAAATGCTGTATGAAAATTATCAACATGAATTTTTTATCTTATGTCTACATTCTCATTTCCAGGTATTTTCATGTGTTCTTTGATTACGTTCATTGTATTTAGAACTGAATTCCGGAGTAAGATATTCTGCGTAGATTTTTTTCATTGTTATTTTGTCCAAAGTTCAGTAAAACATTATTAAATATATCTTTCGACGTAATTGACGAATGTGCTTATAAATGCCAGAGAGTGTATTGGATTGTGTTGAATAAACGCTGGAAAAGAGAGAAGTGAGTTTATAAATTTTCTGAGCACAGTATAATCTACGGTTTAATTTTGTGATTCTATTCAGCGTATTATTGCCTTGATTGCACCCGTAAAATGAACTGAATTGATTCATTTTATATAGAGTGTTGGAACAATAGATAGATAGATGTATGAATAGATAGTCATGGACAGAAGCAGATATAATTGTGGATAGATTGACTTGTGATTAGACAGATAAACAATACATAATAATTGTGACTATACGTCGGTTAGTAACTGGTCACTATGGTGCATGATTCGGCGATGTCAAACTACCTTCTTACGACCGGCAAACAGCTGAAATTAGGGAATATAAGTGCACGAATAATTATTCAAATTTTAATATTATCCATGTATTTATGTCTTATGATTGCCTGTATTTAACGTTTCCAAAAATTAAATAGAAAGTGGAGTTAATGTATACTTGAGCATTGCTTACCACCTACTTAGATGATCATTGTGTCCATAAGTAGGTGGACAGCAATGCCCAAGTATACATTCGCATACGTTTTTAAACTTGCTAAAATTACAAAATCTATGAGAGGCTTACAATAAGTACAATTTGTTAGAATGAGATAAGACGTTAGATTTTCTATTGACACCACTTCATCTTAGTTGGATGTTTTCAGTCGAATTTCATCAAACATGTATAAAAGTCATCGGATGAAACCAAAATTTGTTACTTCATTTTTGAAAACATTCATAAAAAATATTCAAACATTCATGTGTTCATATCAGAAATACAGTTTTGACTTATCATTTTTGGCGTACTGAAGAGGATAAATTATCTTTCACAACCGATCTGATGTAACAAATATTATCAAATCCTGCCATTTGCTTCAATTACCAATTATCTTATATACCCATACAAAATGCCTTGCCAAATTTGTGCTTAACTCGTATCGTATATGGTACTAATGAGTCAGAAACCAGCCAATCGCCTTTTAAGATACTTGGATGAAATACTTCTAGGGACAAACGATCAACGTTTAGTTCCCCATACCCCCATACTAATCGTTCAACAAACATTTTATTAGGCCATTTATTACGTGTGTGTAAAATGTATACTCTGGGTCCTTTGTTTTTATTGGAAAGCGAAATATTTTATGGAAAGAAGCCAAACCAAGTATGATTTGTCAGGCGTCAAAATCATTTATAATGAGTGATCGGTTAGGTGCTGCTCACATGGCTTACAGTATTTATGAGAGGGAGACTAAGACTCTAGACTCTCACGAACTGGCAGCCATACATCTCGTTTACAATTCATTTCGATCCTGCTGCACGTAGTGTTAATTTTTAAATCCAAAGCTCAGAGACAAGCATTTCCACGTACACAAATAAACAGCTGCGGCTCATAGGAATATCCAAACTTATGACTTCCTACTGTCCAAAATCAATAAATTTGAGGAAACTATAAGTGAAATAAACCATGAATGTGTGAAAAAAAGTAATGAAAGCCATGGAAAGAAAACAATGTTAACAATAATAATCCATTGTATGTTTATTACTCTGAGTATTTTATATGTCGTATTCTTTTAAAAACTGATGCACCTTATATTTATGGGGTTGATTATGTCTGCCAATGCATTTCACATTCATTTCACGCAGTGTCTTACCCTTCATCTCTACTGTTCCACATTCTGAAATTGTTTCTTTAATACACTTTCGTATTCAAATTTTCAATAATAGTTACTCATTATCGAGATCGATCGTCAAAATACTTTCGAGGTAATTTAGACTTATATACCACCACCATTGCATCTAATTAGATCGTGGGTCAATAGAGTCCGACAAGTGTGCGACAAAATGTTTCATTTGTCCACGGTTGAGGATAAAAGAGAAACACGGAAGTAGGACTCAACTACCTGGTGTAAAACTTTTCAGTGCCAGTAACGGCGTCATTTTTCCATATCAATCACCAATATATTACGGGTTTTCAAAGCAGGGGCACAAATATTGAAGACATATGAACTGGAGAGCTTCTGGTTCAAACACGGTAAGAAAGGCATTGAATTAGGTTCTGCGTGACGCAGTCTGAAATGTGAATCACAGTAATTCTCCCTTAATGACCACAAGCCCGCGTTGGGGAATTGCGAATGCCTCAAAGTAGATGACGTCTATGTACTCTGCGCAACGTTCAGCATCGGTGAATTTGGACCTACAAATACACTGTCTGATTACAAACTGCTGAAAACGAAAACTGTGTAAGTTTTATACTAGCCTATTAGCGATTCCACCATATTTGACCAACAGAACTCATCCGTATTTGACGTTGTCCACAAGCAGGGCGATGATTTCAGTCATAAAGTTCTTTCAACTTTTAGAATTGAGCAATCATTTGTCCATCTAGTTCAGGGTTATTGCTCAACGGTCTCTCCAGTCGACTTATCATCCCTTCTTAGAACATGAAAGAATAAGATGAAACAGATTTATTACTTAATCATTTCTGAAAACTGGAATTTCGACTCGGGAATATAGGTAAAATAAGCTTGTTATCCTTTAAGACATTTATATAAACGCATCGCACTGTAATTACTGGATGAATTAGTAGATTGTAAGTAAGCTAAAATAGAATAAAATATTTTCAAAGGTTAACCACAAGCTTTAAACTGCAAGGGCCAATGAATGCTACAGGTCCTTCGGCCCTTTAAACAGTGAAATCAACATAAGCAGCCGATTCAAAAATGAAATCCTTAGAAAGATGGCGTCACAGATCGCTGCAATATTGATCACGATCTTTTTTTATATTGTATTTGTTATTATACTAGAAAGAGTAATTAAAACGACTCCATAGACATATGCGGAATTATATTACACTTGGAAAGCATGTATCAAAGAAGACTGATAGTGCACAGCAAACGTGCCCTTTGGAAGTGAGTGATGGAAAGTGCTTCTAAATGATTGAAAATCAAATTATGTTGTTCCCGAAGACTTCGGCGAGGCGTTTGATACCTACCTAACAAGAGATATCTTTTAATTCTGGCTATTTCATTCAAGCTTTGTACAAGGTTAGCAAAACGTTGCTTTTTGGAAAGACCAAGGAAGTTTGTCACTTGTCAAGATTTTGTAAATTATAAATTCTTGCTCCAGCATCAGAACAACAAACTTTGGTTATTTTTTATCTCAGTGATTATATTTAAGAGTATCACCTGACAAGATGTTAGACCACGTTTAAGTCCGCGTGTTGTGAACTTAGGTAATGTTATCGATTTCCAATCAGTTACACTGTGAGTTAAGATCCTATACTCATATAATTATGAGAAATAATGTTGAATTGTGCGCTCCGCATTCAACTTTGCCAGTGTTCATGTTGTTCTTTCTAAGTCAGTCCTGTTATATTATATCACATTACAGTTGAAATTGAACACCGTTCATTAAGAATATCTCACATATATTCCACTTTATTTGATTTTCAGAAAAAGGGACAACGGAAGAAGTCTTACTGAAAATTACCATATTCGATAAAATTGTTGATCATAATTATCTAAAACAAGATTAGTTGTTAGAAAATTATAAGAATAACATTTCTGCATCAAACTATCGATCAGCGATCGCCAAAGCTTTTACTTTTGTCATGCAAGTCAGTTTCTGTAAATAATGAAGGTGCTTAGAATTCATTAAAAGTAGTTTTGATTTCAAAATAAAAATCTTGAGATTATTTCGGAACTAAGGGGGAAATAATAGGTCAGTCCGTGTGCAATGATAGGTAGATGTATACTAAATCAAGTAGATGATTAGATGAATATGGCTTGAGGAAGTCGGTCAACTTTAAAAATAAAAACGTCACGTATTCCATAATATGATCATAATGGATGCTATCATATAGGTGGTAAAAATCAAGATAATTGTTTTATAACATCCTATTCTTAATTTTGGACGTTTCTAGATGTAGTAAAGCCAGCTCAGTGAGAATAATCAAATCAAATGAGACCTTACAATATGTGAGTTGACTGCTCCAAGTTAGAAGTATTTACAGAAGGAAGATAACCTAGGCATTAATTAAACGCAAAAACAAGCAACTGTGGAAATACTTACATGATTCGGTATTCATGAGCTTTATACATTATGCAAAATTAACCAAGCAAGCCACCTAATAAAATTATATTTTGATCTCGTATTATGAGAAAAAATTCACAATTGGAAAATAAATTAATCGGCATTTAAATGTTGAATAGTCCCGATGAATAAGTGTTTTGTCATTGTGAAAGTTCGGTACAAAACGAATCCAAGATCACCTAATGTATTACGTGAATGATTGCTCAGGACGAAAGGTACTTTATCTAAATGTTCGCAGTCTATGAAATAATTTTGCGTAGTTGAAACACATATTTTTCACAGTTAACCCTGATCTGTTTAATAGACCTGTAAAGATCAATAACAGTAGAAGTGTACGGTCGTGTAATTCCATTGTCGAGTTTGTCACTTTGCAATGCTGATAAAAAGATCATTCTTTTCAATAAAATCAACGTGATTAATTAGACAGTTGCGCATAAAGAAAAGAAATATTGATAAGATAGCTTTCAGTTCAAACAGAAATAGCAACGAACGTAATTTAAGACGCTGTAATTACTCCATTTTGGTGAGATGAGCCTAGTCAGCAAACTTGCTTGAAGGGAAGACCTAATTGGAAATCTAGTGTAACTTGCATCGCGATCAGTTCGTCAATCTTTCCATCTGACAATCGCACGTTCACCGATCATTCTCACGCAAGAAGATCCTTCGTATAGAAAATTGTTGGAAATTTCAAGTGTCAAGCCTTTAATATTTGTAGACCCCGATTAGTTCGTAGGTAATATTCATCATTATGCCTAATTTTATGAAGTTGACTGTTTTCTCTGTTTATATGTACTCTGCAGGTCCAAACGTTTCGTTTGTACACATGGTCGTTAAACTAGACGCTGCAACTTCCACTTTTTACTCTGGCAAGATTTCGGCATTCCTTGATACCAAATATACTCGTTTTTCAAGATTGAATCTGCTCTGTCTTTGATTCGTGGAGGGGTTACGCTTTGTGATAAGAACAAAATTGATGTTCTTTGTAAATAAACAAATTATTCCGTGTATTATTATTATCCGAAACAAATATTAACTGTGTTATTCATTGACATTAGTCGACGAAATCGTAGACGGCATCGTAATGGTTTGAATAAGGATTTTCCTTGCATTTATAGTGGGTCAGTCAAGTGGTTATGTCGCACGTTTTTGCATTTGTAAGTCCATTAAAAAACAACCATTGTTCTGACAAACATTCAGTGTTTGACAGTTTTACTGCTCATCGTCAAATACTCACGAGTTTCAAGACAAAAGAGAAATATTTTTGACCTCAAAGGAACACTACCAAATTACAATTCTCACCAAGAATTCAGTAATTATTATGTTATAAACCTTTGGTACATACGTCCTAGAGATTAAAGAATAAATATGTCACTCAAGCAGCAGAAAAATAAAATCAAATGCTGAAAATCAATGATGGAAATATAATATATCCATGACAGTGTAAAACAGAAGTAAAAAAAACATTCAAAACGATTAATATGTGAAATTGTAATAACTGGTAAGGTAATTACTTCGAGATTTTTAACAACACCTTCAAGTTTATGATCAGTGAATCCTAATTTACAAACGAAGTCATGTGCTTATTCTACCCCTACTCTGCCACATTTATTATCGTCTTCAGGCTTCTGAAATTTGAAACATTTAAAATATACTGTTTTTGAATACTTTCATATTTGGCCCTTTATTTAGAAACTTGTGATGACGCAATCGATCAAAAATATTCATACAAAGTATATTTAGAATACATTCTGCCATCATCAATTAGAGTGCAGTCCATTAGGGTTCTATTCTCTGACAGGTGGGTAACAAGATATTTTTAATAATAAAAATAAAGACACAACTAAAACTTTGAATAGTTTCAAGTAGATACTTACCGAATCAAAGTTACCTAAGTTGAATGGATTTCCATGCCTATTAACAAGAGGATTCTGAATCTTCCACCTAGAGTGCATCGAATTTCCGTCAAACAAGGAAGGTTCTATTGCTAATGATACATCAATAAGACAGGACCTGAAATTTACTAAAGTGAACCCATTGGATAATGAAAGACTGAACAAAGACGAACGACGAAGTGCTAACTAGATTTCATCAGGGTGAATAATTTGAGTACTGCATATGGTAATTATTAGAAATAACAGATTCAACATTCGTCCATATATTTCCATATATTCGTCAGGACGACTGATTTTTGTACTGAAGTTCCACATATATTCAAACAGTAAAATGTTGCATCATATGACAACCAACATGAGGTAATAAAGGCTGGATGATCAGAGAGTGATGAGAGTGTTTTCCTTTGTGAGGTCATAATGCAGCGCTTCGCCAAGATGACAGAATGACTTGAGAACGTATTAACGTATCCAGTTTCATAATAAAATCTTCAAAATGGTACCGACAGTACATTGAATTTCAAACACCGTAAAACGACAAGGTAAATCTAATAACTATCACAATTGGATGACTGAATGAATGTGAATCAATCAAGTCGTTTTCCTGACGGCCTAAAACACTGTCTATATCGATGATGTGATTATATTGCATCTTAGTGAACCGTTGTTTTATGTCTATATAGCTTTTTTTAACGGCCTATTTTAATTTATTAAAGTCGCTGGATATAGTCAAGGTAACAACGGAATAGAAAGCTTAACAAGATGCTGCTAAATTAAGAGCACCCCAGTATAAGTTAGTCGTCAGATCTAAGTTTGGAGCGTCTACCAAAAACTGAGTCATTATTCACAAGCCTCACAGAAGAGACAATAAGCGAATCCCACTATCATATGAGCAAGATGCTTCAGAAAGCGAGTTTTTCTTCTGCTCCGCAAATAAGCACAGTGTTGGAAATTTATTGAAGCTGAATGTGAGCTTCGTATTTCGAAATTGTTACGCTTATTGTTTGCATATTTTGAGGTAGAAAATTAGCGAGATAAGGAACTGAGTTTAGGAAACATCATCACTTTTAGATCTCTGAAAATTAAAAGTATAACATGATAGCAGTTTCATACTTGGACTGAAGTTAGGCTAGGAGTTTACTACCAACTGTCGGTAACTAACTAAATTCCAAATCTAGTTCATAAGATTTCAAGTCATTCCGACCAGCAGCCACACTGAAATCAATTGCACTTGACTGACAAATCCGTGATTACGGTAAGTACCTCAAATATGAAAGAGGTTTATTCTGGTTCAAATAATATGTACAAGTTTATGGTCATGATGCATTGAAACTGCCGATAAGGACCAATAAACTATACATGCACAAAGTAAAGAAATGATGATGAGCATTACTCATTTAAAAATGAATTTGAGACTACGAAACATATCACAGTGCTCTTTCATTTTCATTTGGTCCACAGTTCAGTAATATAGTAATCACCAGTCAGTATTTGTTGTAATGTAAATGATGTATGCGACAGAAAATTTTGGAGATTGAATGGTATTCTGCCAGCTAAACGTTGGTAAAAAGAAATAGGAGTTCGTAAATTTTCAAAACGTGAGGTCGATTGAGCTTTGGTAATTTTGATTTTATTCAGTGTATTATTGCTTTGATTGTGACATTGCAATGTACTGTATTACTGTACTGTATTTTAGTATGGATTGATATATAGATATATAAATCAGTAGGGAGATACATTTGTAAACAGACAGATTTAAAAGTACACAGTGAAAAAAGTGAAACATAATAGTAGTTATTCCTTGATTGTAAGGATATACTGTTGATTCAGAAATAAATCTTTCACGTTGCCTATCCAGCACAAATGTTTCGACTGAGTTCCATGGAATATCTGGTCTCATTCTAATGTAGGTTTTCAAAGTTGAAAAATTTGATTGTTATGTTCTCTACGTAATAAGTGTAGATCATCCGCTAAACTGATCGATCAATTATGATAATCGATTACACAAATAACGCAACTAGGAAATAACAATGAATATACGTTTGTAGAAAATATGTGCACTTATATTCGATCAAAATTAAAATGATCTGCCTAGTATTTCCATTGTCTTATTCATCCATTATCTTTCGAAAATATTCCGATGAAAACGTTGCTTATCTGAGCAGCTTGCCATTTGTTGCGTGTATTTTAGACAGAATTGATGATGAATAGCACAATGTTTAATGAACAGTCTAATAGATTTTTTGTTTTCAACTTTATTTTCGCGTCACAGATTCATCGCTCTAATACTGGCACTTATCCTATCTCGTCAAAGGAGACCTAAAGACCAGCTGTGATTGTCGTTATGGTACATTTGTTGACAGTTTGATGGTGTCAAAATAATATCAAGATCATTCAGAAATATACAAGTGAAACTGCCAGATTTATGTAAGCAATCTCAAGGTAAATGAAGCTAGATGAATGTGTTAAGGGTACAAATAAACAAGCAATACAATCAATGGTAAAATGGAATTCAACCATGAATATTTCGATTTGACAAGTCGTGCTCTATTCATAAAAGTGGGGTCGCCACCGTCAAGTGACGATGACTGATAAATAATGTATATTAAGTGTGCATCGTGACGGTTTCTGTGATCGGATAATTAGAAGCATCGCATTGGCAGTTGTTATAACCACAAAAACACAGAAGCACTAAACTGAATTTATTTCACACTTGTTATTTTTACCTGCTACTGTCCTCATGATTATTCCATAAACTAGTGTTTCCAAAATCTTGGTAACATCAGATGATGCCCTAAGACAAAGTTGTGTCCGGCGGATACGGTTGTTTTCTTATGTCTTTGTTTCTAAATATTTCATGTGTAATATTTGTATCACGAATATTGTGATGTTACTTTCATATATGTTATGGAAATTCATAATTCTTGAGGAAACATGGATAAACCATACCTAACATCCAGGCATTACTTTCGAAAATAACGCTGTAGCATATATACTATAGTAATGGTTCTCGTTGTAAACGGCTTTGCGTTGGTTATATTATGTGGTTCATTTTATAAAAACCTCATTGTCGCAATTGTCTCATTCTCAATATTGTTGTTTGCTATTGAATTCGGTTTAGCAGCTGAAAGTTCTGCAAGAATAATGAGGATACTACAATTTTCAGTTTCCTGTATATTGATGATAGTTGGAATCATTTATAGCGCTTTAATAATAAGCAACGTGAGTTCGCGTCAATGTCAAGTAGGTTGTCCTGAATTATCAACTCCAACACAATAAGCGTGATTACTAACTTGAGTTTGTATGGTTAATATGAATATCAACCAATAACTCACCATCATAAAATGTACACAACAACTAAAATGAATGTTTCGTCATTTATGCATGGTAGTCTGTATGAAAGCGTTACACGAAACATATTGCAGTTTTATGCACAGAATACTAGGTTTATTATATAATAAATTAACGATGTAGATGATCTTTTTTGCACTAAACAATGTCCGGCAATCATGTTCAGTCCGCACTGGTGCTGTCGTCAACTCATCATTTCATTGAAGTTCACATGTAGCAATAAGCATATCTGTGAAGTGATAATGTTTTCAGACTGTAAATCAAATAATCTTGAAACTATTTGGAATGAAATGTTTTCTTGCTTATATTCTAGATTTTATATGCAGTTTTGTCAGCCATTTGTTGATGCTGGGTAATGTTTATCTTAAGTTTCTGATCAACGATTTCATAAAGATATATACTTATATACATATTAGTTGACAAAGATGTCATGCTTCATCTTGAAACTATAACGTTGATACATTTACTAGAATTATCCATGAAAGTAACGACAGCTTATTACGAATTTGGGCAAGGGAGATACCGACTATGTGTAGATGTGAGAATATCTTTGTTCATTTCGTAAAGACACTGCTTGTTGTCTCAGGTTATCTGATTGCTCAAATGACCAAAAAAATAACTGACTGATCATTCTTAGTGCTTAAATCATGTCATCGAATCGAACGTCGTACAGTAACTCGATCAGTTGATGTCTTTCATTCTATCAGATGAATATTACTTGTCTAATTTTCTCATTTATTGTCACACCAAACAAGACTGTTTTCACAATTATAGGTGATTGCCTTAACAGTATATTATTTGATGAACCGAATCAAACTGGAAGAATACTCTATATTTTATTTGACATTTATAGTTTCGTTGGAATTATTGATTCTGGTGATTATTTCAAAATTACTTGTCCATTATTTCTTTAAATGTTGTCGCAAAACTGTGCTTTCTCGTTGAAGTAATTGTGGACAATGATCAATAATTGATTGCTTTTCATGATATTCATTTATAAATGCGAACGTGTTCTTTTTTGTTCATGGAGAATATTCTACACATCATCACAAACTGTGATCTGATTTATTTCTAATCGATGTTTCCTCAGAAATACATTGCAAATAGTTATTTAAAATACATTATTGTAATCACCTATTGTTTACATCAGTATTTTGTTTTCTTGACCTGATATTCCATCATCCTGACATTATTTGATAAGATTATCACAATTAAAATAACTGAAGAACTTTATACGTAAGCCGTTCATCGGACTTCTTCTATTGTCGAATAATAGATTGTCTTGTCAATAACGAGTACCTGTAACGTAAGCGTACAATGAATTCTGATCTTGGGCCTATCAACAACAGTTTTATGCTGTCAATTGAGACTAGACTAACTAACCTCTGCGCAAATATGTAGTCATCATCGGCTGAATTTCAAATAAGCACATCGCGAAGGAGTGTCTTGGACAGTGCACAAACATCTTCACAAAAAATTTTTATCAGTAAATTTGACTTGCCTGACTCTTTGTTAAATATAGAATTAGATTAATTACTGTTACGGGAGAAATGAAGACATTTTGCTGATCAAAACCTTTATATAAATATCATTAATTTCACTGTGTTTTTCGGGTATATTTGTTTTACTTACCTTATGAAGTTGTTTGAATTATTATTTTCGGCCATTTTGGACTCCTGTTTGTCTTGGTTGTTCGTTTGCAGTTTTTTGCTACAAGAATCTATAAAATAGAAGGTAATTGTAATTATTATAATTATTGTTGTGAGAACGACATTGGTCGTCTATTTGTAATAAACAAACACATTTTGGCCGATTATTTGTAGATTGGCAATAAACTTTGGTACCTACTTTGGAGTTTCCTTTTGGTTTAATCTTAGGTATTGCGAATTGCAAACAGATCGACACACCGTACTTCTAAGGATCGAAGAGCAAAAAATTGGACGTGACAATTACACCCGTCAGTCTCTCACAAAGTTTTCAAGCAACACTGGTTTAAAAGTGTAAACAGGTTTGTACACAAAACTGTAGCAGTAAACACTTGTAAAAGCTTCATTGACAGTGAATGGTGATAGACTTTTTTCTGATGGTAACTGTTGAAATGCTTACATCCACTCATCGATCACTAAAGGTCAATACGACAATCTTCAATTGACATTTGTCTTGTTTCCGGCTTATTCACCTTTCAACAATCTTGGTTTCATGATTCACATCAGAATTACTTTAAATCTCAATACGGTTACTTTACTGATATCTGATTTTATTTTGCAGATACCAAACTTCAAAATGACTTCATCATGTCTAACGATGTTTTACATCAATTACATCAATTAGGTATATTGTACAAACTGCATAAACTGGCGAAAGTCTATTGATCAAATCACAAAGAAATATTATTTCCTTCCATTGGTCGTTGTGTACCATACGGATAGATGCTATGCGAAGCCCAATATACATATCAGTAAGAGGTTGTTTAAAAATAAAAGGGCTATCGTTGTAGGAACTGCGCATCTTTATCGAAAGTTTATATGTGTAAAGACCTTCTAAGAATATTTAGAATTACAAACTGAATAACTCTATGCTCAGGTTAGTAGAGACAGGATAAAAACTCGATAGACTATATTCGTCGATTCTAGATTACCTTTCAAATGTAAACCTGCAATTTGATCGACCGGAAAATGTGTTCAGTTAACCTACAATCAAACTGATTTGCATGGAAATCAATTTTCTCAATCTACCATTAAGACATTTCTACAGATTTACACTTGTACCATAAACTGACATCTATATCCACTAAGTTGTCTTCAACTAGAAAAAGGACAAAATGAGTATACCCTGTTTCAATATTCTTCACATCAGTATAGGATAGGCCAGAGCTGCAATTGAGGGATGTATTATAATGGAACACCACGCAGCATATGAAAGGGAATGATGATTTTAAGGATCCAGGGAAATTGTCGAATTCAGCAATTAAGATGCAGAACGTGTCTATGACTCTGAAGCAATAAAGTTTCACTGCTGAATTAAATTCCTTGGTAGCTATAAATTAAATGGGACGAAGAGGGGTAAAAAGCCTACATTCGATGAACTGACTTACTTCATTTTGTCTCGTGCAAGGTTAGCTAGTATTAGATTTGGACGATTAGCTAATCGCACCAAAACAGGACATGATATGAAAGCGATTAGTCAGCTACGTGCGAAACATAGGAATTCATCGAATTTGTTTGCACCTACCTCACGCCTGGAACTTAAGAGAGTTCGTCGAGCATGTAAGCTTTATGATTTTAAATCCCTTGATATGTATCATAGTTAGAAGTCGGTATTTGTAGCAGATAAGGTGGCATTTTTGAGGATGGCAACGAGGGAAAAAAGCAAAATGGGCAGGCATCAAGACGAATCCGAGGTATGTAATAGAAGAAGCTTCTTAACTGATCGAAATGCAACATCAACGTCATGGTTGAGGCGAAACCTCACGGGTCTAATAATAATGTGCTAGATGTGGATAATAAAGGTGATGGTAACGAGAATGTAAGCACAATAGGTAGTGCAGTTGCTCTTGCTAATTTAACTTCTCCGACTACTTCATTTCAAGAAGGAATTGGATGTTTGAGTGTCGAGAATGGAGATGTCAGTGGCAATAGCGTAAGCCACATTGATGGCATTACTGAAAGGGCTACAATTCAGTGCCCTAGGTGCAATTGGGTGTCATATAGTTTTATCAGACATGCTGTTGTGTTGAATATGCATCATGAGGAATCGAGCATGGAATGGTCCACCTGTTGCACTCCACCATCTTTGAATTGTACCACGAGTAACGGGATGAGCATTACCAACATTGATAAGATAGATGAGGTTCAGAGCATTTCCAGAAAGGAAAGCAATGTTGATCGAGTAAAGTAAGACACAATGTATGGGTCAAATGGATGTCTTCAGAAGCGTACTACTACTTCTACAGCTGTGGCTCATAATGATAATAGTAATGGTAAAACTCCTGTGGCTAATAGTGACCAGGAGAAACCAAAAGGCAAACACCGAAATCAGAGTGGACGTATATTACGCTCAAATACTGACATCCAATGTGAGAAGCTGAAGAAACGAAATGGTGCTACTATTATTAGAAAGCGTAAACTTCGTTCTCTTACGGATGCTGTGACTAGCAATGGAGATAGTAGTCATCAGAATCGTAGTAGTGGCAGCGACATTAAAGAGACAGAAAGTGTGAGAAGTCCACCTATAGTGAGTAATCCATCTACTTCATCGAATGAGCTTTCTGGTGTTTCGACGTCATCGAACCCTGCCGCAAATGTAAATTTGATTGAAGATGCACAAGGCTGTGCAACTGTAACTGTTCCTACTTCTGTTGACTGTCAGTTGAGTGAGGATGAGAAATACTTTGGATATCCCATTGTCAACAACATCTGAAGAAACGGAACAGTTGAATTTCAATATCTGATGTTGTTTCGATAAATTGGAGTTTCATTTCCGTTTAATTTTAATTGCTATAATGAGTTCTCGTAGGAACCATAACACGTAGATAGATGGAGCTCATGTAGAATCGCGGAATACAAGGCAAGCACCTTATGATACTTCATGTTTAAAATGGTTCACTCTCTAATAAGGATGATTTCACATTTAGTACTTATTGTCGTAAGCCATCGTTAGAGGGTACTAAAAGACGTAGTTTGGACGAGAACTTTGAGGTACCTGGGAAAGACTTTATATCTAGGACACTGGTGGTTGGCTGAGAATTGTCAAATTTTGAACTCAGTAACTTCGACGGCCTAATGATGGAAGCTTTGTCAGGCTACAAAAGGGCCAAAGACATTTTTAAACAGCTTATTGGTCAAACGCACTTTATAGCCCGGGAAATGTAAGAATTGTTGTTAAGGCTCGATTACAACGGTTCAGAACACCTGTCGTATTTAGCCATACGTATGCAAGAATGCTCTATGATCTTAGAGCAGCCAAATTATACTTATGAATTAAATTTCTTGATAAATTTGTAAAGAATATTTAGGCTTCTACCTCAACGTATGCAAGTCCAGTGGGCAGAGCTGGAAATTAAATGGTACAAGGAGAATAGAAAACGAACATTCAATGAATTGAATGAGTTTATTTTGTCTCGTGCAAGGAAAGCTTGTAGTATATTTAGACGATTAGCTAATCGCACGGAAACAGATTTAACTGTACGGAATGAAGCTCATATTCGGAAAAATGCACGTAGTGAATATTATTTGACACGACCTAGAGCTGATCCTAGGGTAGCAAGCGTAAACAGTGAGACAGCACTTTATGCTGCTGCGCGATCAGGAAAGATAATAGCAGCCTTGCGCGTCCTGTTGGTGTTTGTTTTCAGTCAACTGATGGACGGTCGCATACTGGTTCAAGTAGTCATAGCAATATTGATAGTGTTAGTGTGAGTGGCAGCAGTAGTAGCTTATTATTAACGCCTGCGCGTGAACTTTCTCACAACTCGTCATTAACTGTGAATAGTCGGAACATCATTGTGGACAACAATAACGTCAAGGTGAAGGTAAAACCCCATGTGTCTATTAATAGTGTAGTTGATGTGAATAATAAAAGTGATTGTTAAGATGGTGGAATCACTATAGGTAGTGCTGTTTCTGCTGTTGACGTTGCTAATGTAGCTTCTTTGAGTACTTCGGATCAAGACGACATTTAAAGTTTGAGCTTGGAGAATGTAGGCGTCGGTGGCAGAAGCTTTTGCCACAGTGATGGCACTACTGAGAGGGCTAACATTCAGTGTCCTAGGGGCAATGCGGAGTCATCTAGGTTAAATGGACATGCTGTCGTGTTGAACATGCAGCATGAGGAATCGAGCACGGAACTGTCCACCTGTCACACTCCACCATCAAAACATAACGTTAACATACTGCTACTAAATGTGTGGAGCATAAGAAACGACATGATCCTACTATAATTAAGAAGCGTAAACTTCGCTCTCTTTCGGATGCTGTGACTAGCATTGGAGATAGTAGTCATCAGAATCGTAGTAGTGACAGCGATATTAAAGAGACACAGAGTGTGATCAATCCAGCTACAGCGACCAGTCGATTAACTTCATAGAATGAACCTTCTAGTGTTTTGAAGTCATCGAGCCTTGTCGCAAATGTAAAGTTGACTAAAAATGCATAAAGTTGTGCAACTGTAACTGTTCCTACTCCGGTTGACTGTCAGTCGAGTGATGATGAGAAAAAAGTGTCTGATAATAACAGCCAGTCTACACTGTTGTATGATAACGGTGCTATCGATATGCATATGTCTTATGTCTCTGAAACGGAACATGAAGATTAACAAGTGAGTTTATCGTTACCGATGCTGTTCTTTCAAGCAGCGAGATTAGTTAAACAACAATGGAATAGTTTCATTATACGGATGATGTGAAGATAGTTCGGTTTCATTGAAGACATGAACATATCTGTGAAGCATTTTTGGCGGTCGCTCAATCTATCCCTAACCAATGTAATATCTCAGACATGGAAAATACTCAAAGAAGATAAGAATGGAAAAAAACAGTCCGTGAACTATCTGCGTTTGATAATGACCGCACAAACATATAATCTTATGCAAACTTTAAACTAGTGATATTTTGAGAAATTAGGCGTAAATTTGTTATGAGAAGAAGTCACACACCTTTGAATGTGAAATAGTCACTTTCAAAACCCAGCAAATAATCTTAACGCATAATTCAGCATTCATTTTTTACAAATTTTGTGGTCCATTAGGTGAGTATTCACGTATGCGACACAGGCTTTTCAGTCGAACTACGACTCGTTGTGTTGTTGGTATGCACTACCAAGGAGTGCCTTGACCTCTAACGTTTCCACGTTCGTAACGTCGAACTTACATTGAAGGACTGAAGATGTCAAAGAAACTCTATAAATTTAAAAACACTATGATTCTGTAGTACTGACAAATTTCTTTCCGAACACTCATTTTTCATCACACCATAATCGTTTCGATAGTTAGTATGTTATTCAGCCTTGACTGGTCAAAGTAGATTCGCTGAGACATCAAACATCAACCAAGAGATTTGTGAAACAATTCACAACATCAGTGAGTGTTCGAATGTGAAATCTGTGACTGGTTCACATTTCGTCTCGATAATATGTGTTTCATATATGCTAGAAATATCGGACCTAGTTACTGTTTTATTTCAATTCGTTTGAGGTAAGCATGAAAAATTCCATATTGAGTAAGAGGCAGTGGATCATGTTTGTATATGTATATAAATGTGTGTGTGTGCACCAGCTTCGAACGTTTACATATATATATATATATATATATATATATATATATATATATATATATATATATATATATATATATATAGATCAAGTATAGTGTGTAAGACAGTAATTAATTGACAATGAAAAGAAACATAGCAGTCAGGTAAATGAAAAAAAACAAGTTTCCAAAAATTATTTGAGACAGAATAATTTCATTCCGCAAATGGAAGCATTTGACATGATGAGTCTTGACAATGAATCGTCAAAGCCATAAGGAACCTAAATACAGAAATAATCATACGTCCGTAAAACAATAAAAAGCCATTGAAGTGGAAAGTGAAGCTGCAGGATGCATAATGAAGTCTTTGTTTGTGAAAATTCCACCATGTATAAATTTGCAACTGGTAGCTACGGATTTCTTCGGTGCTGCATTTTTTCAACCTGTTTGATTCTATTTTCATTTGGTAATATTTGTAGTTTATCATAGTTTTCATTTATTCTGCACTTACTGAGTTACTATGTTTCTTTCTGAACTGCATTATGATACATTGTCACTGCGACGGCCATATTGATTTTTACTATATTGATTGTGTTGGTTGCATTGACTAAAATTGTGGATTTTGATTGTCAATTGGAGCACTCTTTCAGAACTTCAAACAAATGTATTCAAACTACTATGTCCTGCGCCTTCCTTTGTAGTTTGGACCAGCACATGATAATTCATCTTGTACTTTCCTCGACTTCTCCGATTATTTATTCACATCCGAACATCGCGCTGTTTCCCTAGTTATGGCCCTACTCATAAATGTTTACCACTATTTCCCCCGTTTTTTTCTACCAGATGCTTACACTTCCTGTTTCCAAACAACCTTCAAACAGACACATTTCCTAAAATTTATACCGTTGTTAAACTTATTGCTGTGAGGTATGTTATGTGGAAACTAATTTCAGTATGAAAAGCCACATTTGTCTGGTTCGATATGAAAGGGAGCTGGTGTAGGAAGTGCATTGAAACAAGATTTAGAAAACTATAGCTCAGACGAAAACAAATTATGTCAAATCAATCACTGAACGTAAGAGCACCTATTATCATAAAGGAAGCCAAAATATTTGATCATCGTTCATGAACGTTCAGCATTAACTTCAATCTACCCATGTCTGTGAGCAAAAACTTTCAAATGCTTACGGCTCGCCATAATCAAGCAAGCTGTAACCAATCTAAGACATTGACTTCCAATATTAGACTGACTCCTCTGAAATGTGAGAATGAAATGTTCAACAAAAGAAATAAAAGAGTACATTGAGCTTAGCATAAGTCATTAGCAGTTCTCTATAAAATGCATGTGCAAAATATGGTCAGCCATTCAGTCGAAAACGTTTTTATGTGGACATGTTCAAAAGATAATCATACACTTCGACAATTAGAGGCATCAGTAAATGATTTTCATGATGATCAGATATTATTTACCTGTACAAGGCAAACGTTCGACATTGAGATGCCTCCATTAGGACTTCGTTGTCGGATGGTTTAATTGATCGATAATCAGATTCGATCAGTTAGTTCAAGAAATAATCAACAATTGTTATTTACAAAATAATAAAACCGCCTCTTACAACTTCCATAACTTACATTAGAATTAGACTAGATATGGTATGTGGCAGTTGCCATTCGGTTGGGTTGAAACTGTCAAGTGGAAAAGTGTTGAATGGTATTAGTTACTTACATGCAACAACGTGATATGGTACAGGTGTTATCGTTATTTGCTGCTAAAATTGAGCCAATCTTCAAAGTTGTCGTGGTTGAAATACTTAGATTGTATAAAAGAATCGATTCTATCTATGAGTGAAATTACAGGAAGTTTATTAACAAAAATCATGGTTATTTACGTCACAATAATAATAGCTATTTCCACACATGTTTGCTTCACCTTACACGACATTTTCATAGTTATGTATTAGTTGACATATCTTAGACGTCAGACAATTAGTTTGACATCGTAGAACTATGCGCTGCTGTAACCAGTTGTCAATCGACTTGTGTTCACTAATATGATTCACAGGCCGCCAACTACTCATAAATCTTTCTGTCTACAAACATATCCGCCTATCTCTAAATCTGTCTATTTGGGTACCTATCAATCCATCATTTTGTCAACCTATTAAAAAGGAATTGATGCGGCCACTGTTCTGAAAGAGTCAAGATTAAAAGACACTAAATGGAACCAACAAAATTAATTACCGAGTTACATTATGTTGCGAAAATGAGAAACTCACATCACTATTCTACAAAATTCAGCTAACACAATTCAATTTATAACCACATGTATTGACTGACAAATTATTAGTTATTTACTGAACTTTGGACAAAATAAGGGTAAAAAAGCTGAAAATCAGTTTTAAATAGAGTAGACGAATTTATGTAACACGTGAAATCACTTGGAACTGAAAAAAAGATGAACTGAATTATTATTTCGTTGAGTTCATATAATAAAGTAGAGAATGTGGACGTCAGATAGAAAATGAAAGTAAACCTAAAGAATGTTCATCTTTCTCCTAATTCTTTGTTTAAGTAGTTATCTGAAAGGTCCTTATCGTCATTTTCTATACGCTATGAACATAAATTTGTACATGCTCGTGTGAAGTGATGATGAGAAGTAGTTATCAATTTAACGTGAAAATATTTTTCTAATCTCTGGATCGTTGTCAGTAGGGTTTATTAATCATGGTGTG
The DNA here is from genome assembly GCA_944470395.2 of Schistosoma turkestanicum. NCBI lineage: Eukaryota > Metazoa > Platyhelminthes > Trematoda > Strigeidida > Schistosomatidae > Schistosoma > Schistosoma turkestanicum. The sequence continues at coordinate 22,099,620 of OX103975.1, read as the reverse complement.
CGTAGTAATACATGACGACCTGCTGCTTGAAGATAGATTGATTCCATGTCACTTTGCCTTCATTAAGAAGTCTTCAACATCGATAAATTCAAGCCACATGCTGAAAACTATTTGTGCGATTTAAGACGTTAGAAAGGTGGAAAAACCTTCTAGCTTAGGTGAATGATTGTGGGGGTATTTTGTTCTCTGAGCTGTTTGTTTTAGTTGTGTAGCTTTCATTGTGCTTCTGAACAACATCATCTGCACAAACTTCAGATAAAAATGAAGCATTCGAATTTCTCCACGTTTGACCTGTAGCTTGTTATGCTAACCTCGATCTTGATTGGTTGCTGTTGACCTTTGACAGATTCACAATCAAAACGACCAGCTCGGAGGACGAAACACCACCACGAATTAGGACGTCATTTGAGACATATTCGAGTCCAGGAGGAGTATGGAGGAGGTTTATTAGAAATTATCGTTATTTTCAGCTAAGTCCCGGCGAGAAGGAGCAAATCAAAGAGTACCTCAAGTTTTGTTTGTCAACGCATCTAAGTTAGAGTTGTTTTCAAAAAAAAAACGATTACCAACCTAAATAACTCCTATAAGCAAGCTATTTTGAAACTGCACACAGGTTTCAGTATCCAAAAACCTCATTAAATACATGACAATCAAATCCCAGAATCATATGAGCACGAATTTTCCGAAAGCCGGTTTTCATTCAGCTCCGGAACGAAAAAAATTATTGGAAATTCATTGAATATAACTGCATCTTGTTTAAGTGTCCATGCCGATCAACAGCCTTTTCGATCGAATTATTAAACGAAGTACAGAAGTAGAAATAAATATGAGACATTAAAAATGGCTAACGATCCTATTGTTCAATGGTTTCAGTGTTTTCAACGATCGCAGCAGAACGATCCCGAGACCACTAAATATATTATGTAAATCGTCGCACAGTACTTATAGCATTCTATTCATCTGCTTGCAGCCTACAAAGTCAAATCGCGCAGCTCAAGCACTGTTCAGTCACATCAAACCATGCATCTTTAAATTTTCATCAACATAATTTTAATGTACTCCTTGTGATTATCAATTTATTGACTGTGAACCTAAAGACATGCTGAAATATGCCTTTTTTCACTACTCCTAATATTTATCTCATGATGTTCTCCAGTCGTCAAGGAAATAATTTTAAAGCGAAGAACGTATTGCTGGGAGATTATTGGAATGCGTCACGTTTATGCATAATTCGTAGGAAACATTTGTTTATTTGAACACTTTTTATTTGCTGGTAATCAGGGCATGTAATCAATGACAATAAGATTTCCCTCTATCTCTTTTCACTATTGAGACTCGTGTTTCCAATTTTATTCTTCAATGCAGGTCTACTGAGATGACCCATAACTTAGATGATGAACCGAAATTACTGAACGACATTATGTTGTATCTGATACTACCAAAGCGGAAGAATTCCTGACTTAAGCGTTTTCACATATAACTACTTTATTTCAAGCCACAAACAAATATGTTTATATAACGAAACCTTCTATGGACACAATATTCAACAGTTATTGACTAAAGAATTGCATAATCTTATTCGATAACAACGAAGTTACAGATTCCAAATAATTTGGTAGCTAACAGTAACCAACTTAAAACCGAGTATAAATTTAAAACCATTACCATGCAAAGGCAAAAGCATTTTTGAGTTAAGCAAACCTATGTAGTTCCAACTTATCTGATGATGTAGGAATATTATTTTTCATCAGGACGGTGTTAACATCAAGTTAATATGCAAAAGCGCTTCGAATAAAAGTATTTATAGAGATCGAAAAGAATTCAGATTCGTCCGTTTAGACGTGAATAAACAGATTTTGAGAACCACACTGTGTTTGTTCTCCTGTCAGTACAGCAGGCCAAGCGATTACCGCATGTGATAAATATTATCACAACACGGTTGCAAAATATAAATGATTTAGTGTAATAGTAATAATAATAAACAACTGATAATAATTTCCAGAAAGTAAGACACATCAAAATAATGCATCATTGAGAAGTTACAAAGTGCGTTGCCACATAGGAATTACCAATGTCATCATCTTGTCTAATGTTAGTCACAAGTACAAACACTAAGATATACAGCGTGTTCACGTAAGAAAAATCAATATTTTTACTGCTTCTGCTGGAACAGGAATGCATAATATACATCTGGCAAACTGATGCTGATGTCACTGCTTAAGTGCTAACGAACATGTAACATCCCATTCATTCATGTCATTCATCCTGTTGCAGTTCATAGAATCGTGATAAACGATTAGTTGGTTGCAAAGTGTTTACAGGTAAAGGACTCAGAAAATGTTATATATTTTGAATGAATGACACAGTGTAGTCAGTATTCATACTGAACAAATCTTATCACTTGATGATGAATTATTTTCTGTGTATCCTGCATCATCAATCCTCACCTAGTTTATCATCATTCAGCACCGTCTAATCAAATCCTTTTCTAGTTAAAAATGATGTCGATTTGCTGGAAAAGCCTAACATGTCCACACCTTCTTATTGATAATCGGAAAATGGAAATAAAAAGAGTTTTGTCGAACAAAAGAAAAGTTGTGATCTACAGGACAATAGCGGATATTTTAAAAAATATTTTGATGACAACAATCTGAGACAGGATCACTATTAAGAATATAACAACCACAAATAATTGTAAAAGCAGTTTGTTTAAATAATTGATACAAATCTGCAGTGCTTTCTTCATATTTACCTTTGGAAATAAACAATTGAATGTGTTTGCGTTGCTGGAATATTGTTATTGTCATTGTTGCCCGTGGTGCATGTTCGTCTCACAAGTAAGTTGTAGTCCAGGTGTAGCTTTAAATAAAATTGGTTTTGTTTCCATGATAGACAAATAGTGTCATTTCGATGTAAACCCGAATCTCGATACAACATTAAAAATAACAACAATAAATTCGATTCACGAAAGGACGCTCACATTTTATCGTTACGGTTCGCACTCATTGTCCTAATCCATCACAGGTCAATTTCACGGGATCATCTGAATTGGTGGGAACCAACGCTTGATCCACCGAACTCACAAGCTAAAGAACTTCATCTCTTTCGTAAGACAAGCTAAATACTACTTAGAAACCATTCTCACTTCTCATTCAACAATGCGTGTTTTGTGTGCGCCATCAAAGAATGAGACTCTAATTTAAAGTTCAGGCTGGCGGATCATGCAGCAGTTGACTTCTACTTGAATAGAAGTCGCAAGCTAAAAATTACTAAGTACAAACAAGACATTTTTCTAACGTCCTGGTCGCTAAGTATGTTTATCAGTACGCTTCACTGGTTAACTTATTACTGAGCAAAGGATACGGTAGATAACTTCAATATATACTACATTCTCGCTACAAATTTCACTATGTTGGAAACTGAAAAATTTGGCATACGAGTAATCCCGTACGTGGATACTGTGGTGGTTTCTGGTTTCCTGTCTCAAGTTCGTTTCATTCTGAGTCTGCATCGTTTGCTAGTTCAACATATTACGAATTCGAACTTCGAAATCTCTAGATCAAAACTTCACGTAACAGGCTGATGTAAAATGCAAAAATGACCCTTTCATGCTATCAGAGATATATGTGAATGACAACTCGAGTGTCTTGGATGGCTCCTTCCTTGCGAGCTGTTCTACCTTACAATTGCAGGTTTGCGAATTCAGCTTCACGAAAGTAGCCTCTAATTTTCGAATATTTCAACACATTCTACTGTAGGGCTACTGTATTGACGGCACTTTTGTGTGGGTAAGGCCATTTATTTGACAGATACATTCAGTTTATAAAATTTTCTACTGTATTTTATCGTACGCTTTGTGCATTTGAAATGTGAGGGAGCAAACGTCCCGTTTGTGTTCCTGCCTTAAAATCTGAACTGGTCGTTGTTACTTCTCCCCAATTTCACTCCGGCACTATTTCGGCTTTCGTTCGAAACCAAAACATAACCAGATAAAATGTCCTATTGTGTGGATTAGATCTCATTTTCTCTCTTTCAGTCACGGAGTGATAAGCATGATGTTTGGGGTGGTTTTCTCAGTAAACCAATGCATACGCTACAACAACAAACGCTAAAATGACACTTAAACACCTTGTTCCACACAGAATTTATTCATTACTTGACAATGTGTTACTCTGTGTTATTTATTGCCGTAAGACCACGAATCGGTAGACGAAATTGCAGCAGCGATAAGAAAGATTTGTTATGCATTATAGAGATCAATACTAAGTGGTCTGTTAAGTGCTTTTCTGTATTTGTGTGTCGTTTGATATTCAGTGTCCTTAAATTCACGTCTTTGACGAGGTGTTGGTCTTCCATTGTGATTTGATGCCTGATTTCTTTTGTCGATAAAGCTGAACTTCACAGTAACATAAATCCAGCGGCAGAATGAAAAAGTCTTTATATACACGTTTTATACATTATCACTGTTTGATGTACATCAAATTTCTCAAGGTATATATTTTTTACTTCTAAGTCCATTGATCGATTCAGCTTGTTGATGATGTTCTTAGTATACAAGCAAGTTTTATTATTTGCCTGAAAATATACTCTGTGTTACTCATTGTCATTAGTCCGCGAATTCTCAGACTACATTGTCACGGTTTGAAGAAGGATTTGCTATGCATTATATTGACCAGTAATAAAAAAACAGTCAGGTGGTAATGATGCACGTTTTTTCACTCAATGTCTATTGATTGAAAAACAACCATTTTTCTGCAAAACATTCAATGTTTGACAGTTTCACTGCTCAAAGAAAAACGCATTCAAATACTTGCGAGTTTCAAAACAAAGTAGAAATATTTTTGATTTCAAAGGCACACTGCTAAATTATTATTCTCAACGAGAATACAGTTTTAAGTACACTATAAACATCCAATACGAATGTTCTCTAGATTTAAAAATAAATATGTCCTTCGAAAATCAGAAAATAAAATCCTGAATATCGAAACTGGAAATGAACTATATGACAATATGACAATGTAAAACAGAAATAGAAAAAACTATTAGAAATAAGCAATGTGTAAAATAACAATAACTTGCAACTTATTTACTGCAACGTACTATTCAAGTTTATAAAAAGTGATTCCAAATTAACATTTGCTTATTCTACCTCAGTTCTCCCACATTTATTATCGTCTCAAAGCCTCTTAAATTTTAAACGTTTAAACCATACTGCTTTTGAATACTTTCATATTTCACAATGAATTGACAAACTTGTTATGACGGAAGAGATCAAAAATTATAGATACAAAGTAAATGTGGCCTAGATTGTGTTACTCAAAATAAGAGCGTAGGCCACTAGAGTCCCGTTCTCTGCCAAGTGGGAGACAAGATGGTTTATTCCTTTATTCTGAAGTATATAAAATAAAGACGGAACTAAAACCTTCAATAGTTTCGTACTGTTTTGCACTGATTCAGTGATACTTACAATGAATGATTTTCCTTGCCTACTAAGAAGATGAATCTGATACTTTCATCAAATGTACGCCAAACACTGAAGTTTCTATTGGTTATGAAACATCAATAAGCTGAGACCTGAAAATTACTAAAGTGAACCCATTCGACATTAAAACACTAAACAACGGACGCTGAAGAATATTCTAGATGTCATTAATGTAAATAATTTGAGTACTGCATATTATAATTAATAGAACTCACAGATTCAACAATCGTCCAAATATTTCCCTATATTCTTCAGGATGACTGATTTGCGTTGTGAAGTTCCACATATATTCAAACACTAAAATGTTGCATCATCTGACAACCAATATGAGGTAATAAAGGTTGGATGAATAGAGAGTGGTGTGAGTGTTCTATACTTTCTAAAGTCATAATACAGCGCTTCGGTAAGCAGAAACAATGACTTGAGAACTTATTAACGTATCGAGTCTTATAATACAATGTTCAGAACGTTATTGACAGTTCATTGGAGCTGAAAGTCCTTTAAAAAAAGGTTGACATAATATTTATAACAATAAGATAGCTCAATGAATGTGACGCAATCAAGTCGTTTACCTGACGCCCTGAAACGCTGTCTTCATCGATGATTTGATCATAAAGCATCCAAATGAACCGATATTAAATGTCCATATGACTTACTTCAAACGGCCTACTTAAATTCATTAAAGTCGCTGGATGTAGTCTGGGTAACAACGGAATAAAAAGCTAAACAAGAAAATGCTAAATTAGGGCACCACAATATAAGTTGTTCGACGGATCTTAGTTTGGAGCGTCTACCAAAAAGGAAGTCAGTATTCACAAGCCACACAGAAGAGACAATAAGTGAATCCAACTATCATATGAGCAAGCTGCTTCAGAAAGCGAGTATTTCGAATGCTCCAAAAATAGACACGCGGTAATAAATTCACTGAAACTGAATTCGTACTTCGTATTTCGACAGTGTCACGCTTATTGTTTGCATAGTGTAAGGGAGAAAATTAGAGTGATAAAGAACTGAGTATACAAAACATCACTTGTACATCTCTCAAAATTAAAAGTAATACATGATAGCAGTTTCATACTTCGACTGCAGTTAAGCTGGGAGTTCACTACGAAGTGTCTGTAACTTACTAAACTCTAAACTTAGGTAACAAAATTTCAAGTCACTGTGACTAGCAGCCACTCTGTAATCAATAGCATTTGACTGACAAAACAGTGATCAGTGTAAGTACCTCGATTTTTACAAGAGATTTATTCTGGTTCAAATAATATGTATTAGTTTATGTTCATGTTACACTGGGACTGATTATAAGGACGAATAAAATATATATGTGCACAAAGTAAAGAAATGATGATGAACATTACTCATTTACAAATGAATTTTAGACTCCGTTATATAACACAGAGCTCTTTCATTTAAATTCGGTCCAAAGTTCAGTAATAAAGTAATCACTAGTCAATATTTGTTGTAATGTAAATGGTATATGCGATTAGAAATTCCGGAGATTGAATGGTATTGTGCCAGCTAAACTTAGGAAAATAGAAATGTGGGTTTGCAAATTTTCACAACGCGATGTCACTTGAGCTTTGATAATTATGATTTTATTCATTGTATTATTGCTTTGATCGTGACAGTACAATGAAAGTATTTGCATTCTTAAAAGTGACTAATATTCGATGAAAATGAAAATCATTTGCCTAGTATTCTTCTTGTCTTATTCATCGATTGACTTCAGAAAATATTCCGAATAAAACGATGCTTATCTCACCGACCATTTGTTGTGTATAATTTGATAATTGAATTGATAATGAATAGCAACATTTTTATTGAACAATCTAATTTATTTTTTTTTAACGTTACATGCACATTACAGATTTATCGCCCTAATATTGGCACTCATCATAATACTCATCAAAACACTACGTACTGTAACTAAAAGGAATATCATAATCATGTAAATTACCGTAAGCCGAACATCAATTAAAAAGATGTTCATAGTTTTGTAAATATTTTTAATGAAATTAAAAAAATTCTGTTCCGACTAAAATTAGGCTGTATTTACTCAGAAATACAATAATATTAATACTTGCGTATATGAAGATAGCAAATATATCAAAACTGCTTCGAGGTGACGGAATAATGTGAAATTGACGATGGAAGTGAAGCGAATAGTAGCTTTATTGAGCCAACAACCGCATTGAATCACGTCCGATTAGACCTAATGACCAGCTGCGACTGTCGTTGAAGTATATCTGTTGAGGGTTTGATGGTGCCGAATTAATATCAAGATCATTCATAAATATACAACTGAAACTACCAAACTTATTTAAGCAAGCTGAAGGTCAAAGAAGCTCAGTAATACAATCACAGGTAAAATGGATTTAAATTATGAATGTTTCAATTTGACCAGTCGCGCTCTATTCATAAAAGTGGGGATCGCCACAGTCAAGTGACGACGACAGCTGAATATTGCATATTTAGTGTGCATCGTGTGGGTCTCTATGATCAGACAATTGGAAGCTTGTTAGAATTATCCTTCGCATTGCAGCTGTGATAACCACAAAATCACAGAGGCAGTAAACTGAATTACTTTCACACTTGTCAATAAAATTTGCTTTTGTCTGCCTGTTTATTCTTTAAACTAGTGCTTCCAAAATTCGGTAAACATCATATGATGCTCCAAAAGGAAGTTGTATGCAGCTGATGCGGCTTCTTTCTGCTGTCTATGTTTCTAAATATTTCATGTGTTATATTTGTACCACGAATGTTGTGATGTTACTTTCATATATGTCATGAATATTCAGCGTTGTTGAGGAAACATGGATGAAGCACAGCTAACATCGAGGCATTAATTTCGACAATAACGCTGGAGCATATATAATTTCGTAATGATTCTCGTTGTAAACGGCTTTGATTAAAGACTCACCATAAAGTTAAACATTGCTTATTTGCTTTTCACTATATTATTATGATTATTGGTGTTGCATTGTTGATTTTATGTGGTTGGTTGTATGAAAAGTTCATTGTCGCAGTTGTCTCTTTCTGAATAATGAGGGTCGCTATTGAATTCGGTCCAGCGATCGAAGGTTCTGCAGGAATAACATAGATACTATTATTTTCAGTTTGATGTACATTGATGATAGTTAGAATCATATACAGCACTTTAATAATCAGCAACATCGGTTCGGGTCAGTGTCAAGTAAGTCGTCCTGAATTATCAACTTCAACACAATAAACGTGATTGCAAACTTGATGTTGTATGGTTATTATGAATATCAAACGTGTATACAAATTAGTTAGCATACATATCGTACCCCAACTTGAAACTATAACGTTGATATATTTACTAGAATTATCCATGATAGTAACGACAGCTTATCACGAATATGGGCAAGGGAGATGTTGACTTTGTGAAGATTTTAGAATATCTTTGTTCACTTCGTGAGCACACTGCATGTGGTCTCACGTTATCTGATTGATCAAATTATCAAAAAAATCACTGACTGGTCATTCTTTGATCTTTAATCATGTCATCGAATTGTACGTTGTACACTCACTCGATCAGTGAATTTCTTTCATTGTATCATATAAATATGACTTGTTGAGTTTCTGTATTTGTTCTCACATTAAAAAACTGTTTTTACAATATTAGGTGATCTCCTTGTCAGTATATTATTTGATGAACCAAATCAAACTGGAAGAACACTATTTTATTTAACTCTTATAGTTTCGTTGAAATTATTGATTCTGGTGATTATTTTAAAATTACATGTCCATGATTTCTTTGAATGTTGTCGCAAAACTGTGCTTTTTCGTTGAAGTAATTATGGACAACGTTCAATAATTGATTGCTTTTCATAAGATAAGTTTATAATTGCAAACGTTTTCTTTATTGTTTATGGAGAATATTCTACAATTCATGACATACTGTGATCTGATTTATTTCTAATTGATGCTTTCTCAGAACTACATAGCAAATAATTATTTAAATTTTAATCATTTATTGTCTACATCAGTGTTTTGTTTTCTTGAATTGATGTGCCATCATCCTGACCTTAATTGATAAGATTATAACAATTATAATAACTGAAAATCTAGATACAAAAACTTCTTATCTGTCTGCTTCTTTTGTCGATTATGAGATTGTCTTGTCAACAACGAGTACTTGTAACGTCAAAGTACAATGAATTCTGATCAGTAGCCTATCAACAACAGTCTCGAGCTGTCAATGGAGTGTGGAATAACTAACCTCCCTGCAAATATCGGGCTTAATTTCGAATGAGCTCATCGCAAAGAAGTTTCCTGGTCAGTGCACAAACACCTTCACACAAAAGTGTCATCAGTAAATGTGACTTGCCTGACTCTGTGAAATACAATATTAGATAAATTACACACATTGGTCTCTAAAAAACTATTCCAGCAACACGGGTTCAAAAGTTTAAAAACTGAAGCAGTAAACACTTGTAAAAGCTTCATTGACAGTGAATGGTAATATACTTTTTTCTGAAGGTAACTGTTGAAATGCTTACATTCATTCATCGATCACTAAAGGTCAATACGACAATCTTCAACTGACATTAGTCTTACTCACGGTTTATTCATCTTTCGACAATTCTGGTTTTATGATTCACATCAGGATTATCTAATATCTCTATACGGTTCCTTAACCAATATCCTAATTTATTTTGCAGATCCTAAGCTTCAAAATGACTTCACTAGTGCTACCGATGTTTCACGTACAGCAATTAAGTATATAGTAGAAACAGCATAAACTGGAGAAAGTCTCTTGATGAAATCACAAACAAAAATTTTTTTCCTTAACTGGTCGTTGTGAACCATACGCATAGATTCTATGCAAACCTCAGTCATACATATGAGTAAGAGGCTGTTTAAAATTAAAAAGACTGTCGATGTAGGAACTTTGCATCTTATCTGAAAGTGTATGTATGTAAAGACCTTATAAGAATATCTGGAATCAAAAGGTGAATAACTTTATACTCAGGTCAATACAGACAGGATAAAAACTGAATAGACAATTTTCGTCGATTATAGATTACCTTTTAAATGTAAATCTGCTATTCAATCGAACCATGAAACACAGAAAAACACTTGAAATAAGGCATGTTTGAAGATTGTTGAATGTATAATTCAAATCCAATAGAAAATACTTAAATGTGAAAAAACAGATCTGAGTTTGAAGGAAATGATTGTTTATTGAATAGTTATAATGATAATGTCAAGATTGATAATCATAACGTAAAGTAAATGAACAGCATTATTGAAATTAATTCAGATGTTGCAATCAAACAAAAGGAATTATGTTGGTAAGAATAAACATTGACGGGCAAATGTGTTCAGTGAACATACAATCAAACTGATTTACAGAGAAATCAATTTTCTCATACTAACATTTCGACATTTCTCCATATTCACACTTGGACTATAAACTGAAGTCTATATCTCCTAAGTTGTCTTCAACAAGTAAAAAGACGAAAATAGTATAACTTGTTATAAAATATGCTCAATATTCTTCAAATCAATATCATGTATGAGCTAGATTGGCTAGGATTTCTTATTTTCAAAACAGCTCACACAGCATTTGAGATGTTGGAGAAGTGGCTAAATGTACATTGACATAGATATTCGGATCATTTTTCAAATGATCGCTTGCAAATCGAACATTGTTTTGAAGTCAAGATCGCACTGAGGTTGACTACATCATAGTTAATTTATTGATTTATAACTCAGCGTCCGCCTTAAAATTCTCATAGTTCTGAATTTCCCAGATGAAACCACATGGCATGGACCTGTGATCTCAAGATCGTGGCTCACTCAAAACTCAAAATCACGAAGAACATGCATATAATGAATCGACGTTTTATAAAGTCCGTACTTAATAATCCTCGTAATCGAAAGAAGCGTTAGGAGACGTTTATCCGCAATGATAGAGTCAAGATATATTATGAACATATTCACCCTTTGAGACGTTTTTCAGATCAAGCGACATATTGAACCCAATAATCATTGATTCAGTGATATGTTACGCTATTCGCCGACTGATATTTGTTGATTATGCCACCCATAGTGCTTCAGGACCTATAACGACCATGTTAGCTTCCCACCATCTTTGCCACTTTTGCCTCTTATTGGGTTCGTGAAGGCATCTGAACTAGTGAACTAGTGCAGTAGTTGAGCTTCACTCATCTGGGTGGGCTTATCTGAGCATTAGACATTGTGTCCTACGATTCCTCATCACGGATACAGAAACCATGACTGGCTTTTGTCAAAGTGCGTTTATTATGGCGTAGGTTAATATCCGTTTGATTAGAAATAAACAAGAGTTCTGCGCAGTGGTCTGCACTAGTCCCCTTTACGACTGTTAACTTTGGCAACTTGGATTGAATGACATTTGTAGGTTATCAGAATTCGATCAGAGATTTTTTCCAAGGTATTGCTCGTAAGTCGAAGAAAAACCGACCTAAAGGGAAAATATATTGTGTAGGGGAGAAAATTCAGTAAATGAAGTAGTGAAACGTCGTCAATTGAGGTCGTTAGGGACATTTGGTAGGCATAACTAATCACCGATATCTGAAGATGATTCATTTTGAGTGTGAGGATAAGCCAGAAGAAAGCTGTTGGCGACCGTAGCAAAATAAGGCAGAAATCCACAAAGTTACTGACTGGCAGACTGAGTCATTTTTTCTAGAAGCTGATGACCTTGTTGGGGTGCACGAGATGGAAGTAACCGAAGGTTCGAGGCTTTAAGTGACATGGCTCAAAACGGTTTGTAATAGCACTAGTGCATCGACTTATTGGGTCTTCTTAAATTCTAATCTTCTTTATTCCTCATCCTCTTTACCTTTCTCTTTTGAGATTTATCTCACTGAACTACATTTCTTGAATAATATCTCCGACCCTTTATAGTGTATAATACCGGTGAGTCTTTTTCCATCTGCATAACTCGAGGATTCGAAGTGACAGTTCCTTTTGTCACTGAGGTGTGGCAACTTTATCTGATGTACCTACATACGAATTTCTACGTTTTAGATGACTGTTTGACCTCCGAAGCAGTCATATCACACTGTAATGCCCAGCTTATATTGTCTCTTATCTGTTGTCGGTTGATGCTACTTTTCACTGTTCAAATGTGTATGGAAGTCTAGAAAATAGTCCTGAAATGAATATCACATACCAGTAGTTGGTCCTAATCTTAACTAGTAATTTCGATAAATAACAATTCATCGATTTCATGACATAAATTCAACATTCTAGCGTTCGCTTGTCAATATTTTCAGAAACGTTCGGGAAATTTCTGCTCATATATTATCCCTATTACAGCAGCATAAAAATCACCTTTGTTTTACTTTGATGTACCCAGTACCCTGCGTCAAGGTTTAAGTCTCCGTTTTAAACTGGAAGCGGAAATTAGTTCACTCAATGTTTCATTCATTTAGTGCGAAACCACCAGCAACTATTTAAATATTTAGTTCAGTATCTTTTGTTTATCCTGAAATATGAAAGAATACACCATCATGTATCTCACCCGTCAGTTTATATTACCAGTAGCCTGCTTTAAAACTGCATGGATGATATTGCTGCTGATGAAAATCTCGTAATCACAGTGTTAATATTTTGTTGATCAACCACGATGATAAAGAACTACTGTTAAAAATTCAACTACGAAAACGTTTTATTAAAGCATATTTAGGATAATTTAGGTAAGGGGATGCATTAGAAATTCATTGACAGAAGTAATCATCTTCATGGAAATCATGCTGATCGGCCGGGACGTTAGTGTTTCAATGAAGGCGTAATGGCTAAGGAATGAAAATGTGAGCACATCCTTGAGCAGGACCAAAAGAGTTTCGAGTAGTTTCCTGTGAATAAAAAAACGGTGACTCTCGAGACTTCGAAGCACTGAGATTGAACAACTACCTCCTCCTTAGAGGTCATGATAGATTTCTAATTGGAAGTTTTAATAGAAGAAACCTGATAAATACCTGAAGTTGATCTATGAAATCCGCACTTAAAATATACAATAGTTACCGACTATTTAACGTTTAGATGCTGTATCTAGATCTATTTTCCAGCGAATATCTAAACAATCAGCAAGATTTTAAATATTTGTGAAAGTATAGAAGTGAGTTCGAACAAAATGCATTATGCATGTTTCTCTATGGTTTATATTGTAGTGATGCGATTGTCGGATTAACATGAACAGTACTGAAGAACAGACACATTTCCCTTTTTCAAGTGTAGTATTTACGTTAACCAATGACAGAATAAACACTGTAATCCATCAAAGGGATTTTACTTGCTGACGATTGTTTGAATAACTAAGTAGTGCAAAATAAAAAGGATGAACTGAAAACGACTGAACTAATAGTACAGTCATAAATTATTTGACAGAATAAGTTATGATGATCAAAGTACAATAAATAAAAATAGCTTGAAAAAACCTAATTTCAAAGAAGCGGTCATTGTTGTGATTATTATCAATTAAGTGTTCCACAGTAGGCCTGCGAATGCCTCTCAGCTCTAGTTTCCAATATCATTATCGAAACAATTACTTGTCATCTTATCTTACAATAGTGTAGTCAACAATATTGTCAAATTTTATATGCCCTACTGAAGATTAGAACTTGTTTTACTTCAATTAAACTACTATTGTCCATTTTCCGACAATCATCAGCAGTAGGGACATATGGTGTGCATTCAGTGAACGGTCATCATGTTCAACAAGAAAATTATTTAAACTGATGAAACTGACTGATCATGAACTATATATGGATGACGCAGGATTAAAAACAAATACAGTCCACTATTATGGGTTCAATTATTTACATAAAAGAGACACAGAATTCCAATTTATTTCTGTATATGTGCATTAGAATTATTGATTTTTAAGTAACACTCATTGAGGCCGGATGACGCGATATCAAATCAATAATTGAGCAGTAGGTCGCAAAACATCACTAGCCACACCACAACAGACAATCCATAGTGATAGTATAGTGTACAGTGATTCCATAAATGCATCTAATCATCACTGTAAACAAATAAGCAAACGTTTATATTCACAACGTATGTAAACTAATTAAAAGTACCATTGAAAAACCTATTATTCAAATCAGCACGAAAACAATGAATGTTCGTCAAGTTTTCTCGACGTTTTACCTGATGTCTTTATTCTCCCTACTATTTTGTATTGCTTAACCGATTCGAACACAGTTCTTTTTTTTCATTGTTAGGGATTTTGAAGTGTTTTTGACTTTGTTTACTGTACTAACAACTGATTTTCAGACTGCATTGTTTTTACAAGAGTTTGGTATAGTTATTTGGTCCAAAGTTCAGTAATAAAAATATTGTGTTAACTAAACGCTGGGTAAATGTGATGTTAGTTTTTAAATTTCCCGAAAGAATTTTAACTGAGGATATGATTTCATGATTCTATTCAGTGTAATAGCGCCTTGAGTGTAAAATGATTCTTCTAATGTCGGCGGATAAATAGATTGCTCGTCCGATAGAAATACGGGTGTGAATATATTAAGATAGATGATAAGACCGATAAGCAGATATATTTATGGATAATAAGTTCTCCTCACAACTATGCATGATTAAATGAGGTTGAACCATTTTTTGACGTCTAAGCCATGTTCATTAATGCATAACTGTTCATGAACGTTTGAAATTAGATGCAATAATATCAAAAGGTATCGCCCAAACGGACGGAACATTTCAAAATATCGATTGAATGCTCATTCTTGCAACAAAATCACTATTGAGGCTTTGCAGTAAAAAATATTTTTCATGTATTAAGTTACTTATTTCTGACCACCATGACAACCATCTGCCGTGTATTTCCACTGTCGAACATATCCAATTAAACTCGTTGTTCATCTGATTTCTGACCACTTTTGACTATAAAATGGAGATAACCACCAATCACTCGTAGTTTACGTAATTTACGTTTCAGTTTTTTTTCATTGCGCATTTTATTTTCACGTTACCGTGGTGTCGCTTAAATATTCTCACTCATCAATAACGTTAACGAACAGAAGTACAAAAAAAATAATTTCACCTTTTGCTAATTGTAAACGCTTCTCACACTTGTTTTTCCACAATGTCTCCAGGTAAAGCTGTTTAAAGCCGAAAAGGTTGCTTCGTTCTGTGGTTATATTTAAACTTTCATGTGAAATATTCTTTACATGAATATGGTTTTGTTAAATTCAAGTGTGCAAAGCACATGAACATTCCCTGAGGAAAAATATCTCACAACGATCAACGAAGTACATCCCACATACATTTCAAAGCATATAATTTTGGCTTGCTTGCAATCTAATCTGCGTTGAATGTACAAATTGGTTAAACAAACATCACCCTTTTTCATAACGGTAGACCTGGATGATCGACAGCTAACATATATGCATGACCAATAGATTTGTAGGCATTATGAATAAACAAAAAGCTTGATATGTTATTCTTGAGTAGTGTTTCTCGTTCTTAGCGGCTTTCATTATGCTTTACTTTTCACCTAAAAATGATATTGATCAGTGTTGGATGTGTTGTGATGTGTATTATGAGTAGGTCGTTGTGGCTATTGTGTACTTCTCGATATTGATCTTGTCTATCGAATTGGCTATGGGAATGAAAGATTTGGCAGGAAAGTGGAGGATTCTATTATACTCCGTGAACTTTCGTTATTTGGAACCGTTAATGGCATTTTCAGTGTCACCAAAATACGTCCATGTAGAGTTGGTTGTTCGAAATTATCAACTTCAACTGATCAAAGGAGATTACTGATTTGATGTTATAGAATAATTTATGAACGTCAACTGATCACCAAAACGTGCGAAATGTACGCTACAATAAAATAAAAAATGCTCTATTTATCGGTTTTGTGTAAATACGTGAAAAAAAATAATGTTTAATCACCGATGTATAATAGATTTCACGAAAGCGTTATGCAGAACTTTCTGCATCATTGTGCAGAAGAAAAAAATTGTAGGTGCTGTGGTATTATCCTCGTTTGATTCAAGTGCAGACATAACAGTCTTCATATTTATGAATACATATTATTTTAGGAATCCGAATCTAACAGTAACAAAATTATTTTGAGTGAAACATTTTAATTATTTGTAATCTAGTATGCACTTCCAGTTTTCTTTGGTCATTTGTTCTAGTCAAGCAACATTATTCATTAGTTTTTTCATGAAATATCTACTTTGATATAAGTTGATATATATAGTTTCATTTCAATATCATTGCGTATTTTAAATGACATTTATAGTTCTGTTTGAATTATCTATACTGATGATGATAATAAAATGCATGTCTGTTATATCTTTTATTACTGTCGTCTAACTTTGCGTCCTAGTTAAAGTGAAAATGGCAAATGATCAATAATTCATATCTTTTCATGAAATACTTTCGCAAATATAAATGTAATGTTGAAGGTTAATGTGACATATTTCAGATCAGCGAAAGCTCTGATGTTATTGATTTGTGATTGATCTTATCTCAGAACTTCATTTTAAAGGACTATTCAAGTTACTTTAAAATCGCTTCACATATCATCTACTTCGTTTTTTTGTTTGTGATTCCAGATTCCATCATATAGTCACTAATTGATAAGACCATCTCGAATACGCTAATAATGAATTTGCTCAGCTAAAAAATTTATCGTACCGAGAAAAACCGAATTCGGCGAAGTAGTTGAAGAAAAAACGTGTAGTTTTCTCAGATCAATGAATAGAGTTTGCACTATGCTAAGATATTCATCCAATATCACAAGAGAATTATTGGTGAAATCCTAATGGTCGATTTCTAATAGTAAAATTTATGGTCGTCTTACCTGTCAAAAATCAAATACTTCAACGTTGTCCCTTAGTTGTCATCCGGAATGTTGATATCATTTCAAATGTTACTTCCGATTATTCGTCCTAACTGTCAATGTCACACTAACTGATGCCGTTTCGTATTCGACCAAAATGTATAAATACGCATTATCCGCAACATTTCATGACCATCACCAGGACCTGTACTCGGTCCCGTGTCTCTGGTCCAGAAACCTGATTCAGAACAACACTGCAACATATGAAACCGCAACGTTTCCCGTTATCTTGAATGAACTATCGTGTTATTCCTTGTAAACTCAAAGTATGTGAAAAAGATTGTTCATAGTAAAGGCTGCAGTATCGGACGAATCAATCCAAATACAATTATTATCAAGGAGAATGTTTTTAACGTCAGTGGAACATGCATTTGTGAAACGAAATATGAATCATTCAAAGATTTTTCTCTGATAAATGCATTGGTGTAGACTTATGTTGTTCAAACATAGCCTTTCATATTTTTATTGTCAGCAAAATTACTTTTCTCATTTAAACTTTGAGAACATTCGCCTTTTCAAAACCATTAAGTGTGATAAATAGACAGTGCACAAGAAAAAGGCTCGATAATACGTCAAAATCATCAGATATTGAAGATTTTATCATCCATTTTAAATCAGCTTTAGGCCCTTCGAATCCTTAGAAGGACTGAAGTATAATCAGATTGAGTTAGATGAATCAAGTCTTTCACTCAGAGCAGTTAGAACGTCATTATGAAGCTACCTTCTTGTCTTCGCATGATAACTGTCAGCAATGAGCTTTCAATTTTGATCAGTTTCTTTGAAATCATTGCATCAACTTTACATTCTAGGGATATTCATCTAATACGTCACGCCCATACTTGAAATTTGAAATGAATAAGAAACGTTGAAGGTAAAAGAACACATAAGACTTAGAACTGGAATCAGGCATGAAAAAAATAAATAGCAACCGGTTAGAATTTTAAATTAAGATCCAAGTGAAGGTTGTCGGCAGCCTATAATTGCCCAGGAGGAACAGACGTAAATGTGTCCATGTCCACCATCAAACACATCAAGTTCATTGGTTATCATGCATCATATCTTAGCTTCACTAACAGACATTCAAACAGTCCTCTCTGACTAAGACATAAATCACAGCAAAGGTAACAGTTTAGCCAAGAAACTAAACAACAGAATTGAAAACGTTTCATTTCATTTATTTTATGAACAATATGGTTAATCTGGCTTATTCGTTGTTTCCAAGGCAGCTTGAAACGTATATATTGATTGCAAAGCTATAATTATTGTTCTGGACAATGTAGTGAATGATGAACAATTCGTACCACGGTGTTGTGAAGATTAATAAGTTACACATTTGAAATCATGAATCGGTAAATGTAAGTTGGACTGCCAGTAGAAACCTGAAATCACTGGATGACCGTTTCTTCCTAGTATGGGACTCATCAGCAACGCGTAGGCACGACTCCTGCACCTTGCAGGATTCCAACCTAAGACCTTCGGTCCTGCACGCGAATGCCTAATCGCTAGATAGTGACTCAGTAAAAACCAAAATAAGGCATTTATCAAGCGAATTTCCGAGACCTAACATGTCAACACCTTGGTTAGTATTTGTAGGAATAGGTGCTTATCTAAGCGAAGACGAAACAAACGTTCCTCATTATAATTTGAGTAGTTGCGATCGCGTTCTCGTGTATATTTAAAGCACAGTGTGAGAGAGTAAGTTATTGAGTATGGGAACTTGAAACTGAAATCAATACTGGCTTTAGATGTATCAATAATACAAGTATTTCATGCTAACAGATCTCCACTTGGACTGAACCTGGTTCAAAAGTTTCCTATCACCTAAATGTTACAACCAGAACTCATTCGAATAAGCAGCCAAATTTATACAGAACTATATGTTTGGTACTTGAAAAAAAAGAATATTCCGCTGATTATGACTAGTGAAGATAAGTACATTCATACTGCAAGAAGTGGATTTCGCTGCAAAATCCCAGATCATGGTTATCGAGATGGTAAGTAGTAAATGCAAAACAGCTAGGAATAATATGCCTAAATGCCAAATTGGTCGTCTCACTGCAGTTCTCGTGACGGTGAAAATCGAAAATACATGATCCAATGAAAGAATGCTATCCTTAGGAGATGTAATTCTTCGTCTGGTAGTGTTGACTTATTCCCTCAATTACAAGCTAAGTATTTGAGATCAAGATCCCTGTTTCGCATTATAGCTGAAATTCAAACTACTGATAAAAACCTCTGAAAGTAGCTGGTTCCGAAAGCAAACGAACTTGTTTTTGAACAGTAACAGCGTTCTAGGCATGCAATCTTAGTGACAAGAAAAATGTCTGCGTACACAGTATTTGAACGTGATACTAAAAAGAATTGAATAACTCTAAATAGTAAACAAACGGGTTTTAGAATCCAAGTAAAATAAAAGCAAGCGCTGTCATGTGGAAATCTCAGGATCTGTTTGTGATCACTAATATCTGAAAGCCAAAATACTAAATACTCGATAAAACCGAAATATACCTTTGCAAGTAACCGATAATGAACATTCAGTTTTTAATATTACCAGTCCAGTATTCTTACTATCAGTTGACATGCGTTTATGTATATTTTAAGATCAGAATTATATTTATTTGTAGTGCCTCCACATATATTTCACTTCTCTCACATCTAACTTGGTTAAGCCTTTCGATTAATTTATTTAACCAAGCCATTCGCTTAGCAACAACTTGTATGTACAATTGGTATTTTTTATTATCTGGTTTGTATGAGCTAGTATGACTGAGCATTACTTAACGCCTACGCATATATGCATCCTATTCGCTTTAATATTAATCTCTTAAATAACACGATGACTCAGACATTTTCCTTTGTATATATACGAACATTTTTATCCTATTAATTCATTCGCACATTCGCACCTTCGCACATTCGCATATTCACTCGCTAGTCTGTCTGCCCGGTCTGTCTGTGGTCTGCTATTATTAATTGTGGTGTGCTTCAATAAACGTATACGCTACTTGGAATTCATCTTCTGATTTATTAACCGTCAGACGTCAATTGGATAAGGTAGTCTGAACGAGCTCATTACGAAACGTAGGAACACGCATTAAGCCGGCACACCTCATCTGGTAAGCCCGACGTTTCCAGTAATAATTCGACGATTCCGATGACAAATCGAATATAAACAACCAGTTGGTAATTTCGAGGACAAATCGAACAGAATCACTAACTGGTAACCCCGACGTTCTCAGGATATTTACGGATACTGACAAAAAAATCGACGCTTCCAGCAAAATTGCTAACCTCGACGCTCCCAGGAATAATTTGCTGATATCGACGACAGACCAAAAACTACGACCACAAATCGAACGCGTCCGCAATATCACTGACAATAACTATTTCGATACGAATTACTATTGTGGATTAAATTAACATTTTGGATCATTATCATTATCATATCGTTATTGCATGACAATTATTTCATAAACATTATTTGACATATTTTGAAAATATTAACAATTACGAATTACGTCATTATACATAAAACTGTTTTACTGCTGCATTTTAGTAAGTCTGTTCCGTGTCATAACCTTTTATTAATTGTTGTTAACATTATTATCGTCCATCTAATTTCATCCCCTTATTTTTTTTAATTTATTCGCGTACTATAAATTGTACATTAACATGTCTTCAGTTAACGAAACAAGTCTGCCACAAGTGGCGTCCGTGAGGTCCCTTAATATTGCTATTCCTCCATTTAGTGTTTCCGACCCACAACTTTGGTTTATCAGACTTGAAAGTTACTTCGCAGTTAACCGTATTAGCTTACAACGCGACAAATTCGGTCATGCATGTGCATTGCTTCCGAACGAAGTAGCTGACGCGGTACGCGACGTTCTCGCCAAACCAGACTCAGAAGCTCCGTACGACGTGTTGAAAGCGGCTGTGGTAAAGGCCGTCTCGCTAAGCGACCAACAGGCCTTAGACCGACTTCTCAACCAAGTCGAACTAGGTGATAGGACTCCATCACAGCTAAGAAATTACATGAGAAGCATAATCGGAGACAGGAAAATAGATAGTAGCATCTTCTATCAGCTGTGGCTCCGGCGACTTCCCCAAAATATTCAGCAGATCCTTGCATTCGGAGATGCTGATGTCGATATAGATCACATGGCAGAAATAGCCGACAGAATTTACGAAAGAACGGAAACACCGAATCCACAGGTACACCACACACCAATAAATGGTGAAATCGAAGAGTTAAAAAAAATGATTCGTATTTTACGCCAAAAGCTGACGAACCTGACGCGAAACGACAGACCACAAAGATGGTCACGAATTATTTCGAGTGACAGAAACCGATTACGCTCTAGGGAACGATCTGCTCCCACGATGTGTTGGTATCACCAGACGTACGGCAGAAGAGCTCGGAAATGTAGACTGCCATGCACATTTAAAGCTCATACAATAGGGAAACGATCCCGTCGATCGTCGGTAACTGCTGCAACAACTGACGTAGCTCCTAAAAACAGTCGTCTATTTTACGTCCAGGACAAGACAACTGGTGCTCAATTCTTAGTCGACACAGGAGCAGAAATAAGTGTTGTGCCGCCCGTTAGTAATGAACGACGAAATGTTAATACGGCGCTTACTTTGAAAGCAGCAAACAAATCCGACATAAAAACATACGGAAAGCGAAAAATAGCTTTAGATTTCGGTCGAGACATTTCACTTCGATGGGAATTTGTGATAGCAGACGTATCCGTACCTATAATCGGTATTGATTTCCTGAAGAATTTCGACTTATTAGTAGATTCGCGACGAAACCAGATTTTGAGCAGAGATCGTTCATTGGTGATAAGAGGAATAATCACCGAACACGTTTCGATGAATTTAGTGGTCTCAAAAGTCCAAAGTAACGAAGAAACAGATGGATTATCAAGAGCAATGATTAACGCTCTCATCCACTCTGGAGTCGATTATCACAAACTAGCGGCGTTGCAAAATATGGACGCTGAGCTAAATAGACTAAGATCATCCAATACAACTTCTTTAATATTCCGAGAAACTCCGTTCGGCAAAGTGAACATAATCTGTGATATTTCTACAGGCAGACCACGACCGTTTATTCCGAAGCCGTTTAGACGAAAAGTTTTCGAAACTATGCATAATATATCACATCCTGGAATTAAGGCAACGATCAGTCTGATCAGCGACCGTTTCGTATGGCCAAATATGAACCGAGATGTTCGCAACTGGACACAGGCATGTATTAAATGCCAGAAAGTTAAAGTTCATCGTCACACAAGTTCCGCAGTAGGTCCATTCCGTCACCCAGATAGCCGATTCGAGCACATACATATCGATATTGTGGGACCACTGCCAATTTCGAATGGCTTCAGTTATATTTTTACCTGCATAGACAGATTCACGCGATGGCCTGTAGCGGTGCCCATAAAAGATATTTCAGCAGAGACCATAGCTAAAACCTTAGTCGAACATTGGATCTCATATTATGGAGTCCCTGCTCATATTACAACCGATAGAGGAGCCCAATTTGAAAGTTGCCTTTTTCAACAACTCACAGAGCTCCTCGGCATTAAACGTATACGCACAACCTCCTACCACCCGATGGCAAATGGTATGGTAGAGAGATTACATCGACAACTAAAAGCATCTCTTACAGCTGTTATTAACAACAATGACTGGGCCAACAAACTTCCATTAGTCATGTTGAGTTTAAGATCGACGGTTAAAAGAGACATAGGATGTTGCCCTGCAGAGTTAGTTTACGGAACTACCCTACGTCTACCAGGAGAGTTGTTCATCTCAGGTAAGATTGTTCCAACTGATATAACTAACTACGTACGTCGTCTAAAAGAACACATGAGCGATCTAAGAATAACGCTTCCGCAGGAGAATCAACATCGAGTATATATTCCGAAGCAGCTAAGCGATACCACCTATGTATTTATCAGGAGAGATTTTGTGCGACGTCCCTTACAACCGACCTACGATGGTCCTTTTAAAGTTATCGACAGAAACGATAAAACTATCACCGTAGATAAAGCTGGAAAAACGGATGTAGTTAGCATCGACAGAGTCAAACCAGCTTTCATCGAAGGCGAAGAACAGCCAATAAACGCAAACCCATCGAAAGCCATTGAATCACCGAAATGCGAGCTTAAACCCTCCGAAGCAGCAACACAGAAAACAGAAGGAATCCCACCAACGACCAGATATGGACGAAGAGTCAGGTGGCCGCAAAGATATATAGCTACGATTTTGAACTGATAATTATTCTCACCATTTCGAACACATTTTTTTTGCTTCGCATCTGTACGTCGGAAATTCTAATTTATCTATTATTGCCTTCGATACATTTAGTGTATTTCGAAATTGAGATGTTAACCTAAAAACATTGCTATACTTTTGTTTGATCTTCTATTCCTTTGCGACCTCACGAACGTATGCGAATAGAGTAACTTTAACTTCCGAAACTTTTGATGTTTTCCGACAATTTTGATTTTTTTTTCTCGCAAACAAAGACATTTTCGTAACCTTGTTTGCTGGAAGGGGACTATTGTAGTGCCTCCACATATATTTCACTTCTCTCACATCTAACTTGGTTAAGCCTTTCGATTAATTTATTTAACCAAGCCATTCGCTTAGCAACAACTTGTATGTACAATTGGTATTTTTTATTATCTGGTTTGTATGAGCTAGTATGACTGAGCATTGCTTAACGCCTACGCATATATGCATCCTATTCGCTTTAATATTAATCTCTTAAATAACACGATGACTCAGACATTTTCCTTTGTATATATACGAACATTTTTATCCTATTAATTCATTCGCACATTCGCACCTTCGCACATTCGCATATTCACTCGCTAGTCTGTCTGCCCGGTCTGTCTGTGGTCTGCTATTATTAATTGTGGTGTGCTTCAATAAACGTATACGCTACTTGGAATTCATCTTCTGATTTATTAACCGTCAGACGTCAATTGGATAAGGTAGTCTGAACGAGCTCATTACGAAACGTAGGAACACGCATTAAGCCGGCACACCTCATATTTTCAATGATTATAGAATATCAAGCGATCTAAGCATTTGAACAATATTTTCTCAACGGGGTTTGCATGATGTCAATGACACTGTTGCTTGTTATAATGATAAGAAATAACTTATTCCTACCGTATTATATTTAACATGTTTTGCATTTAGATGCATGAAATTTTACTTTGATTTCAACTTCCACATTATAATATCCGACTCAAACAGTGTCATACTCTCAGTCAATAAGTTTACGAAAGTCTTCTCAACAACTGCATCGCACAAGATCACACTGAGTATATATTATAGGCAGCAACTATTTTACAATGCTGTTCATTCTTTGTTATAGTTAGAGGATTAAATAAACTGAATAAAGCATTATAATTTAGAGCAGAAATAATGGCGTTTTGAATGACGCACCGTTTCAACAAGAGATGGCTGACTTTCGAAACTTTCAGTCCTAAGCACAGAATAAGTAACTATTTCTTTGAAGTTTTGAAGAACTTCAAAGACATTGCTTTCTAAAAAAAAGTCTGGCAACTATGCAAAACACATTTTGTGATCTAATTGTATATTTCTACATGTGAACTCCGAATTTATTACGTCCAGTGGGTTTAGGCATATCATTTTTTTGAAAAAAATGAATTAAAATGACCAAACGGGTAAACACAGCCCTGCATTCAGTTACAATAAAAGACAGTTTTTGTGGCGTCATTTTAGTGAAAATGTCGGGACGTTAGCAACAAACAACTCTATATAAAAGAAATCTTTTAAACATGATAACGTGCGTATTTGAAGCGAATAACAATAATACGCGTGCACGATAGTTTTTTCTAAAGACACGTCATTCAAATGTTTTTCATTCCCTCGCAGGTCAATACAATCTTCTTAGAAACGCTTTCTAGTTTATTTGGTAAGAGGAAACTGATAACGGCCAAACAGTAGTGATGTTGTTTCATGATATCGGTTCAGCGGCGACGTACTGATCACAGATTCGCTGAAATGTTAGGCAATTTGCCTACTGATATTTACATTTTCTTTATCCAGTGTGTTGATTTATATGCCCATGTTGCTTCTAGTCCTATAACGATCATGTTACCTCGACACTTCTCGTGCCAATTTGCCTCTGATTTCGCTGGTCACGGCAACTGAACTAGTGAAAAAGATGGAAGTAGTTTGAGCCTTACTCGTCTCCGTGAGCTTTTATTCGCTTCTGGCCCTGTATCTGAAGATATCGTATCAGAGATACAGAAAGCCTGACTTACTTTGGCGGAAGTGCGTCTCTTATGGCGTAGGGGCATATCAGTTTGATAGAAAATGAACAATTAGACTACGCAGTAGTTTGCACAATCCTACTTTACGGCCGAGATTCATGGCTACTTTGACTGTATGACATTCGTTGGTTTCCGGAATTCGATGATGGATTTCTCCGAGGTTATGATCGTATGTCGAAGAAAAACCGACCAAAAGTGAGGGAAACGA
Source organism: Schistosoma turkestanicum (assembly GCA_944470395.2). NCBI lineage: Eukaryota > Metazoa > Platyhelminthes > Trematoda > Strigeidida > Schistosomatidae > Schistosoma > Schistosoma turkestanicum. Next base: position 22,073,719 of record OX103975.1, on the reverse strand, counting down.
CTATAGTGCAAATCCATTGACAAATCCATAAATGAAGTAGTGAATTGTCATCAATTAAGGTCGGTTAAGTTATTTGCTCCGCAAAACTAATCACCGACATTAGGACGTGCTTAATTTTGGGTGTGTCGATAAGTCAGAAGAAAGCTGATGACGACCATATCAAAATATGGCAGAAATCCATAAAGTTACTGACTGGCAGACATTTTGGTAGATGTTGATGACCTTGTTGGGGTACGCGAGATCCTCCTAAAGAACCCACGAGATTTCTCTTTTGATGCTACAATTGAAACGCTGTCGCAAATCTTCTCTGAACAGTCATCTATCTTCATTATTCGTTATCGATGCCTCAAAATAACCAAGTCAAATGAAGATGATTGGGTTAAGCACGCTGGCTCATTAAATCGTGAATGCGAACGATTTAAATTATCATCAATGACGGAAGATCAGTTTAAGTGCCTTGTGTTTGTGTGCAGCTTACAATCTCCCGAAGATGCTGATAAAAGAACCAGAATCTTAAGTAAAATTGACCAATGCCCAAACATCTCGCATCAAAAAATAACTTCAGAGTGCCAGAGATTAGCAAACTTGGAGCGAAAACAATGGCCGTGCACCATACGTGCATGCCGTTAGTGAAAAGAAAAATTCCGGCTCACAAAAGCACAGACAACCAGACTTTATCTCCAAGCTGGTCATGTGGAGGTTGGCACTACAAGCTTTGTCCATACAAAGATTATGTTTGCACCAAATGTCACAAGAAGTATTACAAACAATATCGATGTCGATTCCAAGAAATACAGTTCTGGTAAGCCAATTAACCGAGTATTTGTGTCTCATAACCAGACAGGAATTCGTCACAGAAGAAAGTATGTGACTTTGGATGTGAATTCACACCGTATCCGTCTTGAACTTGACACAGCATCTGATATCATTCTTATCAGTCCAAAAACTTGGGAGAAAATTGGAAGACCTACAGTTCACCAAACGAAGCAACTAGCACACAGCGCATCTTGTGGTGAGTCAAATGTTGTTGGAGAAATATTGTGCACTGTTTCAAATAATGAGGCAACAAGGAGTGCAAATGTATACTTAACAAAAAACCCAGACCTTGAATTATTGGGGTTGGAACTCATAGATGCATCAAAATTAACAGACCATTCTATCAACAATATCTGCAGCTGAGTTAGAATCAATAACCCTTTGAAGTCAAGTCTGAGAAATGCCATTATAAAAAGGCATCATCACGTATTTTCAGAAAAATTGGGCGAATGTACCAAAGCCAAAGCACTACTGACTCTCAAGTCAACAGCTATTCCTGTTTTTCGACCAAAAAGACCTGTACCTTATGCTTCTCTACACAACTTCTTCTACCCCAACAATGCCAGAAACCTACTGGACCGACGGAGAGAATTCATGCAGATTTTGCTGGTCCAATCCAAGGTCAAATGTGTCTAATTTTTGTAGATGCGTATACAAAATGGCCAGAAATATACAGCATGCCGAATTGTAGAGCCTCAGAAACTATTCAGAAGCTGTCAACCTTATTTAGTTGTTTCGTAGTGCCAGAAAGTGTTCCTAAAAACATATCGGGATAAAAATCAATAGGAACCAGGAACAGTCGTCCAAAGACTAGGAAGAGTTTTGTATCGAATCAGAGGGGCTTTCGGGAGCTGTATTAGACAAACGAAACAACTGCGAAGGGACGAAAGAATGGCACGCTCGGGTGATAATCGCGTGAATCTACCGCTGGAGTTGATCACAGAACCAACAACCATACATTTGTGCCGGAATGCCGAAGAAAAAGTAAGGTTGGAGACATTAACTCGAAAAACTATAATCGTAAGGCTACAAGTTGACCCGAGATAAAAATCTTATTCTGGGGAGGTGTTGGGATAGTCAATCGAGAATAAAGCCACGCACGTTGTGTATTGATGAACTTATCGATTAGATGCCTAAATATTTCAAGAGCAGTCGATCGATTAACTATTGGATATAATATATATATAAATATATATATATATATATAAAAATATTTAAACGACAATATCGATTATATATGTAATTGTATAAATACGCATGTTTGATTGTATAATTTTGATTCTGTTAATAAGTGTACTCTAACGTATTCCGTCTTCTTGTTTTTGATCAGTGGGAGTCTAACGTTCGGGGGTCATTATTACAGTGGTTTGACGTTACATCAGAAAGTAACCGATAGTTAGAGACTTTGAACGACGTCGCTCAAAACCATTTGCAGTAGCTTTGTTGCGTCGACTTAATAAGTCCTCTGAAATTCTTATTCTCCTGATTCCTTATCCTCTCTATCTTCCTCTTTTTAGAGTTATTTCACAGAGCTACATTTCTTGAATAATGTCATCCATACTTTATTGTCTCCGATAACGTTAAGTCTTTTTCTATCTGTACCACTTTGAAATTCGACCTGACAGTGGCGTCTTCGTGGTTATGTGGTATGCCAACTTCAATCATTGTAACTTCGTACGAATTTGCACGTTCTAGCTTATAGTTGGACCTCTAAAAGTATGAATCAGTCACACCACACTGTAATGCCGAGACCAAATTTATCTTATCGTTTTTGCAAGTTGATGTTACTTTTTAATGTTCAAACGTAAACACAACAGCTTCAGATAAACGTCATATGTAGGTCAGACACCAATGATTGGTGCTAATCTGAACTGGTGATTTGTATTACATATATTTCGCGGTCGGCAATAATACTACTTCAAATCAATGACAAAAAGTCAACATTCTATCATGCGATGGTCAGCATTTCGAGGACTTTTTTGGAAATATCTGGTCACATATTACTGATAGTTCACCAGCACAACAATCATTCAACTTAGTGATGCGTTAAGGTTTAAGTCTTCATTTTTAACTTGAAGCGGAAATTAGTGCAGTCCATGTTCCATCCATTCAGTGCACAACCTCCCGAAACTATTTGAATGTTTGGATTTTCATCCTAATTTATCCTGAAATATGGACAAATACACCATATTGTCACAGAGCTGTGAGTTTATATTACCAGTGGCTTTAAAACTTCTTCAAAACTCCATGAATGATATTGCTAATAATGAAAATTTTGTCCGATGCACATTGTCATAATTTTCTTGATTGAGCACGTTGATGAAGAACTACTAATGAAAAGTCAATTACAAAAGTGTTATATGAAAGTATATTTAGGATGATAAGCAACAGCGAAGAAAGGTTAGACACTGTAGGGAATCATTAAGAAATCGAATGTCAAAAGCAATCATCTCCATGGATATTATGTTAATCGACCAGGACGTGAGTGTTTAAATGAAAGCATTATGGCCAAGGAATGAAAACGTGAGCACATCCTTTATCAGGACTAAAGGAGTTTCGAATGGTGTCCTGTATATAAAAGAAAGATGACACTCTGCTCTAAGATTAAACAATTAACTCCTCTTTAGAGGTAATGCCAGTTTTCCAGATAGCAGTTTTAGAAGAAGCAGATTTTTGAAATCTTACTCAAACGATAACAATAGGAACCAACGTTTCGACGTATAGATGCTGTATGTAGATCTGTTTTCCAGCGAATAAATAAACAACCAGCGCGATTTTAAATGTTAATTAAATTACGAAAGTTAGTTTAAACAAATAGCATTATTGATGTGTCCTATATTAACTGGGTGAATACGTTATAACAGTCGACGAATCACTTTCTTCACATAAATGTAAAATAACTAGAAATCATTCAAAGAAACCGAAACTGAACGTGCCGGTCATTGTTGTGATTTGTATCTACTACTTGTTAAACAACATGTCTGAAAATGCCTCTTAGCTGCAACTTATCAATGCTGTGACTAGTATTCCTATCTAAGTATACCATATTCAACAATATTGTCAAAAATAATACACCTAACTCAAGATTACAACTTGTTTCACTTCAATTAAACACCTTTCATCCATTTACTAACAATCAACAGCAGTAGGGACGGTCATCATGTTCAACTAAAAAGTATACAAAATAACGGAATTGACTGATTATGAACTGTATGAAGATTGATGAACTAGGATTAGGTACAAATATTGTGCACTTTCATGTGTAGAAATACTAACATCAAAGAGCCACAGGTTTTGAATATATTTTTGTATCTGCGACTTGCAATTATTGATTTCATTGTCACAATCATTGAGGCAGCATGACGGGTAATCATATCAATCGTCGAGCTATAGGTGACAAAGCATCACCAGCGACACCGATTGAGACAAACCATAGTGATAGTAGAGTGTACATCGATAGGTTCTCTCATAAATGCTACTGATCATCACTGCACACAAATATGCACACGTTTACGTTCAGAATATCTGGAAACTGAATATAAGGACTATCCAAATACCTAATAATCAAATCAGTAAGAAAACGATGAACATTCCTCAAGTTTTCATGATGTTTTATCTGATGTCCATATCTCTTACTTATTGTTGTTGCCTTACCGATTTGAATATAGTTCATCTTTTTCATTTCGAATTATTTTTCACTGTACTCACACTTGAACTTCAGACTGAGTTGTTATTACAAGATTTTCGTATTGTTATTTGGTCCAAAGTTCACTGATAAACAAACAGTTATATTTGAACGCTTGAAATGTGTGATGTGAGTTTTTAAATTTTTGGAACAAATTATAAATTAGGATATGATTTTGATGATTCCATTCACTTTATCATTTGTATATGCTTTTCACACTTGTGTTTAGACAATGTGTAAGTCGTACTTTGAAGTCTGAATTACCGTGGTATATAATCGATAAAGTTGTTTTTTTTAAGTTTTTTATGTGAATCATTCGTAACATGAATGTGATTATATTCAGTTCGAATTCGCAATGAATGCGCATATTTGCCAAGGAAATATATTCCACCATTGCCGACATAGCTCGCCCTACAGACATTTCATAGCATAAAAATTCGGCTTGCGAGCAATCTATGTACGTGAAGGTAAATTATGTGAAAATAGTGATGTATTATTGATTGTACACAAAATGTGTAGGTTACTTATATGCTAACTTTGAGGTAACGTGATCACCGTCAACTTTATTCAAACTGTTCTGTTGCTGTGGTCTTTTAATCGTTTCATTCAAGTACAAACATATCAGTCAGCATATTTATAAATAAACAATGATTTAGGGATGCGAATCTAACAGCCAAAAAATTATTTGTATACTAGATTGCATTTCTATGTTTTCTTTGTTTATTTGTTGGTGTCAAGCAACATTAGTTGTAAGCTTTTTATAAAGTATCTATTTCGATATTCGTTAATATGTATATTTTTATTTATATATCAACCATGATAAACGGTGTAAGTTTTAAAATATCATACAGCACACCGAAACTAGAGCTTCAAAGTTTAACAGAATTATTCATATCATCTCAGAAGAAGAATGCATGAAAGCGAGATGTTGACTTTGAAAAAGTTTGAGAGTTTCTTTGTTTTACATGTCAGTATTCACGATGTTGTCTGAGATGATTTGAGTGATCAAATGATCAAACAAATAACTGGCTGATATTTTACATGGTTTAAATCATGTGAACGTTTTAGACATTTTACATCGACTCCTTCAGTAATGTTCTTTTCAGGTTTATGTGACGTGTTCATTTGTTTTTTTATTGTCAAACCAAAGAGGATTGTTTTTTTATTCACAGGTGATTGCATTGGCAGTACGCTGTTTATAAAATATCATATTAGAAGACTGCTATATATTTGTTTGACTTTTAAAGTTTTGTTTGTATTATCCATACTGATGATGACACTGAAATTAGATGTGCATCATATCTTTCATTGCAGTTGTATAACTTTGCGTCTTGGGTAAAGTAAAAATGACAAACGATCAGTAATACATAACTTTTTCTAAATTACTTAAAATAATATACACATATTCTTGAATGTTTATGTGACATGTTTTACTCAGCAGGTTCTAATTATTTCAAACAAATCTTTTTTAATATAATAAATCGAAACGCTTTCCGTTACCTAGCATGGATAAAGGTTTAAATCATTGTAAACTCAAATTATATAAAGGAGTTTGTTTCCAGTACACACTGCAATATCAGACGAAGAAAATCTGAATACAGTTATCATCGACGAGAATGATTTCAGCCTCTGTGAAACATGCATTTGTGAATTAAAATATGAATCATTCAAAGATTTCTCATTGCAAAACGTACTGATGATGTCTTTTGTTGTTCGAAAGTAGTCTTTAACATGTATTTGTTTATTTACAGAGATAATAATGTCAGAAGTGACAGAATATTTTTCTAAAAGCTATCTGTTCTGTGTAGTTCCAGCTTGTCACAAGAGTATTGTAAGTTGAATTACAATGGATTTATGTTCACTTTCGAACTAATCTGGTTCCAAAGGTGATTTCCACGCAGGATCCAATGCAGTTACTGTTGCCTTGTTGTCGCAATATATATATATATATATATATATATATATATATATATATATATATATTGCGACAACGAAGAAGCAGTCAAAAGTACTGAGTACATTGATACTGCATTGCATCCTGCGTGGAAATGGCATTTGGAACTAGAAGAAGGAGTGTGAACCCAATAAAATTATCAGCGCCTACTTTTCTTCAGAGCACTACAATAAGGGTATGCCGAAGATCGTATGACGCAGCTTACATTTCATACCAGCTTTCAAACGCGTCACAAGAGGCCGTTATTCTTGCACTGAGTACACTAATAATGGGAACAAAACAATTAGGCCACAATAAAATAAACGCTCTGCGTTTGCGTCCGGTAAAATGTCTGGTATTCTAGCTCATTCTGTGAACCGTCTTCAGTGAAGGACTTTGTTGCTTTTGGATTGCGATTTTGAAATCCAATACCGACACACTCATCAATTAAGTCAGACATTTGTTTTATCCCGTCCCATCAAATTTTGACTGGCTGCTACAGAAAACATTGTGATCGCATCTCCGTCAGCTGAAAATGACGTGGAATGTTATCTGTCAACCGCAATACGGGCAATGCTGGTGTCCTTTCATGAAGGTAACCTCCATATGAGCGGTAAACAACAGTCAAGTTTCAATTCGATCCCAAGAAAAAACGCTTTCAGAAGATGCTGGTTAGCCAGATTAAACCATAGCTGTTGCCTAGACGTGGTGGTCAAGCTTTTCGATCCGGATGACTTAACGGAATTTTTTTGGCTAAAACACCCGCTCCCGCATGTTCCAAAACGTCTTTCATGTCGATTGGTATTCTCAGAATAAATACTTAAGATCTGAGAGTGAATTCGTAGTGCTGACTAAAGAGGGTGTGACAGCAGTAAGATGTTACACTGTAACAAACTGGATATACAGCTGCTTCCCCAAATGGTAGGAAGGTGTTCGAAAAAGTCGACATTAAAAATTTCACATCACAACTATTCTCAGGGATTTCAACCCGCGACGGTAAGACCATTAAACAAGAGTGAAATAGATGGTTCAAAAATTTTTCTAATAAATAAAATGCTCGTGACCAGCTGCCAGCACCGGTTATTCGAGCTCTCTAGGACTAAAAGCGTATCAACGTTGTTGTTCAGGTTTCTCAAGGGGCACGCTCCTTTGTAGTAGGAGGCCTTAAATTGACAACCAGCATATCATTTGTACAAGCACATGTGATAAAATAATTCACAATCAAATCGCTCCTTCACTCACTAATATCTATCGTATCTTCAAGACTAAGTCTTTTCACATTCCATACACATTAGGTATATAAGCCTCTGCTACAATTAGGTTTGAATCGACAATTGCACCTTTTCGCGAACCTTTTATGATAACTTAAACTGACATATCATCTATCAAGTTCAATGTTTCCGTTGCCTGACGGACTGTTTGAATCTTGTGAATGTTCCAGAAGCTTCCGAACCGCTAGATATTTCACTCGGTATAATTTTATATTCGTAAGTAATACCTGTAAATGAATCACTCTTCAGGAGCTACTTTTGTCGAATATCAACTCAACTTTTATTTATTTAGGCCGTCAGCAGATCCAGTCCCTGAACCCTAATATTCGAATAATTAGTTTTGACCGTGATTGTTTCGATTGATGCTTATTGAAAATGTTGTTGAAATTTCTGAACCCATGATCGCTTAGATTTTTAATCGCAAAAAACATTTGACTTAACTCTTCAACTTATGACTTTCAGGAAAGGTTAGTTGGTTGATATAATAATTAAAATGTTTTGAAATATATAGTGTGTAGAGAAGCCAACGCTTAGAGTGGTTTTCAGAATCTGACACGTTATTCAATAACAATAAATGTAATCAATATAGTTTATTCTCAAATAACAAAATGTTACATGAAGCATATTAATTAACAGTTGAGACGAAATTGTTGAAATCGATAACATTTGTTCCGTTAAAAGTTTGTTACGCAAATGTAACACAAACTACGTTCACTGCTTATAGATGGCTAAATGTTATATATTTTTTAAAAATCTGCACCTAACTATCCGACAGTTAGCGTGAGTTACAATGGATGCATGGAAAAGAACAACCGCAAATCGATAAAAAATGCACAGTATATCTAGGTCTGCATAAAATAATAATAAATAAGGTGAAGGTTTATTGCGCGATGATATTTCATTCTTCGTTTTTTACGCTTATTTTATTCTTTCATCTTACAGGTTTTCTACGGATTTGAAGATCGCAAGTTTGGTTTTGTCACGTCAACTGCTTTTCTTTTAGGAAATGAAGTTGATGTGTTGCGGTCGGTTTTCTTGAAATAGCTCGGAAGGTAACATCAACCAAACTAAACAAGACAGATTGCTTCTAGTAATGCTTTCAGGTATCCTTGACATTGTTATTCCTGTAACTTTCCATACATTAAACATTTTGATGCAACTGTCACCAACCCCTTTAGTCAATTGAGTTTTAACCCAATAAAATATTCTAGAAGAGATGGTTAGCTCACGGATATCACGTTAGTCGATATAACATTGTGTAACTGTGGAAAACGCTACACTGATTTCAATGAAACAATATTCATAGCACAATACTAAGAGTTACCATGTGCACACTTATAACTTCATCCGCAAAGAAAATTTCGTAAATCTTCAGAGAAGTCGTGATGCGTAAACATCACACTTATCGAATGTGAGGCTTTTCCTAACAAAACAAAAAAATATTCGTCCCCGAAAATTGGGGATTGTTTTCAGTTGAATCATATTATTGCACTTTATCAGCTTAGTGGTTTACAGGCTCACTGTTCACGTGCGATATTGATGTTTTCGTGTTTGACTTGTTGATGTGCACTTCTTATCTACGCGATACTAATAAACTGAGGCATTTTGAAAAGAGAAACGAATGGAATTAAGGCAAACGTGAATTAAAGACAGTCCAATCTATAATTAGATGTATACAGTTGGACAATGGACATGTGAATAGCGTCGATCAATATCAGTAGCGTCTGCTACCCTTATAACTGATACCGGGTTGATCAGTTCAATGTACAGACACGCTTTTTCAGAGGTTTCGAAAGAAACATTTCTCGGGTCCAACCTAAACAATTCAATACTCCTGCACAAAACAATCAGACTCACAGAGTCTCATGCAAGTCACACATAAATTGGTCTGATCTCTTACGAAATCTCAGCAGTAATAACAACAAATTGACTGCACTTAGAGTTAACAGTTACTCGTCATGGATGAAATAATTTAACTATCGACAAGGCACTAGGATAAAATTTTATTTAACCAGTTTCTCTGTTGTTATGATTGTTATAGTCTAATTAATTACTGTCTGTATTATCGGATTTAAGATGATTGACTTATCATTGAAGTAGACAACAGAGTAAATATATGCAATCAAGTTACGAGCGAACATCAAGTAGAGATCAATCACGTAACAGTTTGTTATGGTGTGTAAAAAAATATTCTCCATTAACAATCTAGAACACGTTTAGATTATTCAATGTTTTTTTTGAAAGAAAAACACTCAATAAATAATCACTGAAATGCTTAGTTGAACGACAACAATAAAAGAAAAAATTGACATGTAATTTTGAGATAATCACAAATATTATATATTCAAACGAATATATGAAAATCAAATAAATTATAGTGTAATTTTCGACTTTGATCTATTTCATCAAATAGAATGTTGTCAATGCAATCACCTGTAATTGTAAAAACAAACCTTTTTGGTCTTACAAAAGATATAGAAATTAAATACTTCATATAAATGTGATATTTATGTGTGCAATGACTGACACGTTTGCATGAATTAAACTTTGCAAATGATCAGTCAGGGTTTTGATTAACAATTTTTTGGTCAATCAAATAATCTGAGACGACATATAGTTTGTTGATAAAAGAAACGAAGAAATGCCCAATTTCTATGTTTACCTACAAATAAATTTCATGGATTCATCTTATGATATAGAAACTGAAATGGTACGCTTGAAAATCATTCATGTATAATTTTTGTTAACTTTAAAAGTTATAATTTCACTGTTCAGAACAATTCACAATATGCGAAAAGTGTTATAAACGTTTAAAATTTTAATTTAAAATGGGGACCTATGCGTTCGTCAAAGACTCACCAGGAACATTGCTTCGCACCAACAAATGGCTGACAAAATTGCGTACACAACCTAGGATACAAATGTAAAAAAAATGTCATTGCAACTCATTTCGTAAATATTTGATTTGCACACATTCAACAATATTTTACCACATACGTGATGTCTTCTGTGTGTGTACGTGAATAATCTGAAGAAATGATGGCAGCACCAGAGCGGATATGACATCATCACCTGTCTTCCCTTAGTAAAAGAAATGATCACTTCCGTCCTCAGATAATTGCGCATACGAAACTGCGAAATCATTCAAATAAAGCTCATGCGCAGTGAACCATATATAAATGCCTGAACATGAAATTATTTTGAGTGTCCACACATAACAGATAAATGAAGCATATGATCATTTTAATTGTTATATATATTTCATAAAGGTTAGTAGGTAGGTGACATTCATCAGTAATCTACAACTTTGAATCGGTACATATTTTCGTTTGGCTTAAGTCTTTGCTTGAGGACAAATTATGGTCCACGAACTTGACCTCATGCGTGAGATTATACTTAAAGTGCAGCAGACAATTCCTATAGTCACCAATGTTTAACAGTTGGAATACGATATTTCGCATTTCACTATGTACTAAAGAACGATATATACATATCAATATATTTATGGCAAAATTCAATACTTTCATCAAAAACGTACAATAAATATTTTACTGCACCATCTTTCTTCCGACGGGAGATGGAGCGCCATCTAGAATAAACAAGAAAAAATAGTTTATATCAAATCACAATGTCAGTACCTGACCAAATTAAATGATGACGGCATCACAGCAAATTGAACATAATCACCAATCTTAGTTCGTCCAAGAACATATTTTAAATGTTGCGCATATTATTATTAGTGACATTTATATATTACTCTAAAACACCAAATCAATAAACATATATGATATGTTGGAAAGAATAACACAGGGCAACTTACAAAACACTGATTCTGATTCCTGCAGATTATAATTAAGATGATGCAGATAATTCCAACTGTCATCAGTGCACAGCAAACTGCAAATAATAGTATCCTCCATTTTCCTGCTGAACCTTTCATTCTTTTACCCAATAGAGAAGCCAAGATAGATACTGGAAATGGCACAGATATTGCTATGAACTGTTCATACCACTCCTCACATGCGGTTATTAATGTAACACCGATCATCATCATAAGTAACTGAAAGTAAAGACAAAATGTTTGTTATGTGCCTAAAAGAAGGGGTTTACAAAGAAAACAATTACAAAATAATGACTGGTCAAGAGTGGTTCTTGCTCATAATGCCTCAAATTTAACTTCTAATGACGTATGATAGCAGTTGCTTATTCGGATGAACTATGTTGTTATTTGTTATAGATATTTTTTCAACGAATCTGCGTATTCATCGTTCATGATAATGTACCGGGCACAGATTCACATAACAAATATCGCACGTGAAAATAGTGAAAACAACGATAGCACAGAGCGTCAAATTATGGAATAAACATTATGGAATTAGACGTTTCGAGATAACCTGGGCAGGCAGAAACAAACAGAAAAATTAAAAAGTGTGAATATATTTCTTTCGTGTTTCTGCGCATTGAAATTATCAGAAAAGGAAATGTTAACTGTAATTTCAGCAAATAAGCGTTCTGATTCCAACTTCCTTTTCCATCGTCATCAGTCTATCATCAATGTCGCACTTATCCCTGAAAAGTATGTAGCCCACTTATTTGATATTCTCGCGTACGCATATCAATTTTATTGTATATAAGCGTTTCTCCTGTTTTTTATCCAATTGTGATGAATTTTCTAAAATCACAACGTAAATAAACACAAAACCGAAGATATCATTTAAAACCATGTTCAACTTACGGTATTGATCATAAAGAGGGTATCCATTGTAGATGCGGTGTGTAACTCTTTGATGAGTATTATGAGTAGTGCCATAATTAGACTGACTCCTCTGAAATAAACAAGTAATTTTTCGAACGAAATTTGTGAAAATGTTCATTTAACACATTGCAAGTCATTAACAGTTCTCTTTGAAACAACAAATGATCAGCGATTTCTATGAGCAACATATTTATGTGAACATGTCCTCAGGATAATCGAAGAATTTGACGATCAAAGTAATCGATAAATGATTGTTACGATGATCGAACATTAGTCTTATAAAAATGCAAACATTTTCTACTGAGATGTCTTCATTGTGATTTCGTTGTATGATTGTGTATTGAGTCGTTGGACATAAATGATCATTTTTTTTCAGAAAATAATGCATATTATTTAAGTGCAAAAAAATATATTTAGTTTCTTTTATTCTCCATAACTTACATGAGAACTAGACTGAATGTGCCAAAAGGCGACTTTGATTGTATTAATTTGAATCTATCAAGTTCAATGGTGAATATTTATTTAAAACCGATAACTTACATGCAACAGTTTCGTTCGTTACAGATGCCGCTTTCATTACCATTAGATATGGCAGCAAATGCCCATGTTATCATGGTTAAAACACTCAGATTGGATAAAACTCGGAACTCCATCTTACATAGAATTTGAGAAAATTCTAGTTAAAGTGACTCATGAGAAGTAATTTTATAGATTATCTAAAAACCTAACCATCGATTTACACACAAATCTCTATCAGCTTCAACAACATTCATGAACAAGTTTTGGACTTCACGAATTTGGAGTGATATCATTGAATAATAAATAGTTGTGAACTGTTATCACTTAACATGCCTCCATTATTATGATTCATTATTTATGTGTTTAATCACAAATATATCTATGTACAAATATATCGGATTCTGTGGCCAACTATCTTTCTATCCCTTGAACAATCTATCTATCTATCCATCTATCTCTCGGTCTGTTGATTTATTTATCTTCCCAAATAAAACGTCGATTCAGATCATTGTACTTCAACATTCAAGGCAATATACATAAATTGAGGTATGAAAATTAAACTATGTTGCGAAAATAACCAACTCACACAACTCTTCTTTTCCAGCGTTCAGTTGACACAATTCAATATGATCACAGAAATTTATACGCGCATACACCAACATATATAGATTGACAAGCGAATACTGTTTTACCAAACTTTGGACCAAATAACGATGTTAAAACTCTCAGAAAAACAACACGATTTGAAATTCGGTTGTAAACGTAAACAATGAACACGTGACGGTTCTCGGAAATGGTCTAGATGAACTGTACTCTGATATTGTTACGCTCTTATAATAAATTAGAGAAATGTAATCATGACATAAAACATCAAGGAAGATTAGGAAGGTTCTTTGTTTGCTAAGTACTTCGATCATATAGTTCTTTCAGTGACCCGAATAGTCAGCTGTCATACACAATGAACATAACTGTGTACATAGTTGTGAAGTGTGATGATGAGAGTTAGTTATCATGGACGTCATAATATGCGTTTCTAATAATGGGAAATCAATCTGTAAGGTTTAACTGTATTAGTATGAGTAATGATTCTTAACGACTGCAGTTGGATGATTTTTGGATATATATAGATCATATTGCTATCGAGAATGCGGTAAGAGCACTTCACGAATAATGAGTTGAGTCTGCCATATCTAATTGAAGCAATTGAAGTGCATTCAATCATGATCAGGAAGCGGTTATTTGGACAGTGTTATATATGTTGCGAACTCAGGAAATGTTACATATTTCCAATAATGACATGGTGTAGTCAGTATCTATACTCAACAAATCAAACTGATTTCCTGTGTATTGTCAATGCTCACTTTGATTTTTATCATTCAACTCAGTCTTATTGAAAAACAATTCCAGTGGAAAATGATGGCGATTTGCCGAAAACGCCTCACTTGTCTTCACCTTCCTATTGGTGATCGGAAAACGGACTGAAAAAGGATATTTACTGAACAATGACGAGTTGTGATCTTCAGGACAATGAGGTATATTTGAAAATATATTTTGATGACCTTAATCTAAGACAAGATAACTTGTAATAATTTAATAACTAAAAATAATCGTAAAAGCAGTTTCTATAAAAAATTCATACAAATCTGCAGTGTTTTCTTCACATTTACCTTTCAAAATGAACAAATGAATGTGTTTGCATTCCTTGAATGTAGACGTAAATGAAGAATGATGGGTGGAATGTGTCTGTCATTGGTATGTTCGTCTCACAAGAAAGTTGTTAGCCAGGTGTACCTACAACTGAAAGTTATTTTGTTTCAATTCTATACAAACTGTGTCATTTTGATGTAAACCTGAATCTATATACGGGTGAGATGTTCATACGAGTGGGATCGGTCAATAAACTGTATCTTTTGCCTTTCGAGCGCCTTCTTCACTAGACTATTTTTCATGAAAGCACGCTCACATTTTATTACCACGGTTTGCACTTATTTTCTCAATCCACCAAAAGTCAAATACACTTCTACATCTGAAATGGTGAGAGCCAACGCTTGATCTACCTAACTGACGAGCAAGAAGCATTCATCTCTTTCGTAACCTAAGCCTAATAAACACGAGTACCCATTCTTACTTCTCAAACTACAATAAATGTTATTTGCGCGCCATTATATGATGAGATTCTGATCTGAAGCCCAGGCTGGCAGATAATGCCTCAGTTGACTTCTACTGAAATAGTAGTCTCAGGCCAAAACTTACAAAAAACGAAGCAGACTACTATCTATCGTCCAGGTCTCCGAGTAGGTTTATCATTACGCTTTACCAACTAACTTAATATTTTGCAACGGATACGATGGATGACTTCAATATATACTGCATTCTCCCTACACATTTCACAATGTTTTATTTTTAAATCCTGAGCTAACACCTCCCAACATGTATGTAGTCGACTTCAATCGACCATGAAAAGAGACGGCCTGATCACTCACACTCTTATTATTGCACTTCGAACATATGCGGGAACTAATAAATTTGGCAAACGAGTGATTTCGTACGTGGGTATTGCGGTCGCTTTCAGTTTCTTGGCTCAAGGTGGTTTCATTCTGAGTCTTCATCGTTCACTACTTCTACATATTACGAACTCGATCTTCGAAATCTGTAGATCAACAACTTGATGTAATAGGCCGATTTTAAATGTAAAATTGACACTTTTTATACCATCAGAGACATATGTGAATGACAACTCGAGTATCTTGGAGGGCTACTTGCTTGTCAGCCGTCCTATCTTATAATCGCTTGTTTGCACGCTTGAAGGCTCAAAAGTTCGATTTGTGTTCCTGCAAGAACATCTGTACTGGTCGTTCTTACTTCTCGGCTTTCGCTCGAAACCAAAACATAACCATGAAAAAATGTTGTCCTGTGTGAATTGGATCTTCTTTTCTCTTTCTCAGTCACAAAGTGTTTAGGTGTGGTGTTTAGGGTGGTGTTCTCAGTCAATTATGGCATACGCTGAAACACGAGGCACTAAGATTACACTTAACTACCTCGTTCCACATATAATATGTTACACTGTGTTATTTATTGCCATGAGATGGCGAATTTGTAGACGAAATTGAAGCATCCTTAACAAATATAAACCTTGCATTATGGAGATCACTAATAAGATGTTGATCATGAGACTATCAGTATTTGGAAGTCAATTTTTAGTCAGTGAATTCGAATTCATGAAGTGTTCGCTCTCCATTGTGCTTGATGCGTGAAATGTCTCCTCGATCTAGCTGAATTTTACAGTAACAAATAAATTCAGCGGTAAAACAAAAAGTCGTAAAATACAGGTTTTAAACATGATGACAGTTTCATCAATAACAAAAGTGGCAAGATAAATATTTTGAACTTCTAATACTTTTGATCAGTTACCTTTAGTGATGAGAAACAAATAAAAAATATAAGAATTCCTCAGGTAAGTTCTCAATAAGAAATATCCAAAATCAGAAAATCGTTTTCCAAAATACAGTTCGATCACAAAAAATACGATAAGTAATCCAAAGTTCTGCTTCCAAGAAGTTTGATATTATCAACGATTAAAATTCCAAATGTTTCTTTATTCTTCTTAATAATCAGACTGTGGTAGTGTTATTCTCCAAAATTTGGTAGACTGTAGGTAGCTCTAAGCCTACTATCGGTGTCCTAAGCATCTGATCCTTCTCTGGTACCTTAGAATTCTCACTTAAGCCTTGTTCCTCAATGCTTTCTAATGGTGACTTACAATAATAAGTATCAAACATAACATCATCACGAATAAAGTGGGAACCCATTAAACAGAATCATCAACGACTTGACTAGCATTTCGGATCCTTCAAGCTCTTCATCCTCTTCGTGTTTGTTTTCTTGCGGTGGCTCATTTTTAAGCGAAGTTCAATGGAAGATAATTAACAAATACAAAATATAGGAATTCCTCAGGTAAGCTTCTCAATAAGAAATATCCAAAATCAGAAAATCGTTTTCCAAAA
>OX103975.1:22034353-22056585 GCA_944470395.2 Schistosoma turkestanicum | reverse complement strand
CTCACGTCATTGCAAATTATACTTAAAATGCTGAAGACAATTGCAGCTATCAACAATACCAAGAAAAATAAAGATAGTATTAGCCTCCATTTGCCTTTAGACCCTTTCAATCTTAGACCAGACAGAATAGCAAAGATCAGTGTTGAGATTGGCACAATCGCCGCAATAACCTGATGATACCAACATTCATAGGCAGTCAGTAATCCAACGCCGACGATGATATAAATCAACTGCAAAAGTAAACAGGAAAACATGTCAGTTTATAGTATGTACTTTACTGAATGCATAAATAATAACAAAAATTACTAAGAAATCACTACTCAAGCACTGTTCTCATGTTAACTGTTCGTGCTTTGGATTGCATTTTGGGCGTTCCTAATCAAGGTTTACCGTAATGATAATTAAAAGGGCGTTCTGTGTACGAATCTGCATATGAATTGCATCAAATTGATGTATTCATTGAAATTTTAAAATTATTGAGAGAACAAAAAATCGTATAAGCTGTAGATTACTTCCACTTGGAGCATCAAATACTGACAAAATAGTTCAGAAAGAAACTGGTTTAAGACTAACCATGTAAACAGACAAAAAAATTTAAAAGCATCGAATTTAATTATTCAGATGCTTATGAGCGTCGACGTTATCACAACTGCAATAAAAAAGTAATCCTATCAAGATTTTATCTGTGTATACAGATTCCACTGAGACACACTTCACTTATCATTTACATTTATCTTTCAGCTAATTCATATTTACCCTTGACCACTAAGTCGCTCTGATTATTTTGATATTCTCAAAAATTCTGTATATTTGAGTGAATCCTGACGACGATCCCATCAGCATGATATTACTGAAAACTTAATGGAAATATGTACGGAATCATGAATACCTTTTGAAATATCATTCAACTAACCGCTATAAACATATTGATGTTATTCCATGTAGATGCGTCGTGAAACACTTTGATGAGTATAATGATGTGCGCCAATAATAGAGCCATACCTCTGAAGTATGAAAATAGAATGTAAGAGTTAATAAAATTGAAGTGTATATTGGGCAGAGTACGAAGCAATTTCCTGTAAAATAGATGAGCAAAATCTGCTCAGTATTGAAGATGAGAAGCATTTTTATATGGATATTTTTGAAAGATAATCGAAGTATTCGACAATGAGATTACTCAAAAAACGATGTTCTTGACTTTCGGATATTAGACGTTCATCAAAAATGCAAAAAACGTCCCACAGCAATGCCTTCATTAAAACTTCTTTGAAGGATCTGGCATTGTAAAGAAAATCATAATTCATTTCTTTGGTCAAGGGACTATCCTCAATAATAATGTGTAAAATCACACTTTCGAAGTTTTCCAATATTAATGACTTACATTAAAACGACACCATATATGCGAAGGGGATCTTCCCATGCATTTGTTTTGATTCTGTCAAGAAAAATGGTGAATTCTGATTTAACTTCAAACACTTAAAAGCAAGAATTTTTAGTGTTACAGAAGCTACAGTTATTTTCATTTGCCATTGCACCAAACGCCCATGTTGTCATGGTTGAAATATTTTGAGTGGATAAAATCCTGAACTCCATCTTCGAGAAAATAGGCGGAATTGTTAGATATAGATAACAATGATAAGTCAATACATGGATTATATTAAAATATAATTGCCTAACTTATTTACCTCACTTTGACATGTATGGATTCAGGAACGTGTATTATACGTCAAAAAACAGTTTGACACTGGCATTTTTACTGTTGTAAGCAGAAATCAATTGACGATGAGTCACTATCCTGATTCATCCTCTATCTTTGTACTGATAAATCTGTTTGTTCAGAAATATATCTGCCTTCCTTTCTATCTATCCGTGTATTTATCTGTCTATATATATATATATATATATATATATATATATATATACATATATATATATATATATATTTATATATACTCGTATTCAAGGAATCCATGCAGGTTTTTAAAATTAAAGCTCTAGTGATATCATGTTGTGAAAATATGCAGACTCACGTCACTTTTCTCCAGAGATCAGGTTACACATTTCAATACAATCATTGAAATTTATAACCGCATAGACCAATTACCTAACAACATATATTGATTGTCAAGTTCTTAAATGATTGCTAAACTTTGGACCAAATAATCTACGAAAAACTCTGATTAAAAAAAGATTTTGCATTTCAGTTGTAAATACAGTAAATGTAATCAACCAACACGTTTTGATACATGGAAATCAGAAGGATGAATTACATTCTGATTAGTTTAAGTTCGAATAATGAATTTAAGAATGTAGACACTAGATGAAATATAATTTTATTATAACTTTGTTTATTTAGTTATTCCAAAGGTCCTTATTTTGCGTTCCTACATACTGCGAATATAAACATTTGCATATTTGTGTGTGATGCGAGGCAGTTAACAATGAACTCTGATGCCTAGTTTTTTTTTTTCATTCGACAATTGTGACAAGTGATGCTCGATACTTTAATTCTGGACGATGGATTGGATGTCATGTCACTCTGTCTCAGTGGAAGCGATTTAACTAATGAAATATTCAAGCTGCATATTGATAAATATTTATGCAATATTTAAAGTTGTTGGAGATCTAGTTAAGTGGCTGTAGAGAAATAAAGGATATTATGAGAAAAATTATCGTTCTGTCACGCAGACGTATATGAGATCGAAATGCTTACGAGCAAATTGATGTGAATTGAATAAGGAGAATGTGCAAACTGTCCTGCGATTCATTATGCTTTAGTTCGTTTTGTTTGTATGTAACAGGTTCGAATTGCTATAAGACAGTAATCGCGCATACATACCTACATGGTGGTGCAGTTTATGAATTTGTTTTCAGAAGACATTTAGCAAGGTGACGTTTACGATCATATTTATCAATTTTGAGTAATGTTATAAAATTTGCCATCTGTTTTACTGTGAATCAACGATCTGTATTCATATAAATACGCCGAATTGTGTCAAATTATTCTTTTTGCAATCTACAGCGCTTATGCTCATATTGTTTAATATTATTATGTCTTGTTATTTCCTATCATATTACAGTTGAAAGCGAAGACCTTGAACTGTAAAAGTCTTAAAGGTCTTCACCAATTATTGACATTTGATAAAAAATGCAATGCAACAGTTGCGAATCTCATTACTACAAAGTTTATTGAGAAACATTTTGCAGTAAACTTATCAAAAACGAGATTACTTGCAATGAAATTGATAACAACAGTAATAGTCAAAGTTGAGAGGCATTTTAAATTGACACCAGTCACTCCGCTGTCCTTCTGGTTTATGTACGATTGTTGGCGATATGTATATTGAAAACATATAGCCTTATAACCAGTAGTGCCAGTAATTGTTTCACTGTGCTGTTTGTTTATACCCAATCTATAAGTGCGAAATTTCTGTTTGTGTCGCCAT
Organism: Schistosoma turkestanicum; assembly: GCA_944470395.2. Lineage (NCBI taxonomy): Eukaryota > Metazoa > Platyhelminthes > Trematoda > Strigeidida > Schistosomatidae > Schistosoma > Schistosoma turkestanicum. The sequence continues at coordinate 22,053,139 of OX103975.1, read as the reverse complement.
CGTTTTAGTTTTACTCCAAGTTGTGAGATCTACTCTTTTTATCCGGTACGAAATTGGTGTTCTGGATGCTTTATTAACGAAGATAATACGCTTACTGACAGTAACGTAATAAGACCCTGGGTGCATTAGAAACATTGTTAGAACGCCCTGGGAAAATCGAGTTACCAATGTTGTTTTCCGAAAATTTTACCAGGTAAAGTATACTGATCAGGTGATAAACTTGTGAGTCTTTTTTAATTAGGCGGTGCGTTATATATACCTTACCATCAACATCGTTTTAGTCTACAGGTGATATGAAAGAAACCTAGAGGCAGACGAATCAAACAATTGCACACATAAATGAATTCAATTGAAAGTGGAGTCAGTTATGATAGTGGATGTGGAATGCATAGATTTGGTTGGTGAGACGATAGTAACCGATGGTTAGAGGCTTTGAATGACACAGCTCGAAATCTTTTGTACTGGCGCAAATGCATCCATCCTTTGTCTTTCTCCATGACCTTCAAAGTTCTCTAATATTTTTTTCTTATCTCTTCTTAGATTTGTTTTATCGATTTATAATTTCTGAATAATTATTTCTAACCTTATTATTCTCATTGATCGCTAATATTACTACCATGGATTAGACAGCCCTGTGTGCATATAATAATGTAGTATGTCAACTGGAAATGATTTTCGTACGTACAAACGTCTACATTGTAACTGACTGCTGACGTATAGCAATCTAATGCCTGGACTTGAAATTTGTAACTAATAATAATAGGTTTCAAATCTTTGCTTAATAAAGTCAATCTATCATCAACTAATTACGTTATTCTTCTTTTGTTTCTCTAGCATCATATTTTTAAAGTATTTTTACTTTCACTGACTAACTTCAACTAGTATTATTATTCAGCTGGCGAAACAAGAGATCAGTTAATTAATTTAACAGTAAGTTTGATGAATTGTTCCGAGCTGAATTTCTGATTGGATCGTCTGGACTTTGCAAATGAGCAGACTATTATCAAACAAACGCATCAAAAAATTTTAGAGGAGAAAAACAGTGTAACAGCTTAAGCGGCATTAGCTCTCAGCATACACAACAGGAAAAGTATAATTGTCCGATAAAACACCAGATGCAACAAACAAACCACATTTGCAAATTTAGGGAAAATACAAATTGCATGATCATTGTGTGAGATGCCATGAAACTCAGCTGATGCTGATCATACGATATTTTAAACAATCTAAAGCGTAGTAATAGGTATACTATTATCTTGTTTGCGAACCTTTCTGTATAACAGAATTTCATTTACAAATACATGACCGATCTGTACATTTTACTAATGAGTTCTCGTAAAAGTGCAAATCACGGACAATTGTTAACCAACAACAAAGTAAATGTTTTCAATAGAAATTTCAAAACCTGAGGATCTACCAGAAGTATCTCTCAGAATATACGAGTATTTATTAACAGCATTTCTCGCAAAATACTACGTGCAGAAACCATCAGCAGCAACCTATGTAAGGGAGAGCGAACCAGTTGCAATCGAAGTAAGACGGGAAGAATCTATTGAATCTGATTGGATACGCAATGTGGAAAACATTATACTTTATCAAAGTAGAAGCCCACAATAGTAAACTTCGATTATTGTGAAAAGTAGATGACCAAGAAAGACATAACGCTGAGAACTGGTGGCTGACAGGAGAAGAATGAATAAAAATGTGACGGAACTGGAAGAAGAAACTCGTGATATAGTGGGTTAAAAAATACAAGTGGGCGGACTATGTTCTGTTTGTGAAAGCAGGTATAAGTATGTTAAGGATGATGATCAATGATCTTCTTCCAGACATTAAATTTATTTAAAACACTTTTCGAATGGTAACAGTCTCGACTATCTGGCATGACATTGTTCTTCCTGTTATAAGTATGTAAACTGCATGATCATTTGTGGCTTTAAAGTATCATATATTGTGAGTGGAAAGCGAGAATGCAGAAATCACGAGAACCACGAAAGCCATCATCCAGAAGGTATGAGTATATATTAAAAGTTGCCTCCTCAACATATTTCAGATTAGTTTTTGTAATCAGTCTATGCTTACAAAGTTTTTAGAGAGCTAAACTGTAGAAAGACGACTCTCGGTTTTTTGTGACCGAATTCATTCATAGCCCAAATAACTTTTTATCCAAAAACATTATTGGTCTTCACTTGAGTTTTATCCATATTGACAGCAAAGACCATTTGAAAGACGTTAATTTTCGTTTCGATCCGATTGACAGATTTTTGTGAGCAGTAAAGAAATATACAAACTTACCATTCAGTGATCAACCAATATACACAATAATAATAACGCTTTTAGATTAAAGGCCGAAAGTAACCCATTCGGTGATAACCGTTTCCTCGGGGATGATCGAGTCTGTGTTTATGCCTTTGTCGGTGAACCACTGCAGCTGCTCTTAAAATTGCCCAATAACCTCAACGTATTTATCGTTGGTATGTACATGGCGATGGATGACGTTGAGTGCTGTCACCAGTTTCTAGCATTTGAAGCAGGCTTGCTGATCTTGCGTCTATTAGATTTCCATCACATAAGCGCTTTTAGGTTGTGTCTGTACAGCATCAGAGCAACTGCATTTATGTCTTAGGCATTTTATTCTTTACAGCTGGATTATTACAGCATTTGTCCTGAAACAAGTATTTATTTTCCGAACAACATACAAAGTGTTAGACTAAGTACAATCACATCGTATATTTTCATAATTGCGGCCGATGAGATAATTCTTCCCTGTCTTCCATAACATTCGAATATTCTTTGAAGTCATAATGAAAAACACTGAAAAAAAATTCATACAAAATTATATTAGACAGGTAGTTATGATATTCTCTTTTAAGGTAAGATGCAGAAGTTTTTCTGGGAGGTATTTTCAATATGTCTGTTACCCGCAAAATAAATAAATTGTAAATCTGTTACCAAAACATTTCATCAAATACACATATTGTGATGATTGCTACTGAAAACGTTTCGCTACAGTAGTACGAAATGTAGTGTCAACCAGACGCTCCTATCAGAAACAAAGTTAGCAGACAAGTATTTCATAATTAATTCTGAGGTTAAGGCCTTTCCAAGTGTGTTAAAGGTATCTACTTTTCACGACACTACTTTTTTGACTGCATATTTTCCTGGGATTGAAGTGCAGAATGACTGCTGTCCTCTGCTGTTAAAGAGGCCACATTCTGGAACAGAGATCATCTGGGGATTCAGTTTATTCAACTGGTCGGGCTGCCGTAACTGTGAGATGGTAATATCAAATGGAATAGGTGATCTGGAGCTTTCTGTTCGCCTATCTGTTTACGATTGCACGAACATCTTAACTTCCAGCTGCAATTCAAACATGACATGGCCAAATATTCTGAACACACGCGCTTCTGACAATGAACCATGGTTTAGGTTTTGGAAGTGAACAAACACCAGTATTCTCACTTCATACGTGGATTGCTTTTAGGACTTTGTTTCTAGTTGCGTTAATGCCTAATTCAGGTGCATCAGACTGTGGATCATTTTAAGTCTACTTATTATCAGGATTTGTACTGTCTCTTTGATCCGATCACGTCTCATTTTTCACTGTTCGATAAATGTCTAGGTAATTTCAAAACGCGTCTGCTGGTGTCTTCTCCCATTACGACTTACCACATGCTCTTTTAAGCGTATTCACGAACCGTGGCTCAACCCCACTTTAATGAATGCGATATGGTGATAAATATAATAGCTCAACCGCTAGCGGTTGAAAGATTGCTTGGAATTAGGAAGAGCTGGATTGTAACCCGGTTGTCATGCACAGTCACATTTTCCCTGGCGTTTCGAATGATAGTTTTGGTGAGAAGCTGAATGGCTGCACTTGACTTGCGGACACTGGAATGCTCGTTTTTCTGTTTTCAGATAACATTAGACGTGGTCTGTTGCTCACATAAGTTCGATCATCGTCTATTCTTTAGCCGCTGATTGATCAATAAAGCATCTGCAACACCGAATTGTTCGGTGTCTCGTTATTGCACGTAGCTAAAGACAATTTGCAGGATGGTCTTGAATGCCAGCACTTAGCACGTACGTCTGATCGTTCACAGAGAGGATAACTGGCATGGTTAGATCATAGTATTGTATGAATAATTATGGTAGTGATTCTATACAACAACACCACACACCCTTTAGTACACTTTCAAGAGCCGTTCTTCGTCAACAGACAATACACTTGAAGAATCGTAGGAAAGAACGCTGAATAATAATAAACCAGTTCCATAACGAAGAGTAGTTCCGAGACATAAGTGGTATAGGTCATCAGTTATATAGCTTGAATGTTCTGAGGATACAGTCTGTGGCCGTCGCTACCATTGATGATTTTCAAATACTCGTGGCAAAACTGGAACCCGTTTCAAATTGATGCCAATGTCATTCATTTTTGTACCTGTTCTCTTGTCTACGTTACAGTTCTAATTTCATCCAGACAACTCGGGAACTCCGAGATACCTGATAAAATGGTATCCAATGGTTGCTGGAAGATTGATGTGGCAGTCCTCGAACAAAAAGAATATGGATATATAGAATAAACCACGTTCGATAATAAGCTGCGGAAGTTATTACTCCGAAAAATTTGAGTTGGTCGCTGCAGACTTGTGCTTCCTATTCTGGCCAAAGACTACGTGAGTGAATAGTGACATCTGCCATCTGAACGGATGCCTACTAATATTTTGAGTAATGAGTTTTCTACCGTATAAAGTTGAGCTGTGACAAGAAAATAATAAGCTCAAATTATGGTATCAGGATCTAGGATCAGTATTTCTTGTGCTTCAAGAGCACTTTCGTCTACATTTTGGATAGAAAGCATCTTTTTGTCTGACGATCTTATACTTCTTGCATCGATGTTGCTCGAACGGTCAGCTACATAAGTAATGCCCTGCACAAAAGTACGTGCAAAGGGTAGACGCATACGTTACTTTTGACGGGCTTGGCAGGAGTAGGATGGACTGAGTCTTGTGAGGACACATTTATTATCTTAAGAAGAGCGTTACCTCTATGAACCGTTGTCTTGTCACGTTGCACAATGGCTCATGTCAAAATTTCGAATGGTTCCGCTGATGCTGAAGTGATAATGTGGTTCTAGAAGATTCCGTGCTCTTACAACCGCCGCCGCCATCTGATATGCAAGAAGCTTTAACGGGTTCACTTTATTGAGTAATGAAACAAGGATCAATCAATTTGAAGACACGGTAGACTGGTTCATTCGGATTATCGAAAACCCGACTAACTAGGGCTTGAGTCCTGATATGATGTAGAAAACATATTCTGCAACCAACCAGAAAGTATGTAATTCACAAGCATAAAACTAAAGCTTATTAATGCAATAATAAAAGGCTCATTATGAGAGACACTATCAACAACAATTTAGTTCTAGGGATCTAATTGATCCATGAAGAAAAGATCATCACTGTTCACCAGCTTGGTTCTTTTAAAGCTTTGCGTTCACACACTAGAGTAAAAATACGAATTACAACTCTTCTTCGAACAGTTGGCGGTGAGCATTCTGAAGAGTTTTAATAAATGTGCAGCTTGGATTCTCGCAAATGTTGGTAGTAATAAGTTCAATGAGATCTTCAGGGTTTTTTGACATCCTACAGTTTTGCAATTGATGAGATCGTTTTGGAGCAGAGGAAATATGAAACAGAACTGAACACCGTCTCACATTATGAGACCCATTTGCATGATCACCACATCCCTTCTTATCACCCGGTAGATTAAGACGATAGATAGATTATAAATATATACATAGGTAAGTTCTAAATTTCAATGAAACTCAACAGGCATCGCATTCTCATACTGACATTTCCCTATGAACGTGACTGATTCAACATTAAAACCAGTTATAACAGTACATTTATGAATGTACTCTTTGTTTATTTATACGTTGTAAGCCCAAACCTCTCACGGACAACCCATCACATATCAGGAGCCTCTTCGTCTAACTCCTCTTTCCACAATAAATTTTTGCAGTCATTTATTGTTTGTCGAAATATGATTACCCAGAGATACTTGTTGTTGTCGGACAGCAAATTTATAAGGCATTGGAGCAGGAACGGGATGGATATGCCATGTATTGTTTTGATCACAAATAAATATGGAATCACTTGATGATGACAAGCCCTACTGTAATTGGAGGATAATTGATTTCAAAAAGCATAAAATACTATTCTGTGATGTATAGGCTGTATTTAATTTTTTTCTATTCAACATCTTAAATATTCCCTTCTAAAAACTTTTCTCATTTGACTTTTCATAGTACGTATTTTATTATTGAGATCGACCGACAAAATACCTGAGACGTCCATTTGACATATGTTCAAATAACATCACAAACATCCAGTCGCTCAGAGTAACATCGTGTGCAACTTTAGTCTTATCAGCTAACAGTTTGAAGATAAGATGTTGTATCTGTTCATAATAATTAGAGATACAGATCTAAAAGTTCTGATAAATGAAGGTGGTTATGCACTTAATTAAAAAACCTTTTTTTGGACCAGTTTACGTATCGAGTCACAAATGGACATCATTACATTAACATACAAGACTAAGTACATGTAATCAATCTGAAGACAAAAGGCGGTCGCGCTGGTGATTTTTTTACTAAAATAAGACTGGAGTATTCTCAAAATTGGTAAAATCAGCCGTCTCTACACCGAAATACTGGTTGTAGTACATATTTAGAAATCAACCAACTATTTGTGTCATACCTCTTAATTCATCCGTCCATTAAGATCCCTGGTTTATATGATGTAGTTCTATATTCATTTGAACATCGAAACGTGATTAAACAGTGATGTGATTCTTTCAATTCAAGGAGCACATAACACACCAATGCAGTAATGTGATAGGATTCATTGCGAACTTGATGAAGTATCTAGGATTAATGATATAAATATTGTGAAAGTGACTCAAAGGTGAATATTGAGACCGTATCGTGATGCTAACCAATCAAGGTGTGAATCAATTACCAGGTTTGATGAAATAAGTTTATCCTGGAATTAGGAAAAATTTGGAGTGAAATATAGTTCATGTTCATATTTGGTGATCGATAATTATACGCAAGCAATTCAATAATCGACATCTGATTTATGTTCGTTATTCTTTGCAGCCACTGTTACCATTATAAGTGGTTCTTGCTTGTTTTGTTAAGTCTAAATACCTGTTTACTTTTATAAGGTTCGGCTTTTTTAACTTAGTATTGCGTAAATCGTTTGTGCAGGACCGACATGAACAGTTCAAAAACTCCTGCACATGTTAACTAGACTCAAATAGACACATGCAAGTCACATATACCTATACAGTTGTCAGTATACGTATCTGCAAAGACTAGTACAGTTCCTTGCGATTTTATTTACTCTAAGTTTACTTACTACCTTAATATTCAGGGCTTACAAAATGATGAATTAGTCCAATATCCATCAAAAGTGCTGCAGTATTATCCAGAAGCATCAGATGTGAATTTATTACACTCTGTTACTCGAGGTACTTAGCGATCGGCAAGAGAAACTGTTGGCTAAAGTATTCAAGTAACTAGCCCCGCTTTTAGTATCAAATTGATAGTCCAATCAAAAAACCTCTATTTGTTGGTAAATAAGATCGAGTATATTCAGTCTCAAATCTATCACATAACAGTTTGTGATGACTTGTAAAGTATTCTACATTTTTATTTATCAAAGTATTTTATGTATGTCAATCCATTACTGATCAATGTCAACAACGTCTTCAACTAGAAAGCACTGCTTTATGACAACAAATCAGACAGTCCCACAAGATGCATATTTGAACTCTTCTCTTCATTTGTAAGCCATCAAGTTCACAGTTATCTGATTCCTGTTTGAATCTGATTCATTTAACATTCACAGAAGCACACTTCAGTACAAATGTATAACATTGTGTATTCTGCTGAAGATCCAATGACAACGAAATTCCAGAAAGCTCCATAAAACTTTTGATATAATCATAAACATCATCAGAAATAATGTTCAGCTTACGGTTATCAACATAATGATGGTATTTCTTTTAGATTCGGTATGTAGCGCATCAATGAGTAATATGAGGAGTGTCACTATTAGTGCGTTACATCTGAAATAAGAAAATAACGTTGAAAGCAAAATAAATCCAAGACTAAATAGCCATGGTACGAGTCATCAGCAGGTCTCTCTAATATATATGCAACAAATCAATTGCAATTCAGATGAACAACAATTTATGTGGAAATGCTACTTGGATAACAGAAGAATTCGAAAATATGAATACTGGAAAAACGATTTTCATGTTCATCGGATAATAGTCACTTATAAAATGAAAACATTGTCTATTGAGATGCCTACATGGTGACGGTTTTTTTGGATTATGTATTAAACTGATAAGCAAATGATTTTTGTGTTCCAGTGATGATCCTTAATAACACAGTATGAAATAAAATTTTCAAGTTTCATGACTTACACTAGAACGACACCAGTTATGCGATCTGGTTCTCTCCATACAGTTTCGTTGAATCTGTCAAAATGAATGTTGAATATCAATCAGCGTCAATTACTTACATGCATGAATTTGTGGTGTTACAGACAATATGGTTTTTCTGTTTCTGACACTGCACCGAATTCCAGTCGTATCATGGTTGAAATCAGTGAGTCCATCTCTGTGTGGATTGGCGGAAAAGTTAGATAAAAGTAGCCATATTAAGTTACCACCCAACTAACATAAAAATATATATATAAATATATATATATCACTTATTTCCTTCAATTTCAAAGTTATATTGACTGAAGTAGACTGTTATAGACATGTCCCGTACGTCAGAAAGTAGTTTAAACAGGCTGCATTTTGTACGCTTTCGAACTGTTGTCAATCAACAGTGGTTCACAATTACGATTCACCGCTTATCTACCTACTCACAAATCTACTTGCCCACAAATGTGTCAGCATATCTTTCTATCTATCTTTTTATAACTATTCACATTCAAAGATACGATGCAGTTTATCGTACTGGCACAAGCAAATGAAATCGGAAGAATTAATGAAAAAGTTGAATCATGTTACGAAAACTTATAAACCCACATCAATATTTTCTAGAGTCCAGTTAACACAATTCATTACAATCATCCACGTTTATAACTACATACACCAATAACTTAACAAAACAAATTGTTTGGCAATTGATTAGATCGTCACTAAACTTTGGACCAAATAATTAATTTAAAATTTTGCGATAAATAACAGATTCTGTGATTCTATTGGAAATGCACTGAACACAATCAGTTAGCACGTGATGATATTAAGAAATGAAAAGTTTGAACTTCATTCTTTTTCTTTTAAGCTCATAAAATGAATGATTGTACGCGCTCGAAAGCGTATCATTTTCTGACTACTTCGATCATTAATTATATGAATAAGCCATATCGTCATTTCTTATATATCATGAACATAAACTTCTGCACATCTGTGTACAGTGATGACGATAGACCTTTGTTGCTAATTATCCGATCACTGGAAACTGATCTGTAAGATCCAACTATATTGCCGTCACGATTCATGCTCGATTACTTACTGCCGAATTATGGACAGGACTTCGTGTCTCCTTGACTCAATTATACGGAAGCCTATTTGACTGAGTGAAAGAGAACGCCCAACGGTCAATCCAGCTAAGATGAGTTACCTGCAACACTTTATCTCATTATGTTGGTATTTTAAACAATTAATATTTTCACAAACTACTCAAGTTTTAAAAATTACAAATTTTAAGTGCTTGCATGTACTATTGTACTCAAAAGTGCTAAATTATGTTTTACATGGCCTTGCAGTGACTCCTTCTTTAGATGATGAACGAAATCCGTCTAGAATTATTCGTAATTATTAGCAATAATATAAATGTTTGTTTCACTATACTTTTCATAAATTCGTACTATTTCAGCGCGTGCCTTCAGTTGATGTGGTTGCCATTTCATAATTGACTAAGAGTGTAAATTTGCCAAATACACTACTGCTTGTTAAAAGATCGCTCCTCTTTTCTGGCAGGATTTGGCTATTTCTTCGATACAGTGAAAACACAAGCAAAAATATTTTCTTGCACGTATGGACTCTTCTTCTATGTTCTTGAAAAATGGAGGAATACTGTTGAGTAACTGTCACGTATTTCGTCTGTAGTAGTGCTCTTAGTAAATCGCGACACCCGTCACTACAATAAGTAGGTAAAGAAGATTTTACCACTCGTAAAACCATTTGCTGAAGTTTTAAATGTCTTTAAACAAGTTGATTTTTAAAGATACAATATGTGCGCTTTAAGAAAGTTGAACTGAATAAATCGTATCTCGTTTATTATTCTTCGCTAACAAATTCGTGATCAGCAAACCTTTTAATAAAAAACGTTTACTTTTTTTTTTCCTTACGCCTGTTACCCGCAATGGAGCATAAGCCGCCCACCAGTTTTCTCCAACCAACTCTGTCCTGGGCTTCTCTCTCCAGTTCTGTCCACTGTTTGTTCACTACTCACATATCTTTCTCTATTTCTCGGCGTAATGTATTCTCCGGCCTTCCTCTTTTTTTTGCCATGGGGAATATTTTATGTCGAAGCGAGCCATAAGCAAAAAATTGTTTTGCTCACAGACAAGGGTAGATTGAGGGGAAAATAGTCGACCAGCACACAAGACAAGCTGTCACTTGAAGCCATCAGGACCAAAGAAAGAGAGGAAGAACTAATACATATTAGGTGGATAAATGTGGACTAACATGCGAAGAACGTCGAACACTTGTATCAAACTAGAAAAGTAAGTTCGAGACAGAGATGTTTGGAAAAAAAAAAGCCGGCGATGCAAGATACATTTGGAGCAGCAGACCAAAAATTAGTTCTATTCGCATGACACTTTGATATAGTATGGTTCAATAAATAAATGAGGTATTCAATGCGGCTGTACTTTTTTTTCTACCTACTCTTACCATAGCCTTCATCTGTCTTCATCATTGTGTGCAGTTTCAATGGATGTAAGTGAAATTAGGATCTGCTACATGATGACGTGATCGGAAGTGAACATACACCGTGTGTGATTCCGTTTGTGGTGCTAAACCGACTCATAATTTTCCACTCAGATTTTCCACGAGTAATTTATAGATCTTGGATAACACGGTAGTTAAATTTAGATCGATAAACTGTCTAAATAGCTACAATGATATGTTGATGATTTCAATGAGACTGAACAACTGTCACAGCCTAATACCGACAGTTATCATGTACTCAATGATAATAAGCTTTGTAGTGAAATTTTCGGAATCCTGGTCGGGAGTCTTTCTCAGTATAGCTCGCACCATAGAATCTCAAACGATAACAAACTATCACAAAAAGGAACAGCAGTTGGTTACGCCAAATTTAAGATTCATTCCTTTTAGACAATTACATTATTGTTATTCAGCTAAGTCGTTTAGAGGCGGAGCTTTAACGTGCGCAACCGAGGCTTTCGAATGGCACCTCCATTTGTGGAATTGTTTTTACATCACTTTTCAAAAGTGAGTCTGAATAATCAGCAGAATATGTCAATGAAAGGGTTTTCAAATCGCTGAAATTAATTTGACCACCTGCGACTAGTGTTGAACCACTGAAGTGCTATACGGCCATACTGTTGGTTTCAACAACTGAAGCAGACACTTCAGAGGAGTTTCAGTCAATGTGCAGACTGCAGTCATGCACAAATTAGCAGCTGTGTAGTAAATGTACTTCATAGGCGCTTTGGATGGCATCTTGAATCCGTAAAATTGACGTAGTTGTTTTTGATCTAAGGACATGTTAGAATAAATCGGATACAAACTCATATTCTTAAACAAAAGCAAATGTCCGCCATACTCCATCTTATTGTTTGATCGATTGTGGCGACATAAATAGGATACTTAGATATCGTGATGTGAATCAATAAACCAGGCTTCTTGAAAATTGAATTTGCTGGAATCAAGACGAATGTTAGGCATATAAATTCAACAACTTACCTGCGAATAACGTGGATTATATTTCATTGCAACCGCCACCCTTGAAACAAGTATCAGCTTTCTATTTTATTATAAAAACCTGTTTTTTTATATGGTTTGATTTTAATTGTGGTTTGGCTTGAATCATTTTTAGGAATCGACATGTCACTTCATGTGGACAAGTAAACCAGATGCTCACGGAATCATGCTAGTCGCACATTAATACACAATGTTTCTGTGAATATCTATATGTTCAGACGAGTACTGTTCCCCGTGATTTCATTTACTTGAATAGAAAAAGATCAAATACAGATCAATCACATAAAAATTTGTGATGACGTGTAAAACATTCTACAAATACAATCAAGAACACCTTTACATTATTAAATTATTTTAATAAAAGCAATGAAATAATGATCACTGAACATGATTGCTTCAGCTAAAAAGTACAATTCGGCCACAGCAATGGATAGACGAGATCCAGTTTGTTGACAAAAGTAGCCAAAAAATTCCCAGATGTTCACTAATCAACACCTTGCTTTCATGCATCCAACTCGAAAATCGTTCAAGATTATTTTGTGTTGATGTTCCATATTTAGAGTTTCAGTGTGGAGTATGATATATTTAAATTCACAATGTACAGAGAGAGTTACGTATTTGAATACAAACATATATATATATATTTATATACATACGTCGAAACTCAACTGCTCAAAATGAACTTATGATAAACATTGCTTTGCACCAACAAAAAGACGACAAAACAGCAAATACATTCTAGAACCAAAAAGGTAGAAAATATTCCATTTCATATCATGTTTTGAATGTATTAGGTGCATTCATTTAACACTATTCATTCACAGATAGGTCAAATGAAATGTGTGTACTTGAATGAATTGAGGAGAAGATGGCAGCACCAGAACATACAAACATATCAATGGCTGTCCCCCCTCAGTGTAAGTATTGTTAATTGTTGTCTGGCATTACATATTTCAGAAATCTAAAAATATTGTTGTGTGCAAAGTACACTGTAAAATTGTTCGCGTGAAGCTTTTATACATTCAACCATACATAAATAATTAAACATGAATTGATTTTGAGCGTTCACATGCAAGAGATAAATAAAGCATAAAATAATATCTATAGTTATGTTCATTTCTTAGCACTTCTTTATCAGCTAACATTCACAATCAATCTAAAACTTCAAATCAGTAATAATTTTTGATTTTTTCAAAGTGATGTGTCAAGCCAACTTACACAAAACGGATCAGAACTTTTGTAGTTTATACCTAAAATGCTGAAGACAATTCTTGCTGTCACTAATACAAGCAAACCGAAAATAATAGGATCCTACGTTTTGCTGAAGAACTTTTTATACCTAGACCGGATTCAATGCCGAAGATCATTATTGAGAATGACACAATTCCAACCATGATCTGTTCATACCACGCAATACATAACGTCACTAATCCAACACCGATTATCATGATAATCAACGAAAAAGTAAACAATATATTTGTTAGTTAATGATTAGTGCAAAATCACAGCCTTTAACATGGAGAAACAATAGTATCGAATAACTGTTCAGGGATCTTTATCAATTGTAGTGACTTGATCACTCATTGGAATGTATGTTAGCTGTAGCTTAAATTGAAATTTAGAGATATTTCTTTAACTGATCTGCATATTCATTACACAGGTGAATGTAATATCAGCATAAAAATATTACATTAGAAAGATTTAAAAACAAACAGAGCATGAGGCAGCCTCATCAAATAGACACAATGTCTACTTGTAGCATGAAATGATGAATGACATACTGTTGAAACTCAAGTTTGAAGAATGATCAGGCACACAAAGGCAAATACAAACCATTACGAGTGAAATTATTTTGACTGAGTGTTTGTGTACGTCATACCTATCGCAGCTGTATTGCAAACGGTGATTCTAACACAATATTGTTTATCAGGTCGTAAATTTTGCGGAAATGCACACTTTCTGACATCAATTTCACGGTAATTCTCGAAGTAAAAATACCTCTTATTCATTTGATATTCTCAGAAGAACAATCACAGCTTCATAACCATAATATCTAACTCAGAGCCTGAATCCTGACAAAGAACGAAGAAGAACCAAATTTCTGAAAAATCATTGGTAGTACATACAAATTCAAAAGCAAGGTTGGATATCATGTTTAACTAACTGTTAAAATCATGGTGATGGTATTCCTCCTATATGCTGTGTGCAAATCTTTGATGAGTATTATCATGAGTGCCGAAAAAAGCACGATACCCCAGGAATGTGAAAATCAAGTATACAACAGAATAAGTGGATATATACATTGAGCTTTTTTCAATTTGAATGTACAAAATGGTCAGCAATTCAGAAGAGCAGCTTATATACTTGGATATGTTTCAAAAAATAATCAAAGAATCGACAATGTATGTACTCGCTAAACGGTTGTCATGATGAAAGGGTATTATTCACCGATGAAAAATGCAAACCTCCTTCCATGAGATGACTTCTTTAAGATTTCGTCTTTAAATTGTGTTATAAACTGATAATCTTGAACGACCTTCCAGTTTATGATTCACCATAACTATACACAAAATAATTCAACCAATTTTCAGAACTTTCATTAAAACGAAACTAGATATGGCACGTTGGTGTTGCCGATCAGTGGAGTTTAATCTATAGATAAGAATGGTGAATTTTCAATCGACGTCAGCTACTTACATAGAGGAGTTTGTGCTTTGACAGTAGCTAATGTGATTGGCTTTAGAAATTTCACTGAACGCCGCTGTTATCGAGGTTGAAATGACTCGACTTAATGATATTATTAACTTCATCATCCAGTGAGTTGGCGGAAATAATGCATATGAATAATTACGATAAATTACTAAATGGAAAGAAACGAAAAAAATCAATTACTTAATTTTTGCACTAATTACTTCATTTTTATAGCTGTATGAAGTGATATGCTCTCATGAAAATGTTCAAGACACTAGAAAAATAGTTTGGCATCTGTAAATGATGTATTGTTTTGAACACATCACAATCGATGATAAGTAACCATTCAGATTTCTTATCTACCTATCAACTCTCAAGTCTATCTGTCTATGTATATGTATCTGGAAATCTATCTATCTATCTATCCATCTACCTACAAATACTCAAGGAATAATGCAGTTTATTGTTCTTGCAAAACTAGAGCGATAATGAAGTCAGTCGAATAACAAAATATAAAGCACTAGCAATAACATTTTGTGAAAATTTATTAACTGACATCACTATTCCTCAACGTTCAGTTACTACTATTCCACACAATCATCAAAATTTATAAACTTATACACTATTTACTTCACAGCACATATTGATCGACCAGTGATTACTGAACTTTGAATCAAGGTACGATGAAAAAAATCTGCGAATGGCAACTGATTCTGTAATTCAACTGTAAATGTAATCGATGAACACGTAAACAACGATGAACTACCTTATCATTTTGTCAAGCTTATATGTCAAATGAGATAGTGTAGATATTAGATCAAATATCAAGCAAACTTTAGGAATGTTTGTCGCTCCTTATTACTTTGTGCATTTAGTTATATGATGGTCCTTATCTTCAGATCTTGTTCTAATTTGTGTGTGGTGATGATGTTAGTTAGCTAACAAGGAAACGTGATACCAGGTTTCTGATCACTTGACACTTGTCAGTAAGTTTAACTGTAATGCTCTGCGTAGTAAAGCCTGACTACTTACTGCTATATAATAGATTGGATTACCTATCGCCATAGATTAATAGATGCAATATTCTAGTCACATATTCATAAAACGTTTTGCGTTGTTGTTTACTCGCAGTAGAAATACGATTAGTTTCGTCAGAGATTATCGTACATTGAGGCAGAAGGCGATGAGAACAAAAAACGCACAATATGGGAAGGCGAGTGAGCAAACTGTTCTGCGCTGAACTAAGACTGAGCATTATTAATGAGAAAAAATAGGCAAGACAGATAATAAGCGGGTAAGCATGGATGCATGCAAACAATCGAATTATTAGAAATATCATAAATGAACTATCTTATTATAGGATAATTTACAAACATATATAGTTGCTACTGTGATGGAATTATTTTAACAGACATTCGATGTTCATTTTTTGAGAACTTTGAAATTACAAAATGTGCCACTCATATAATTACACAGTATGCTAATGAAATATTTTTTCTGTATTCAACGTGAAGAACGTTCAAACGTTTCATTATTATTCAATCTGGTTATTTTATATCATCTTTCAGTTGAACATCATGATAGATAGATAGGCCCTACGTAAGTTCAGATATCACTGGTTGTTTGGAAACGGTGAATATAAGAAGCTTTATCGGTTAATAACAAGTAGCAATTCTCAGTTGAACATATTTTATCTGTGTTGATTACAATAATCGAAGACAATAATACCAGCAATAATATTGGCGAATACAATAGTAATAACAGTTGAGTGAAATTCACAGACGTTTTGTTGAAAACTTCACTCATACTAATCAATCCAGTGACCCAAATGTTTAAAAGACGTTTGTTGAAGTATCTGAAGTATTGTCATTTTATTGGAGAGAACGCATTCAGTTTAATAGAATTATTCATAGCCGAATGACTATCTAACTCTACTATTTGTAATTCATCCTTTGTAGACGAGAAACTCTCGGACGATGTTGAAATATTAGCTATGCATTCTATATCCACAATGTTCATATTGTTTCTAATCAGTTCACTTTGGTTATTGCATATCAATATCTAGTTGCAGATGACGACGGTTCACTGAAAACACCTTACCTATCTTCAATTGTCAGAAAACGGACAATAGAAAGAGTTAATTTGAAAAAATACCAGTTGCAAGTTTCAATCCTCAGTACAACAGAGATGATTCCAAACAATTTTTGACTGCAATGAACTAAGACAAAATTACGCGTAATAAAAATAATCTGAATTATAATAATGATTGTTAAGAGGTTACTCAGGAACCCATCTTGGACACTTTACTGATACTTTGTTTGAAGCATTTCTTCAATTTTGATTGCATCATATCTTTCAAATTGATTATTTTAATCTTTTACTCTATAATTTCAACTAATTTCGTCCAGACAGAGCGATCAGCAATCAGTTTATTATTTCAACACTAAGTGTGATCAATTTATGTCAGACTAAATAACCTAGCGGATGACATGGACTGTAGAAATAAGCTGACTATTATCTAGCACACGCAACAACAAATGTAGGAGAAGACAAACAGAGCAGCAGCAGCTCCAGCAGCAGATCTCAGAAAACACATTGGCAAATGCGAGATTCTACTATGCAACACAAGATGCAATAAACAAACAAACACGTGACCGGGAGGCTTTAAATATTGTAATATCCTTGACTCAATGGGAGCAATTTAATCATTGATATTTTCAAACTGAAAAATCGATAAATATTTGTGCAAATTTTTTAAAATTCGTGGAGATGGTTCGATGTTTTCCACATTGCGGGTCCTATCAGTTTCCACAGATGCTTGCTATATACTCCGATAGAATCTAGTTTGTTCTCTATCAAACTACGGTTGTTGCTGATGGTTTCTGTCCGAAGGTTTTTGCGAAAAATACTCTTAAATAATACTCATATCAACTGACTGATAACTTTGGTATATCCTCAAGTTTTTTCTACATACAGTGCATTTATACTGACATTTTTATTGAAAACTGTTACTCTGGCGTTGTTTGACAACTGTTTGGATTTGCAGATGTTGTTCAATTTTAGAAATGTAGCTCTTGCTTTGTCTTTCCGCACCTGTATATCGGCAACAGATCAATCTACCTAGTCAATGATTCCTAACAGATATGTCATGGATTTCAGATTATTCAAAGCTTCTCCATCAAGTCTTGTTGTTTGTTGCATTTTATGTTTTATAAATCTCACTTTTACAGAGATAGGGTTGTCGATTCGAATCCACGGGAGTATGGGTAGTATCAGCAATAATAGAGAAGATTGAGGTTTGAAGATATTATTCAAGAAATATAATTCAGAGTAAAAATACAGAAATTAGAATGTCATGAAAGAAGATAAATAATGGATGCACCTGTGCCATTACAACAGATTTCTGGCCGTATCATTCGAAGTATCTAAACATCAAGGACTATCGTCTCCCCGACAAGGCCAGGTACTTCACAACTGCCAGCATGACTGATTCCACTTGTTAATGACATTATTGATCTCTTCCACGCTGCCCCTAGGTTTCTTTCAATTTTTCTGTGCATCAAAAGGCAACCGGTGGTTAGGTATACATAACAGATGTCCAAGTCACCTCAGTTGAATTAACAAAGAGCACAGTAAAACAATAACTGGTAACATTGATTATAAGTCCTAAAGTATCTAATAAGCTAGTTGCAACTGCAGTGACTAATTATACTTCAAACAAACCTTATTAAAAAAACGCTCAATGGAGTGATCAGCGTTAGCGAAGTGCTCAAGAATACATCTTCAAATGCCTCTCAATTAATACTCTTAGTGTTGTTACCAGGTAGTCATGCTTTAGATAATTTGACTCGACAGTGCTTTCGAACATCCAATAAGGTATTGAGAATCGCGACTTTTCACTAAAATAATTATTAAAAGCAGAAGACATGTAAGACGTTTGTTTACTTTTTGATCCCATATGTGTCTACTTAAATGTACGATAATCTATACTAATAAGCCAATCTAAAATCTATAATTAAGTAATCTAGCATCACTTGCCACACCATTAAA
>OX103975.1:21992793-22034131 GCA_944470395.2 Schistosoma turkestanicum | reverse complement strand
ACTCAGATATTCCAGCATCACTTTTGCAATAATAAAATCCACAGCTGATGAACGGTATTCCAATATAAATGGAAAGATCGTATTTGTTCGACAGATGATATTTTTTTTTGCATTCAACACAGATTGTTTGTTATCACGAAAGACAGCTTCAATTCACAGTCATGGTGCTCAGTTGCATTCAAAACTAGCGACGCAACCAATAGAAGAACAAACAAAATAGCTGTCGACATGACTAAGTAACAACATACAACATAATGCAGTTTATGAGGAAACATAGAAACTCAGTAAATGCGGAAAAATAGAAAGTACAATAAAATACAAATATTATCATCTGAAAGAGAATCGAACATTTTAACTATATATACCACTAAAGGAATAAATAAAGACGAATCGCAAACGTATACATGTAGGGATTTTCACACAAAAGCCTTCCAGAAATCGATCCTACACTCACAACGGTAATGTTGTTCGCTGAGTTCCTAAATTATGATAAACATCCTAATGAAACTATGTGACCTTTGATTGACAAGTGATAATAACTGTTCCTTAAAAAAATCTGTTCTCTGTTAATTTATTCATTTGAATAACACCTCTCAATTTCGAAATTCGAAGAACAAAATTGTGTAATGAGTAAATAATAATTGTAATTTTATCTGTAAGAAACATTTTTATTTTCTGAATAATAAAATTTTCTAATTTTTTTCTCTATTGAAATACAATAATTCATGTTTACTTCACCAAGTGATTTATTCTGTGAAATTTATAGAAAGTTGATGAAATACATTCAATTTCATTATGATTATGTCACTGAAACATTTCAAAAAAAACTACACTACAAAAGATGTCAATCTTACTTGATTATAACGTGAACGCAGCGCAAATGACAACTATAAGCATTCATTTTATTTTCATTGAGTGACATCACAAAAATAAATAAACTTGAAATATTCAGAAAATAATTCATGCTTCCAATTTCCAAGTATTATCACATGTTCACTGGTTAAGAAAACTATATTTACAAATGAGATACAGGATCTATTTTTTTCAACTCAGAGTTTTTCATTATTAATTTGGTCCAAAGTTTAGTGATAACCTAATAATTTGACAATCAATGTTACGAAGTAATTGGTGTATGGGGTTATAAATATCAGTGATTATATTGAATTGTGTTAACTAAACTCTGGAGAAGTCTTATGTGAGTTTGTATATTTTCACAACATGATGTCACTGGGGCTTTAATTTTTATGATTTGATTGTGGAACTAAACTGAACTGTATCTATTCCTTGAATATCGACAAATATGCAAATAGATAGGAAGAGAGGCAGACATGTTTTTAGAAAAGTAGATATGTGAGTAGATGGATAGACAGTGAGTTATAATTGTGACCCGTCGTCGAAAGCTATCAGCTTACAACGGACAAAAAATACATCAAGATCAGTCTACTTTTCGGACGTCTAAAACATGTTCATGATTCCGTATTCGTCAATTTACCGTCTACAGTGAAAGAAAAGAGTATAAAAAATAAATTTTAACATTTTTATGTAATCGATTTATTTGCTTGTCATGGTTCTTGGTAATTAACATTTCAGCCAATTGACTGGAAGATGGAGTTCATGATTTTATCCTATCTCAATATTTCAACCATGATGATATGGGCATTCGGTGCAATGTCGAAAGAAAATAAATATAGTGTCTGTAACAGTACAAATGCGTGTATGTAAGTAGTTGACGTTAATTTAAAAATCACCATTTCCCTCACAGATTTAACGCAACTGCATGGAGCGATCTACCTCGCATATATGGTGTCATTTTAATGTAAGTCATGAATAATGGAAAACTTCGAAAATATGATTTTATACATTGTTATTGTGTATAATCCCTTGATCAGAGAAATCAACTATGATTATTTAATCAATGTTGAATCCTTCAAAGAAATCATAATGAAGGTATCTCGGTAGTAGGGTTTTGCATTTTTGATGAGCGACTTACATTCGATCAACAAGAACATCATTTTTCGGTTGATCTCATTGTCGAATCCTTCGATTATCTTTTAAACTTATCTATAGAAAAATGTTTTTCATCTTCATTACTGACCAGATTTCGCTCATCTATTTTACGGTGAACTGACTCGTACTATGTTCAGTGTGCACTTCAATTTTCTTAACTTGTACATTCTATTTTTATACTTCAGAGGTATGGCTTTAATAATGGCACTCATCATTATACTCCTCAAAGCGTTACACACCGCATCTACACTGAATAACATCATTATGTTTATAACGGTTAGTTGAATATTATTTCAAATGGTGTGTACGATTTTGTATATATTTCCACTGAGTTTCCAGAAATTTGATTTCGATTGCATAGACCTCAGGAACCACTCGAACATACAGAATTATGGATATGCTTATGTTAGAATATCAAAAGACTCAGAGTCATTCAGTAGTCAGGGGTAGATGTGCACTCGCTGATAGATATATGACGGTGATAAGTGGAGTTTGTCTCAGTGGAATCTGTATAAAATGATGGAATCGTGATAGAGTTACCATTTGCATTGCGGTTGTGATAATGTCGACTCACACAAGTCTCCAACTAATTTCATTCCATGCTTTTGAATTTATATTTCCTCCGTTTACGTGGATAGATTTCAATGCAGAAAGAGTTAACTTGAGTAAAGTGCTTGATCAGTTATTTGTAAGTAATGTTTATTATTGTTAACGTGGTCAGTAATGCGTATACTATAAGCTGACATGTTTCTTGTTTACCTTCCAGTCGATTGATATGATTGTCGGCTATGGATTATTGACTGGCTTTGGTGATGATTATCAGCAGGTCATTGCGCCAATTGTGCCAGTCGCAACACTGATCTTTGCAATTATATCAGGTCTAAGAATGAAAGGATCTTCAGGCAAATTGAGGCAAATACTATTTTTATTTTTCTTGGTATTGTTGATAGCTGCAATTGTCTTCAGCATTTTAAGTATAATTTGCAATGACGATAATAAGTATGATGTAAGTTTTCCTTAGTGTATCAACTTCAATTTGTCAAAAGTGATCACTGATATGAATTTGTATGTGAATTATGAATGTCACCTAGTAACTGACCAGTATAAAATATACACAACAACGAATATTTTCCACATTTATCTGTTGTGTTATAAGTGATAAGTTATCAAGTTTATTTTTTGCATAAAATGATATTTTGACGATTACTGTAAATATATAGTTATAGTGACAAGGTAGTGCTTCTTCTGTTAGCAGATAACCACGCGATTATGATAAATCTGCACTAGTGCTGTAATCATTTCATCAAATCATCATTAGGCATCTTAGTTACAGTCACTAAAAGGAAAAATCTATTGAATGAAAAGTACAAATATTTGTTGTTAGACCAATGAACACGAACAACAAGCAGAATTGCTTGGTATCCCTATTATGAACACAAATCTTACTAAACTGTGACCTGACACAATGTATGCTCACATCAGTCATTATCTTAATTATTGAATTATGTTTAACTAATGCAAACAAAATATTCACAAAATAATATGAAATGAAAATTTGTTACAGATTATGTATGCAGTTCTGTCTGCAATTCTTTGGTTCGTTTCAATGTTCATCGTAAGTTTCTGATGATCGATTGAATTTTTATTGATATATAAAAATATATTCATTTCTCTCCCAGTTCATTTTGAAGCGAGAAATATCATACTACATACTGAACCGAATAATTTCGAATACCTACAATAATTAATCATAATAGATGTTTGAGTGGAACGTCAGCAGTTCCAACAAATTCAGAAGAATGCTTGTAAATGAGATGGTAACTTGTGAATGATCTGAATGGTTATTTAGAGGGTTTATATTATTTTAGCATGTGAGTCATTGTACACTCACTCCGTCAGTGTATATTCTCAATATAAAACGTGTTTAATTTCTTCATTTATACTCAGACTAAAAATGACTGTTTTTACAATTACAGATGGTTACATTGACTACGTACTATTTGACAAAACACGTCAAATTGGAAGACTACACTGTAGTTTATATGACTTTTATACTTTTGATGGAATATATGATAATGTTGATTATTTCATATCTTCATGTAAACTATTTTTATTATTGTTGCTGTCATCAAATGCTTTCGATTCGACTTAATTATGGGCAATAATCACAAACTGATTGTTATTCTTAAAATACTTTGATGAATATAAACGTGTTCTTGATAATTTATTGAGAACATTTTTCATGTCATCAACGATTGGAATGCGATAAGATTATTCTCTGTGTTTTTTTTGAATTGAACTGCTAATAATTCCACAATTTCAAATTATTATAACATCAAATGTCCACTTCAGGTTTATTTATATTTGATCTAAATTGACGTCATCCGGAGATTTTAAGACTAGAATATCAAAATGATGATGACATCATTTGGTCGACTGCTTCTCTTATTGATCATGAGATTGTCTCGCTGAAGTCGAGTACATGTTTAATACAGTACGTTTAATTTTGATCTGAGAATTCCAGATAATACAGCAAGGCTGTTGCTAACGATCCTACACACTCACCACTTTTCAAAACCTGGATTATTTGAAGACTACATTTTGAGTAGATGAAATCGCAGGGAACAGTCCTGGTTTGTGCATATGCCTAGTCACGCGAATGTTGTGTGTTTATATGCGAATCGCATGGGCGGAAGTATGTGAACTGTTCAATGTAAATCTCGCACAAATGAATAACGCGAGACTGAGTTCAAAAATTTAAACCTTATAAAGGTAAACAGGTATTTCAACATAACATAACAAGCAGGAACCACTTAAAACGTTAACAGTGTCTATGAATGACGATCAACAATATTCAGATGTCGATAGTTGAAAAGCTTGCATATAATTATCGATTGCAGTATGTCAATAAAGACTGTTTTCAATTCCTGGTCTTCTAAATATAGCGTGTTTTATTTTGTGTGATTCAGGGTTAATTTAATCGGTGTGTCATTATCATATAGTCGAGCTTTCCACCAGTTCACATAAACGTTCAGACTCTCATTTCATTACAAATATAAGAATGTGTAAATCGGAAATTTCATCCATTGCCTGCAAGATACATAGTGTGTATATAGAGATGAATATCACTGTCACAGATAACAAAATACAAACACTTGAAGAATTATATCATTAGTAGTTGTTTGATATCACTTGAGCACTTTAAATTGAAATGGTTTTATCGTTAAAACTAAATGCAGTATGTGTCCCGACGCTCACGCTGTTTACAAATGCATAAGATTTTCAGCACTCACAATTCAAAACCGATGGCCTCTCACACGTAATGTGGGTACATGCCTTATCTACTTCAGTAAATGACATATTGTCAATGAATATGATCCAACAAAGCAATGTATTGTCGACATGTATGAGATGAAGCATCACACTCTGCTGCCGCATGATTTATCAGCCATAAGCTTGATTGATAAACCTAGTCTGATGACTGGTTGTAAATTATCGAATCACTGAACAGTCAAGCTTGCTTAGGAATGATTCTAGTATGGTTAGGATCGAAAATTGTCAAAATGGTGTTTTCAGCTCTTTTAGGTAGCGTGCCTGATTCGAAGTCGATAAGATTAGTATGTTTTAGGTCTCTCCTGTTCAAGTAGTACCGAGCGTAAATGGTAGATCAAACTATAGGTGGTAATAAAACGATGTCACGAATCGTTCTATTGAAATATACTCTTTAGATCGGTCTGAACGTGCTGTGACGGAAAGAACTTCACTGTTCTTTGGATTGAGTAATAACTGTCTGGGTGGATAAAACACGTGTCTTGACCCAGTTAAAATCGAAAACAATGGATTTGATTAAATCACGTTTTAGATTCTTTCGATAGGAAATACTTGTTTGCTATGAACACAGATTATTTCGTATTTTAGAAGACTGCTTCAATTCACAATCAAGATGTCTGATTTCATTCAACGCAGGCGACATCACCAAAAAAGGACAAATCAATACAGTGATCGTCATGACTAAATATCAACTTTAACAAAGTACTTGCATTTCATAGAGAAATATGGGATTACATTTAATAAAGTGATTAGGTTTGTGAAATTTATAAGTTTCGTATAGAAAATGTCATTCATACAATTTAAAAACTTCACTACAAAATATGTCAATATTAGTTTATTTTAACTTTCAAAAAGAACACATTAAAACTATAGGCATCCATTTTATTTCATTGCTTATTTTCATCTACTGACATGACGAAATAAGTAGTAGGATGCAATCAGTAATATTTCTTCATTCCCGAAAACTCATCAATGTATACAAATGAAAGTAGTGTTCAGTGAGGACGTTTATGTGTTAAATAATATGAAAAATTGTAGAGTAAAGTAGGCGAAAATGCAATAGTATAGTCAAAGTAATTTTGTTGTTATGTTTTCTCACAAGCAAAATAAAAAAACACAAGTGAACGAGATGAAATAATTGAGTAAAGTGTTATTTAATTAATTGTTTTTTTGCATTCACGCTATCCACTCACAAAATATGATACTTGAGAATCAAAATGATTGGGAAGTGTACATACATATAACAGAAAACACAACATCGTTGAGCAATGATATTCAAATGTGTTGTGAATAAATATGATGGTTGGAAGCTCATGGATCATCATACATTATCGCAAACGGCGAATAAGCAGCCTATTGTATTTTGCAACCCAATATACTTTTATTAATTCTTCTCGTGTCAGTCAGGATTTCTCATCATTATTTGTTTTATGGTCTTCTTTTTTTCTCCATTTGAGGTTCCCTAGTGAGGGCATGACATGTGACTTAGTTCGCTTTCCGAATTTAGTGTCTTATTAGCTTCCACAGCGTCCCCATAATTTCCTCCGACGGAATCTGGTTTGTTTACCCTCGCAGGCAGTAGCTGCTGATGGTTTTCGGCAAAGACAACTTGTAATGAATACATGTAGCCTCTGATTGATGACTTCAGTGAATCCTCAAGTAATCTCTATACAACTATATCGACCTTTGTATTCAAAACTTTGACCTTGGTGTTGGTTGAAATTTTTTTTAGTTGCAGATGTTGTTGAATTGCAGAAGCGCAACCCGTCTTGTCGATCAGCATCTGAACATCGGCTTGATATCCTCCTTGCTCGTCGATGATGCTGAATAGATGAGTCAAGGATATTACAATATTTAAAGCCTACTCGTCACGTGTTGTTTGTATGATGCTTCTTCTATTGCATGGTAGAATCTCACATTTGCCAATGTATTTTCTGAGATCTGCTGCTAGAGCTGTCGCTACTCTGTTTGTCTTCTCCTACATATGTTGTTGCGTGAACTAGATAACATCCAGCTTATTTCTACAGTCAAGATCATCCGCTCAGTTATTTAGTCCGACATAAATTTATCAAAATTAGTGTTAAAACAATAAACTTATTGCTGATTGCACTGTCTGGACGAAATTAGTTGAGATTATTGAGTTTAGGAATAAAATAATCAATTTGAAAGATATGATGCAATCAAAATTGAAGAAATACTTCAAACGAAGAAAATTTCAAAATATGGTTAAGTGAGGTTGTTAGTATCAGTAAAGTGTACAAGATGGGTTCCTCAGACACCTCTCAACTATCGTTATTATAATTCAGATTATTATTATTACGCGTGGTTTTGTCTTAGTTTATTGCAGTCAAAAATTGTTTGGAATCATCTCTGTTGTACTGTGGATTGAAACTGGCATTTTTTTCAAATTACCTCTTTCTATTGTCCGTTTTCTGACAATTGAAGATATGTTAGGCGT
Organism: Schistosoma turkestanicum; assembly: GCA_944470395.2. Lineage (NCBI taxonomy): Eukaryota > Metazoa > Platyhelminthes > Trematoda > Strigeidida > Schistosomatidae > Schistosoma > Schistosoma turkestanicum. The sequence continues at coordinate 22,026,336 of OX103975.1, read as the reverse complement.
TTTCAGTGAACGGTCATCATCTTCAACTAGATAGCGATATGTAATGATGGAAGTGAACCGATTATAAACAATAGGAACATTGTGGAAATAGAATGCATAGCTAATATTTCAACATCGTCCGAGAGTTCGCGCCTACAAAGGACGAATAGCAAATAGTATAGTGAGACAATCATTCGGCTATGAATAATTCTAATAAACCTAACGTGTTCTCTCTAATAAAATGACAATACTTCAGATACTTCAACAAACGTCTTTTAAACATATGGGTCACTGGATTGATTAGTATGAGTGAAGTTTTCAACATTACGTCTGTGAATTTCACTCAACTGTTATTAATATTGTATTAGTCAATATTATTGCTGGTATTATTGTCTTCGAATATTGTAATCAACACAGATAAAATATGTTCAACTGAGAATTGCTACTTGTTATTAACCGATAAAGCTTCTTATATTCACCGTTTTCAAACAACCAGTAATATCTGAACTTACGTAGGGCGTATCTATCTATCATGATGTTCAAATGAAAGATGATATAAAATAACCACATTGAATAATAGTGAAACCTTTGAACGTTTTTCATGTAGAATACAGAACAAATATTTCATTAGCATACTGTGTAATTATATGAGTGACACATTTTGTGATTTCAAAGTTCTCAAAAAGTGAACTTTGAATGTCTGTTAAAATAATTCCATCACAGTGGCAACTATATATTTTTGTAAATTATCCTATAAAAAGATAATTCATTGATGATATTTCTAATAATTCGATTGTGCGTATGCATCCATGCTTACTCGCTTATCACATGTCTTGCCTATTTTTTCCGATTATTAATGCTTAGTCATAGTTCAGCGCAGAACAGTTGGCTCGTTCTCCTTCCCACATTGTGCGTTTTTTGTTCTCATCGCCGTCTGCCTCAATGTACGATAATCTCTGACGAAACTAATCGTATTTCTACTGCAAGTAAACAACAACGCAAAACGTTTTATGAATATGTGACTAGAATATCGCATCTTTTAAGCCATGGCGATAGGGAATCCAATCCATTAAACAGCAGTAAGTAGTCAGGCTTCACTACGAACAGCATTACAGTTAAACTTGCTGACAAGCGTCAAGTGATTGAAAACCTGGTATCACTTTTCCTTGCTAGCTAACCAAGATCATCACTACACACAAATTTGAACAAGATCATACTTATGGTGTTATAAGATCTGACGATAAGGACCATCATATAACTAAATGCACAAAGTAATAAGAAGCGACAAGCATTCTTAAAGTTTGCTTGATATCTGACCTAATATCTACACTATCTCATTTGATATATAAGCTTGACAAAATGATAAGGTAGTTCATCGTTTTTTTACGTGTTCATCCATTACATTCACTGCATTTACAGTTGAAATACAGAATCAGTTGCCGTTCGCAGATTTTTTTCATCGTACCTTGATTCAAAGTTCAGTAATACAGAAAGCACTTGTCGATCAATATGTGTTGTGAAGTAGTTAGTGTATAAGTTTATAAATTTTGATGATTGTGTGGAATAGTAGTAACTAAACTTTGAGGAATAGTTATGTGAGTTTGTAAATTTTCACAAAATAGTATTGCTAATGCTTCAAGTTTTCTGATTTGAATGAGTGCATTATCGCTCTAGTTTTGTGAGAACAATAAACTTCATCAGTTCCTTGAATATATGTAGGTAGATGGACAGATAGATTGAAAGATATCCAGATACATATACACTGACAGATAGATAGAATGGTTACTTATCATCGATTGTGATGTGTTGAAAACAATACATCATTTACCGATGCCAAACTATTTTTCTAATGTATTAAACATTTTCATGAGAGCATATCAGTTCATATGGCTATAAAGATGAGGTAATTAGTGCAAAAATTAGGTAATTAATTTTTTTCGTTTCTTTCCATATTATAATTTATCGTCATTATTTATATCTATTATTTCCGCCAACTCACTGGATGATGGAGTTATTAATATCATACAGTCGAATCATTTCAACCTTGATAACGGCGGCGTTCAGTGACATTTCTGAGGCCAATCACATTAGCTACTGTTAAAGCACGAACTCCTGCATGTAAGTAGTTGACGTCGATTGAAAATTCACCATTCTCATTGATAGATTCAACTCCACTGATTTTTAACACCAACGTGCCATATCTAGTTTCGTTTTAATGTAAGTTCTGAAGGTTCGAAAAATTGGTTGAATTATTTTGCTTATAGTTATGGTTATTCATAAACTGGCAGGTCGTTTAAGATTATCAGATTATAACACAATTTAAAAACGAAATCACCAAGAAGTCATCTCAGGGAAGGCGGCTTGTATTTTTCATCCGTGAATAATACCCTTTTCTCATGACAATCGTCTAGCGACTATATACACTGTCGATACTTTGATTATTTTTTTAGACATATGCAAGTATATAAGCTGCTCTTCTGAATTGCCGACGATTTTGTACATTTATATTGAAAAGAGCTCAATGTATATATCCACTTATTCTGTTGTATACTTGATTTCCATATTCCTGGGGTATCGCCCTATTTTCGGGACTCATGAAAATATTCATCAAAGCTTTGCACACAGCATATACGAGGAATACCATCATCATGATTTTAAAAGTTAGCTAAACATGATTTACAACCTTGCTTTGGAATTTGTATGTATTAACAATGATTTTTTAGAAATTTGATTCTCTTTCGTTCTTCTGGATTTACGCTCTGAGATGGATATTATGGTTGTGAAGCTGTGATTGTTCTTATGAGAAAATCAAATGAATCGTAGGTATTTTTGCGTCGACGATAACTGTGAAATCGATGACTGAAAGTGTGCATTTCGGGAAAATTTTCCACCTGACAAACATAATCGTGTTAGAATAACCGTTTGCATTACAGCTGCGATAACTACGACGTACACAAACACTTAGCCAAAATAATTACACTCGTAATAATTTGTATTTGCCTTCGTGTGCCTGATAATTCTTCAAACTTGCGTTTCCAAAGTATGTCATTCATCATTTGATGCTACAAGTAGACATTGTGTCTATTTGATGAGGCTGCCTCATGCTCTCTTTGTTTTTAAATCTTTCATATGTAATATTTTTATGCCGATGTTACATTCACATGTGTAATGGATATGCAGATCAGTTAAAAAAATTCCAGGAGTTTTCTCAAGAGCCCTGAGATCAGAAATTATTGCGCTTCAACAGAGCAAATACTGGTCATGGACGAAAAGATTTATTGATTGACACAAGAGGCAGCAAGCCGAAGATTTAGGTAACCAATTCCTTGTATAATAAAATTGTCATAAGAATATCAACTAATGTCTGATTTATGGTATTTTAGATCGAATAATAGATGCATTATTTTTTGTAATATGAAGAATTCTTTGAAATGATGTTCCGAGTAGACACCGATTACAAAGCAGATCACTGCTTGTGATGGCGGGTGAAATATTTTTCATAAAGATGCAAGGACACGTTCATATTTTTCAAGGTATTTTATGAATAAAAATAAATCATTATTCATTTTTCACGTTTGCATCAGTATAAACAATTATATATATATATATTTCGAAATTTATCCATCCATCAAAAACTCACTATAAACATTATTTTGAGTATTCACATATTACAGATAGATGAATAATATGTAAATCTTAATTGTTGTATCTGTGCATGCTCACTCGCCTGAAGCATCTTTATCCCATTGTATCCAGACGAAATATGAACTTATTCAGGCTTCATTGCTGGACAGTTGGCCCTTTCACCCGATTACAGTTTCTTCAACTTGCCTATGCGCTATCTATTTACATGTCTTCCTGCGTAAATGAACGATAATCTATGCCAAACATTCATCATTTTTCTACTGTCACTAAACTATGTCCTCAACAACCTTGAATATTACATAAATATTTATCCAAATGCAGTTTCAATATATCAATCATAAAAATGATTACATTGAAACACCCTAATTTGCCACACTGTCGTAGTTAAATCATAAAAATCAGTGTCCAGTTATGAGAAACTTATCATCAAGTTTCCTTGATAAATGTCTCTCATCATCACCACACACAAATATGCAAAGTTTAATGTCCATGGTGTTCAGGAACTGTCAATAAGAACCATTCAGTTAACTAAATACACGAAGCATTAAGACAATGATCGTTTTTCTGGTGTTCACATTCCATCATTTATTACATGAATAAACGGAAGTTGATTCAAACTTCCTATTTCGAAGTATCATAAAATGTTCGTTGATCTTGTTGTCTGTATCAACAAATGAAATAAAGAATCTGTTTTTTGTAACTCAGAGTTTTTTCATTAGTCTTTGGTCCAAAGTTTATGAATAAACTAATCAGTTGATAATCAATATGTCTTATCAAGTAATTGGTGTATGAAGTTATAAATTTTGGTGATTGTATTGAATTGTGTTTTAGGTGAACGTTGAGAAATAGTGACGTGAGTATGTAGATTTTCATAAAATGGTACAAATCGTACATTAATTTTTGTGATCTGAATTGATTCAGTCAGTACAATGAACTGCAGTGAATAGATCTATAAATAAATAGAGAGATATATTTGTAGATAGATAGAGAGTGAATCATAATTGTGACCCATCGTCAATTGATATTCGCCTTATAACGGTAAAAAATTTCGAAATCAAACTAGTTTTCTGACGTGTAGGACATGTACACGAATCCATATTTGTAAATATACAGTTCAAAGTGAAGTAAATAACCTAGGCTAATTTATTTTCATGTAATCCATGTATTGACTTATCATTGTTATCTATATCTAACATTTCCGCAGATTCATTCGAAGATACATTTCATGATTTTATCCAATCTAAATATTTCAACCATGATAACATGGGCATTCGGTGCAACGTCAAAAAAAAATAACAACAGGGTTTGTAACACTACAAATTCGTGCACGTAAGTAATTTACAATAGTTTAAAATTCACCATTTCGCTAAACAGATTCGATGCAACTGAATGGAGCGATCCACATCGCCCATCTAGTATCCTTTCGATGTAAGTCATGAAATTCGGTAAACGTCGATAATATTATTTTATGTGTGCTAATTAGGGATCACCCATTTAATAGAAAGATCAATTATGATAATCTGTTCAGTGCACAATTCTTAAAACGAATCTTAATGAAGGCACCTGTGTAGGAAGTTATTGCATTTTTCATTAGCGTCTATTATCAAACCTTTCTCAAAGTCATTTACTCATTGTCGAATTGTTCTATTAACTTTCAAACATATCCATAGAAAAATGTTGTTAACCTGCATTCCCGACTAGAATGTGCCCATATATATTTCATAGGGAAACGTTGATGACTTTTAGCTCTGCTCACTGTGCACTTCAATTAATTTTGTTGTACATTTTATTTTCATACTTCAGAATTATGGTCATAGTATTGGAAATCATTATCATATTCATCAGAGCATTGCACAATGCATATACAAGGAATACGATTATCATGATTATAACCGTTAGTCAAACATAATTTTAAATGTTGTTTATGATTTTGTTTACATATTTCCATTGAGTTTTCATAACTGTTATTACGATTGGATCGTCGTTGAGATTTACTCTAGTACACACTAATATTCACAATAACAAATGGATTAGATCCATTGGTGAGTCAGGGATAACTGTGAACCTGATGATTGACAAATGAAAGTGACAAGTGAAAAGAAAAGAGGTTCAGTGTACATCATAAGAGACTGTCCGAAAGGTGAAATAAATTTTTGGTTCTAATACGGTTTCGCATTGTCGTCATGTTGATGTCAACTAAATAAATTCAACGAATTCGAATTTGTTTTTCCCGATGATTCTTCAAAGTTGTTATTTCACAATGTTTTTTCATCGTTTGATGCTTTAAATATAAGTATTATTCAACTGACAAGGTTTCTTTGTGATCTTGTTGTTTTTAAATTTTTAATGAATACATCGAAATGATACAGTATATATGCGAACTCGTTGGATGAATATCTCTCTCAATTATGAAAACGGTGAACATGCATTAAGAACATTAAGCATTCGTTACAATAAACAAACAGATAACTTGATAACAATACTTGATCACATATTTGTTAATAATATTGATCATTGTGATTGCGTTCACTAGTGCACAAACTATAAACTGAGAGGTTTCTTGTTTACTTTTCAGTTGAATATGATGACTATTGGTGTTGGATTATTGAAGGTCTTTGGCGATTGGAATCAACAGATCATCGCTGCATTTGTTCTGGTTTCAACATTGATTTTTGCTGTTCTATCGAGTCCAAGAATGATAGAAATCCGTGAAAAATGGAGGATGCTAATAGTTTCAGTTTGCTTGTTATTGGTGACAGCTGGAATAATTTTCAGCATTTCAATTATGATTTGGCCTGAGCATAAAGTAAGTAACCCTTGAAATATCAACTTCAACGTATTAAAAGTGAATACTGAATTCGTGTGTTAACTATGGATTTCCTAAAACTATCAACGATTATGAGACAAACAACACAATGAATATTTGCTAGATTTATCTGTTATTTTATGAGTCAGTTTTTTTTGCAGAAAAAAATATTCAGCGAAATACTATACGCACATTGCAAGACAGAAGTCACTTTTCTATTCATATAACGTACACCGTGTGAGTATGATAAATCTGCTGTGGTGCAGTCATTGTATCACCGAATCATTCAAGTTCAGGCATGTTGGTTACGGTAAACATAATTAAAAGTTCAGTTAGTTTGTTTTTAGACCGATCACCACGAATCGCATAGTATCTCTAAGGTGAACACGAAGCTTACATTCTGTGACTTGACAGAATACACGCTCACAATCAGTAATTATAATAATTATTGAAAAATGTTTTACTAATGCAAATAAAATTTTCACAAAATGATATGACCTGAAAATTTATTCTAGATGCTGTTTCAAATTTTGTCGGGCGTTTGTTGGTGCAGTGCAATGTTTATCGTAGGTTTCGATTCAACGATTGAATTTTGATATATATATATATATATATATATATATATATATATATATCATTCTCTGTTCATTTTCTATTGTAAAATATCAAACTGCACAATGAAACTAGAAATCTGCAACACCTACAGTAATCATTCATAATAGATTTTTAATGGAACACCAGTATTTACAACATCGTCAGATGAACACTTGGAAGCGAAATATTGATTATGTGAAGATTTGATAAATTTTTTGTTTAATTTTTAAACCAACTGGACAATGTCACAGATAATTTCATAGATCAGACAAATCAGTGACGGGCAATTTCCAGAGTTTAAATGATGTTAACATGTCAGTCATTGTACACTCACTCCGTCATTGTAGATTCTTTTTTCTTTATGTACCTAATTTCTTCATTTTTTGTGAGACTAAAGATGACTGTTTTTACAATTACAGATGATTATAATTGCAACACACTATATGGCCAAACATATAATATTGAAAGAAAACTCTGCAGTTTGAATGACTTTTATACTTTCGGCCGAATTTATGATAATGTTGATTATTTCACATCTTCATGTCAAGTATTTTTATTATCGTTGTTGTCTAAAAGTAAATGCTGATTGAAGTAATTATTGTCAAAGTTCATAAATTGATTGCTTTTTATAAAATACTTTGATAAATGTTTTTTGATCAGATATGGAGAATATTTACTACGTTTTTCAAAACTGTATTGTGATTGATTTGACATTGATGGTATCTCAGAACTCCGTTGCAGATAATTCCTGAAACTACAAACTGTTATAGCATCTATTCTGAACTTCATTTTTATGTATATGTTATCCGAAAAGCCATCACCCGAGGATCACATGATTAGACGCTGACAGCGAAACTGGTTACTGTAAACGTTGATACGACTGCTTCACCTGTCGATCATGAGATTGGTTCGCTAAGGACGAGTATCTGTTATAATGCTGTACGGTAAATTTGGATCTAAGTTCTCTAGGTTATACTGCATTTTTGTCGATTTAGATCGTACTGATTCATCAGTTTGCATATCTAGATAAGTCGACAGCACTTTGTAAATGAAATTGCAAGAAACAGTCCTGGTTTGTGAATATGCATAGACACGCAAATGTGGTATGTGTATATAGTTATTGCATGAAACACAGTGAGTCTAGCTGATAAGAGCAGGAAAACGTGAACTGTTGATGTCGGTCCTGCACAAATGATTCGAGTAGTTATGAGTATTAAAAGCCGAATCTAGTAAAAATAAACAAGTCTTCTCGTTCAACAGAACAAGCAGGAGCCACTTATCACGGTACCAGTGGCTATGGATGATAATCACTATTAATCAGATGTCTATTACCGAATTGCTTGCATGTGATTATTTATTACTATCTGTCAAAATGAACTGTCTACAATATCTGGTTTTCTATATCTCCATATGATTTTTTCACAACAAACTTGATTAAATGATTAACAACAGGATCGCTTAGTGTCACGATACGGTTCCTATATTAAACGCCACAACCATTAAAGTGATAAGAAAGTGTGTGCCAACAGTTTGCCTACTTTTGACGACGTAATCTGACGTTTATATTCATTTCATAAGTCCTCAACTCCAAAACAATCCGGCAGTATAGAGATATCTTTCAAAATGCATGAAAGTGTAATAAAATTAAAATACCTGAATCGTTCACAGATTTCTCTTAGGAAAAACAACTGATGTTGTCAGACGCTCTACGAACCTCTTCATGGATATTTGTTTTCTCAGTTGAAGCTGATGATGGTGCAAAGAAGAATGAGTGTATAAAATAATGTATGGCAGATCTTTCAGTTCATCATAATGAAGAGATTTTAATATTTCCTTGTAATTAGGAAGCTATCTTTTTCAGATTATTGTTGGAAACTTGCAATCCATCGAGGAGTATTTTTCTCAATAAAGTACTCTTTAGAATTGCGTATCGACAACTATCCGAATGAAAGTCTACCCTACTCTCATTCAAGCACATAAACACTCAGCTCATAAACCTCGTGTCTGATAATTTCAATGAATCTTTGGTTTCGCGCGATTATCATCAATTGTGCTGTGATCAACAGCCTTAAATTCGATAGGGGTGAGCTCAACTAATCATGATTGCTCAATAAAAATCCGAAAGTTTTACTACGAAGCCTTAAAGTAGTGTGAACATGCTAACTGTTATTACCATGCTTCGGAAATTGTTCAGTTTCACGGAAATCATGAATACATCATCATAGATTTTTCAACTGTCACGAAAACTATTACAAACATATGTGATATTTGAAATCATGATATTAATGATGGACGATTACTCATGGATAATGTTTATGCTTTGATTGTGTTTGGTTTATATGTATTTTATATTACTTCAAGGGGAAAAATGCATCAAATACACTATTTGATGCACTACGTCGGGTGTGATTCGAGTTGACAACTTGAGGACTACAGGTTGAATTTCTTCATGGAACGCCTGAACTTTAGGCCAGTTATATATCAACCACGTATGATGGATTGACTTTTGTGCAAGATCATGTACTAATTGTATTGTAAAATCAAAAAGGCTGAGTTCTAGGTAAGATTTGCGTTTGCGGAGTCGTAGATGCAAATTGGTGTAAAGATCTTTACACTTGTTAATCGACTAAAAAGAGATATCAGTTCATCACTGATGGACTAAATAAAATTGATTTTCAAGTTAAACCGTGAAATTTAGAATAAGAATATTTGAAAAGCTTTATCAATCTGAAGAAAGTGTAAATAAAATAATAACAAGCTCATAAACCTCAAAATAAAGAAATCCGGTGTTTGAATGAATAACATATTCGTTACGCTAATTGAATTGAAAGCAAGATTGAATAAACATTCACAGGAATATCCATCAAATAAAAGATCGAATGATTCATTTACTTATATTCTAGATTGTAGTGAATATCACTTATTTATATAAAAAGTAACCTGCGATATGCAAAATATAAAATCCAATAAAAAGGTTTATATGATTAAACTTTGTTTACCACAGATGTAACATCAAATAGTAAATCGATCGAAGGTGAATATATTACTGTGTTGGTCGAAAGACTCATTTTTAACTACTAGAAAAGTATTAGCTTTTCGGAACAGGAAATAAGTGAAACAGTGAACTAATAAATGAAAACAAAACAAACTCTCCATCCTTCAGTAGTACAAGTACCTCATGTCAACATATATTTACTACGGGTTAAAAAAGTTTGATTGCGTTTCACTACTTTAGGTGAAAACATAGTTTATAATATTTCAAGTCACTCGAACCAGTAGATAAATTGTTTGCAAATGAATATGACTGGTACTTAAACGGAGACAATAATCAATCAGAGCACCTCAATCGTACAAGAGGTTCATTTCGGCTGAAATAACTCTCATCATGATTTACTTGACATTCAGTAATTAACACAGAACAGCACATCATTGTGACTGCTCTGACTTACTAACATATTTTGAACGTCAAGTGCTGTCAAAAACATTTTCAGTGAACTTATACAGAATGGCACATTAGACAGTCGAAAATATCCGACATTTACGGAGGCTAGCATTAACCATCTGAAAAATGAAGATCACCAACTTCCGTAGGTTTAAACACTAAAGATTTGAACAAACCCATTTATGCCTAACTAAAAAAGTAATTGTGGAAATGTTTGTATTTCACATTGTCATTATGACAATATGCTTATCTTGTTCATCTGTTATAGCAATCAAGAAAAACTGTTTTCTAAATGTCAAAACGAAGTCTGATTTCTCGGTCCGGATGGAGTTATATATATGTAAAATATCATTGAGTTTTCAATAAGTACAGATGGCTAAGCTATTTTCAAAAAGGATGAATATCATCGCAGCACTGTTGCAGAATACAAATGATATTTTTAACTTGTCAAAGTGACAAGAAATAACCAACTACTACCACGGTACATATAAGACATAGTTGTAAGTCGCGAAATACGGGGTAAAATTAGGTTGTCCATGCCATTATCTTGTCAGGTGATACTCACAAATCTAGGCGATGAGATATAAAATAATCAAAATATTTTGTTTTGCTGCTGGAGCAGGAATGTGAAATTTGCAAAATCCTGACATGTAAAAACACTTTCCATCACTCGCTTCTGATGAGCAAGTTTTCTGTGCACGATAATTGTTCTTCAAGACATGCTGTCCAAGTTTCATTTGATTCCACGCATGTCTATGGAGTCGTTTTAATTCATCTTTCTGGTAAAATAACAATATGGTGATCAATGTTGCAGTCATTTGTTTTGCGACTTGCCTAAGGATTTCCGTTTTCGATCAGCTGCTTATGCTGAATTCAATGTTTAAAAGGCTCAAAGACCTAGAGCATACTTTGGCTTTTGCTATGCGAAGGTTGCAGCAAACTTCCGAAATTTGTATGTTTTATTTTAATATATTTTCAATCTACTAATTCATCCAGTGATGACAGTGCTTTTACACTTTAAAAGTGTACAAACATTGAGAAATTAAGCACCAAGAGAGAACACAAGGCTGTTGTCACGGCACTCTTTTTTTCAAAATCAAAAACGCGGGGGGTTCTTACAGGAAGAGGGTGGGGGTAGTATCAAGGTCTTATGAGTCATCTTGACGAAAGTGTTTAAGAAAGCCATATTTATTATGTTTTGAACAGTATAGATGAACAGTAAGATAATGAGTGAAATGCACAAGAAATGTAAAGGCAGAAATAATCAGCCCCATGAATAAAATAAGCATCAGTTTTTAAAAGAATACGCTTCATTTAAAAAACTCAAAGAATCAAACATACAAGGTGTTCTTATTTTGTACATTGCTTTCTTTCAATGGCTTTGATTACTTTTGTTTTACACAGCTTTGTTTTATTTCACTAAGAGTTTCTTTGAATTTCTTGATTTTGAACAGTTCAAAGTCGAAAATTTGGATGCTCCTCTGAGCTAAATCTGTAAAAACTTGTGTACGTGGCGATGCTTCTCTATGTGCGCCGGCTCTATAGGTTACGATTATGTGCGGCAAGATCAAAATGAATTTATAGGCATCATAACACGATGTATGTTTGTCAGTTCATAAGAGACTAGAATTTTAAACCCCTTATAATAAACGGATCTCCAGATACTGAACGTCATGTAAAAGCTTCTCACCGATCACTCATTGATAATCATTTTGGCGCATGATTATTCATACTGAGTCCTGCTTCAATTAATGGCCCGATTATTTTTTTGTTGAAGGATCAGTTAGAGTATGAGGAAATTAAACGCTGATCATTTGTCCCTAAAAGTATTTCATCCACTCAACTTATCAGGCGATTGGCTGGTTTTAGACTCACTATCAATAAAAACGGGATGAGCTAAGCATTCACTTCATGAATTACTTTGAATTTGTAGAAAAAATTTTTGTTGATTGAAGTGAATGGCAGCGTTTGATGATGTCTGTTTAAACGGATCGGTTGTAACAGATTATATATCCTATTTAGCATGCCAAATATGATTTTTCAGAACCGTAATTTTGATATGTAAATATGAATGTTTGAATATTTATATATGAATGCTTTGGAAAATATTGTAACAAATTTTGTGTTTATTCGATGACTATATTACTACTTTCATGAAATTCGAATGAAAACATCCAACTATGACGAGGTGGTGTCAGTCGAACAACTAACGTCTTATCCAATTATATCAAATCGTACTGTTTGAAAGACTTACATACACGCATGCGCATGTATGCTTTGACATTGTCTACTCAAATGATCATTCTGTTAGATTTATTCATTGACTGTTGAAATATTTCAATGATATATATTTGTAAATTATGTGATGATCGTATCGACTATAGGAATATTATTGTGCTTACTCAGTATTCACATGCTAAGCCTATCATTAGCTGACTAAAAATATATATTGTCACGCTTGAGAGCGACACGCTAGGGTAATTCGACTACATAAATGCGCTTCAGTTTGCTTGTACGCTTTTCGCCCCCATATCTGTCTGTTCAGATAAACAGGAACCTGAAGGGAAGGTTCATTTTATCTCTACAGGCCTTACAAATGTCACCAAAATCTCACAAATATTTATAAATATGTGGCTTGAATGTATCGAAAGCTAGTTCCTTTACATAAATGTTGATTGACATGGAATCTAATTCATCATCTAGCAACTGGTCGCGTAGCATCACTATCCACATAAATAAAGCAAACTGAAAAATGTTCAGTGATTTGACGTTTGATAAGCACTTCTCATCATCTATATACACAAATGTTAACAAGTTTATGTTCATGGTGAATGATAACATATGATTGGGACCACTTAAGCAAACTTAAAAAAATGAAAACTGTGTGAAAATGATGAACATGAATTTTTTTAACTGATGGCAACATTCTCTTCTAAATAAAAATATAGTTCATTGTTTCAATTTCCAGGTATTTTCATGTGTTCTTTGATCAGGTACATTGTATTTAGAATTGAATTTCAGAGTAAGCTGTTGTTCGTGTATTTTTTCATTGTTATTTGGTCCAAAGTTCAGTAATACAGTATTCAATATGTGTTTCAAAGTAATTGACGTATGCTCTTATAAATGTCAAAGAGTGTATTGGATTGTGTTGACTGAACGCTGGCGAAGAGAGATGTGAGTTTATAAATTTTCCGAACAGACATTAACCTAGAATGTAGTTCGATGATTTCATTTAGTGTGTTTCCGCATGATTGCACCAATACAAATAACTGCATTGATTCCGTTTATGTGAAGAGGTGTACCGATAGATAGATAGATGGATAAGCAGATAGTCCGGCACAGAGGCAGATTTATTTGTGTATAGGTTGACTCGTGAGAAGACATATAGACAATGCATCATAATTTTGACTGCATATCGGTTAATATCTGCTCAAATTGGTGCATAATTCAGCAATTTCCAACTACCTTCTTACGACCTAAAAGGGCATATGAATATATACTTGTTAATAAACAGCTAAAAATGAGGGAAATAAGTGACACAATAAGTATTCATATTTTTATGTAATCCATGATTACTTGTACCTAACATTTTCTAGAATTAGCCAGAAAATGGAGTCGCTAATACTGCTAGGTCTGGACATTTTACACTAGAAAACGTGGTCCTTCGGAAAAATATCAGCAGAAAATCCGAAAAGCATCTGTAGCAATATGACATTATGCATGTAAGTAGTTGTCGTTCTTCGAAAATTCATCACTTCATCTAAAGATTCAACTCAACTGAATGGAAACAGCCACATGTGATATCTGGTATCGTTATAATGTAAGATATGAAGGTTCAAAATTTTGAATGATATTATTTTGCACATCAATATTCTCAAACGTCTCCTTAACTGATCAATTGAATGTGCAAATCGATTCAAAGCACAATCGAACGAAGTAGAAAAATGAAGGCACAGTGAAAATTGTTGCATTTTAAAAGAGCCTAATATCCAATCATCATAACAATCACCTATCAAATATTCAAATTGTCTCTTTGTTCTATTATCTTTCGAACACATACACACTAAATTGTTGCGCATCTAAATTGCTGACGATTTGTTGCATAAAGATATAACTTCTGATAACACATTATTTGAACAACACATATAAGCGAACAATATTGTTTTCGATTAGATCGTCATCAGGCTTTACTCTAATATACCTGAATATTTATATGAAAATGTTAAACCAATCAAGGCAATTTGAGTTATAATCACAATGAAATGAAAAAGATTACGTAACTACATCTAATAGGCAAACGTTCAAGTGGATAATAGGAAAACAGGTGTACTGATAGTAGTAAGAAAATTTGTAAAATATGATAACTAAAGTAGGTCAAGAGTGGATGAATAGAATTCAAATAATCGTCAAAAACGTCAAAAAACATTACGTAATAAGCAAATGTGTAAAAATAAAATAAAATAAAAAAAATCAAAAAATAATAAAAATATGTCAATCATTAGTTACGTCATATCCGGCCACGGAACAGATAGGGGTGTCACGAATTTCTTCTGAACACATAAATTAGGGTTGAATGTACGTATTCCTATGGCTTCTGCAATGTGTAGGAGACGGGATCGAACTCCGTTGGGAAATGATGGAGGTATACGATAGATCACCCGAAAAGATCTAGATTTATCTACAATGTGACTACTATCTACCAGGTGTGCTAAGATAGAACTGCGTATTGTTTTTGACTGACCCTTCGTAAACCATGCTGGGAGATTTTCACTCATTCGTTGGTTAAGTTGCCTGGAAGTACGCCCGATATAGCTATCTCCACAGGAGCAGCTGAATTTGTAAATGCACATAGAGGAGGCAAGCTCAGGTAACTTATCTTTCGTTTGAGTAGACATCGCAGGTCGACTGGAGAAAGTCAATGCAAGTTTTGCAGCGTTGAATGTTCTGTTAATTACTCTTCTTAATCTGTCCTGCAGATTATCGCAGGCCAAATCTCCGTTGAATTGTAGCTTCATAAACAAAGGCTTCTTTCGGGCAGTCGAAACCACCAACTTCTTTTTTACGGCAGACATATATTTCTTTATGAATGCGCTGGGATAACCAATCTCGGTTATTGCGCCGTTGATGAATTCCAGCTCCTGACTTACAGTATCCATTGAACATGTATTGGCAAGCGCTGGGATTTATTCGATACACGCTTCTACTCAGTGAACCATCCTTTCGCCTACTTAGTGTGATGTCAAGGAAAGACAGTTTTTCATCATATTCTTTTTCACCAGTGAACGTGATTGCCGGGTGTACATTGTTTAATTCTTCTACAAGTTTTTTCTCTCCTGGTGTCCTGATCTACAATGATTAATGTGTCATCGACATAAAGGCAATATAGATCAAGTTTTTGAATAACTTCATTGAGTGGTCCATTTTCTACCTTGACTGGAAAGAGATCAGCTAGAATCAGGCTTAGAGTTGAGTCCATGGCTACACCGCCTATCTGCCTATAATAATTGTTGTTGAATACGAAATGGACATTCAGCGTGCATCTTGTGAGTAATTCCTTATGGCAATCTTCTGGCAAGCCAATGTTGATTTGTTTTTCTCTTAATTTGCTCGCATATAAAATCAATAGTCTCGAGGAGTGGTACGTTAGTGAACAACGAAACCACATCCAGTGAAATCATAATTTTCTTGCTAACATTCATACTTTCCACTTTGGAAGTGAACTCAAAAACATCTTTTACACATATTTGCACAACTGATTTATGTAAAGGCTCTAAAATTCGTACTGACCACTTCGCAATTTTGTGGTAAGGAGAATTGTACATATCAAGGACTGGGCGCAGAGGAAGACCCGATTTGTGGATTTTAGACAAATCATATAGTCGTGGTGTATATGATCCAGTCAGTTTAATCGAGTCGTGAATTTCAGACGCAATTACTCCCATTTTCTTTAGTTCTTTAAGCGAATTCGTCAGTTGTTTTTCCACTTCTTTATTGATGTCGTTATTACTAGTGACTTTCTGGAATTTGCTAGGATCATCTAGCATTCCTTCCACTTTAGCAATATAATCAGATTTATTCAACAGAACTATACCTCCCACCTTGTCTGGTTTGTTCATGATCAAAGTATCATCTGTTTTGAGTTTAGTTAGAGCCTCACGGCGCAGTTTAGTAAAAAGGCGATTAGTGGAACGCCTAATGTTTTTATATTATTGGAAGCCGGATATGACGTAACTAATGATTGAGATATTTTTATTATTTTTTGATTTTTTTCATTTTATTTTATTTTTACACATTTGCTTATTACGTAATGTTTTTTTGACGTTTTTGACGATTATTTGAATTCTATTCATCCACCATTGACCTACTTTATTAATAATAATAATAATAATAATAATAATAATAATAATTTATTCTCAAATAACAAACATGTTACAAGAGACATGTCAATTTACAGGCAGGATCAAAATGTTAAGATTAGCAACATATTTTTTTTAAAACGGCATAAAGTTACTGAAACATTTCAAAAGATTCATTGTTTTCTTAAAGATGGAATGTACAAAGCGAGTAATTGGCACAAGTTAAGAAGGTTGCGTTACGACAATCATCATATGGGCTGAGAAATGATTCATGGTACAGACAGGTTTTCATACAACAAGAATTGATGCGGTAAATGTACAAAGGTCTGGTTGATATTCGTCAGCTAATGATTTCACATGTTCTTGGTTAGGGTAACCAAGTCTACTGCAAATATCCAGACTAATATATGTGGATTGGAATAAGGTTCTGAAAAAAGGAATAAAGAAAACGGGACGAGGAGCAGAACAGAAAATATTCATGTTCAAAGCCGAACAACGGCTTCGCACATACGTTTATGGATAAAAAAAGGTATGTTTACCCGAACATTTTAAATATCAGAACACTTTACACCTGCGCTTATGTAGGTTAATGAAGACACTTCAGTAGTGAGATAACTAATGAGAAGTTAGTCGAAAGAATCGAGAAAATTCAGAAGAACCAACGAATGAGTGAACATCTCTTAGCACGGTTTACGAAGGGTCAGTCAAAAACAATACGCAGTTCTATCTTAGCACACCTGGTAGATAGTAGTCACATTGTAGATAAATCTAGATCTTTTCGGGTGATCTATCGTATACCTCCATCATTTCCCAACGGAGTTCGATCCCGTCTCCTACACATTGCAGAAGCCATAGGAATACGTACATTCAACCCTAATTTATGTGTTCAGAAGAAATTCGTGACACCCCTATCTGTTCCGTGGCCGGATATGACGTAACTAATGATTGACATATTTTTATTATTTTTTGATTTTTTTTATTTTATTTTATTTTTACACATTTGCTTATTACGTAATGTTTTTTGACGTTTTTGACGATTATTTGAATTCTATTCATCCACTCTTGACCTACTTTAGTTATCATATTTTACAAATTTTCTTACTACTATCAGTACACCTGTTTTCCTATTATCCACTTGAACGTTTGCCTATTAGATGTAGTTACGTAATCTTTTTCATTTCATTGTGATTATAACTCAAATTGCCTTGATTGGTTTAACATTTTCATATAAATATTCAGGTATATTAGAGTAAAGCCTGATGACGATCTAATCGAAAACAATATTGTTCGCTTATATGTGTTGTTCTAATTATCACAAGGGGAATCTTTAAAATACATTATTTGGCAAGTCTTCGCTTCAATTTATTTTGTTGTAATTATTACATTACATTACATCATTACCGCTCTAACTTTGGCACTGATCATTATATTCCACAAGGCATTACACAAACCGTCTAAAAGAAATACAATCATCATGATTATAACCGCAGATCAAACATTATTTGAATTTATGTTCATGATTTTTACATAGTTCGATAAACTTTGCAGACGTTTCATTACATTTATATCTTCGTCATGCTTCATTGTGAAGTACAGAATAATTTTTATACATATGTGAGTATATCAAAAGAAACGTAGCTGTTTTTGAGATATAGATAACTGTAAAACCGATGATAGATGAATGATGCTGACTGTTGAAGAATATAAATTTGATCTGCATCATGGGAGACTGTGTGAGGAGATAAATAAAACCTTGATATAATTACTGTTTGCATCGCTGCTGCGATCATGACAACGCAAAGAATCTCAAAATAAATAATTACACCATTATTTTTATTGTTATTGCTTCCGTATAATTTGTGATACTGAAAAATTTTGTTTCCATTACGATTTTTCATCTGATGCACTCGAGTAAGGTTGTATCCAGCTAAGGAGGTTGTTTTGTGCTCTCATTATATTATCATTTTCATATGTGATATTCGTCACATGAATACGGTGACGTTATACCTATATGTGAGATAAATATGTAGATTCATTCAAGTACTATTTCTTTATTTTAATATGGTACACCTGGATGCACAACAGCTTATATACACCACAATGCATAAACAGTTAAATTCTAGGAAATAATACTCAGATAAAACGCTAGAGCACTCGCTCACTCACTGTAAAATAACACATTTTGTCTATAATTTTAAGTTGATTATAATGATTATTGGTGTTGGGTTAATAACCTATTGTGGTACGTGGTATGAACCGATCATTGTGGCGATTATACAATTTGGAGAATTGATCTCGGCGTTTATATTGAGTGACAGAATGTAACATTTTACACGATATTTGAGAATAATATTATTTCCGGTTGGCAGTGCATTACTCACAGTAGAAATCGTCTGCAGCATTTTCAGTTTAATGCGTCACTGTTCAGAACCGGATTATGTAAGTTGTTCTTAGTTATTGACTACAATATATCAAACGTTTTCACTGATCTGATGTTGTATACATTTGCTTATTCTCACTGAGCTAGATTTACTACATCTAAAAACGTCAAAAAATATGAACAGGATGCTATTTTATTGTGACAGTAAAACTACTTATACGGATGCCCAAGAAACCAATAATTAGTTATTGAAACTGACCTGGATGACAAAAAGTAAAAGCTTTAGAGATCGCTGATCAATAGTTTGATGCACAAATGGTTAATTTATGGAAATGTAAAGAAATGTGGTCTTTGGTTTGGTTTCCGAGTACCTAGTTCTCTGTTGCTAGAGACTGGAATTTCAAGTCAACGAAATTAAATGGCCCTGAAAATGCAGTAAGGTGTGTCATTAACACTTGGTGATCACTTTTTAGTAGTTGATGAGGTTTCAACACACAGGTTGCGGAAGAGCAATAATTCACTTCTGTATGTTCAAAGTGATTTGTTTCACCTTTCTTTTTTAATTTGAGTAGTTAGAATAACCTGAACTAATTATCACTCGAAATTCGGCTGTCGAAAGATGATGACAGCGCATAGTTATAAGGTTTACACATAATTGCGCATGCATTTATATTGGCTCCATTTAGAATAAAAACTCGTGACACATCCTGCAAGTTCTTTAGCAGTAGAGCAATGAATTTAAAAACTAGACACTATTGTAAACTGATTCTAAATAAGGAGAGAAAAAAAGCCTGATGTCAATGCGTTTATATATGTTGAAACTAAACCGTCTTTTCTAACAAGATATCATGATAATTGCATGGAATAACTATCACTTTGGTAGAAGCGAAAGACCAAGACTCTAATAAAAGAATTATGTAGGAATGAATAAAACAGTGAGAACACTTTTGGGTAGCACTAGAAAAGGTGTGAACGATGTGTATATATTGGTATTTTGAAGAGGTAAGAACGAATAAATAACCCAGTTTTAGACTCAATGAATAGCGCAGCTTTCAGAAAATCCACCGGATAACTACGTGAATTCGAATGTTTTAGTATGACTTCTTCAGCGATTGAATATTTAACTGAAGTGATTTACACATAGTGATGGTTGTAGTGACGCGATAGGCGATTGACTACATTCTGTCAAAAGAATACCGATATAGTGTCGAAAAAATTGATTAACTTGCAATGAGCAATGTTACTCAAATGGTAGAAACGAAAACGGATATTTCGCACATACTAAATACGAACAAACAAATAAAACAGTAAACTAATCAATCATTTATTTTTTCACATGGCTGAACATTTACAGTAAACATATCTTGTTATCTTCATAAGCAAGAAGTCACTACGATCGTTGATCGTTTGTCCCTAAAAGTATTTCATCTAAGTTTCTTATTACGCGATCTGCTGGTTTTAGACTCATTAGCACTATATATGGGACGAGCTAAGCACTTACTTCGCAACGTATTTTGTAAAGGTATAAACGAGAATTGTTAATTGAAACGAATGGCAGGATTTGATGATATTTGTTTAATCAGATCGGTTGTGAAAGATTATTTATCCTCTTCAGTATGCCAAACATGATTTGTCGAAACCGTATTTTTGATATGAGAATATGAATATTTGAATATTTCTCCTGAATGTTTTCAAAAATAAAGTAACAAATTTTGGTTTCGTCCGATGTTTTTAATACTTGTTTGATGAAATTCGACTGAAAACATCCAGCTACGATGAAGTGGTGTCAATCCAAAATCTAACGTCTTATCTCATTCTAGCAAATTGTACTTTTTGTAATTTTTGTAATTTTAGCAAGTTTAAAAACGAATGCGCATGTATACTTGGGCATTTCTTGTGGTGTGTCTATTTACTGCGTGTTCTTAAGCTTGGTTTAAAAATCAGATCATGAATTCGTATTGATGAATAAGTTTATTCGGGACACACCGCAAAGCGAAGCGAATCGGAGAAGGCTAAGAGCCAACTGAAAGAGATAGAGCATAACTAATAATATACAGTCAGGTATAAATAAAACAGATATATGACAAGCGAATTAGGCGTGCTTGTAAGCTTTACGCCCCGATGTCGGTTCAGATGAACGATGATCTATACCGGAGGTTCATTATATCTTTATAGCCCCTGAAATGTGACAGTAATAACTCCCAAAATCTCACAAATATATATGGCTTAAATGTATCGAATCTAAGTTCCTTTCTACTAGTGTTGATTGACATGAAATCTAATCCGTCCTCTAGCAACAGGTCGTTCTGCATCCACACCATGAACCATAATGAAAAATGTTCAGTGACTGAATGTTTGAAAAGTAACTCTCCTCATTAGTGTACAAAAATGGTAACAATTTTTTTTCATGGTGTATGTGCACTTATGATTAGGACCACTTAAGCAACTGAAAAAAAATCAAAGCTGTATGAAGATTATCAACATGAATTTTTATCCGATGTCTACATTCTGTTGTATAATATTTGATCTTATATAAATAAAAAGGTAGTTCGTCTTTCTCATTTCCAGGTATTTTCACGGGTTCTTTGATTACGTTCACTGTATCTAGAATTGAATTCCAGAGTAAGCTGTTATGCGTAGATTTTTTTCATTGTTCTTTGGTCCAAAGTTCAGTAATACAGTATTCAATATATCTTTTGACGTAATTGACGAATGCGCTTATAAATGCCAGAGAGTGTATTGAATGGTGTCGACTAAACGGTGGAAAATAGAGGAGTGAGTTTATAAATTTTCTGAACATAACATAATCTACGATTTAATTTTGTGATTCTATTCAGCGTATCATCGCCTGGATTGCACCCGTAAAATGAACTGCATTGATTCATTTTATAAAGAGAGATGGAACAATAGATAGATAGATGTATGATTAGTTAGTCATGGACAGAGGCAGATATAATTGTGGATAGATTGACTTGTGAGTAGACAGACAAACAATACATAATAATTGTGACTATACGCCGGTTATTAACTGCTCACTATGGTGCATGATCCGGCGATGTCAAACTACCTTCTTACGACCGAGATGTGCTTATGGATGTATACTTGTTAATAAACAGCTAAAAGTGAAAAAAATAAAGGTCCAAATAAGTATTCATATTTTTATGTAATCCATGAATATACGTATCATGATTAGTTGTAACTAACATTTCCTAACATTAACTAGAAAACGGAGTCGCTGATACTGCATAATCTGGTTATTTTACACTTGAAAACTTGTTCGTTCGGTAGAATATCAGAAGAAAAACATACGAGCACCTGTATGAATATGTCAAAGTGCATGTAAGTAGTTGTCGTTCTTCGAAAATTCATCACTTTACCCGAAAGATTAAACTCGACTGAATGGAAAGAGCCACAAGTGATATCTGGTATCGTTATAATGTAAGTTATGAAGGTTGAAAACTTTGAATGATTTTATTTTGCACGTTATTATTGTCAAACGACTCCTCAGCTGATAAACTGATTGTGAAAATTGATTTGATGAACAATACTACGACAAAATCACAATTAATGCCTCAATGAAAATTGTTTTTTTATAATAGCCTTATGTCCGATCATCATGACATTCACTTATCAAATATTTACACTGTCTAATTCTTCTATTATCTTTCAAACATATCCACATAAAATTATTGCTCATCTTAATTGCTGGCTTTTTGTTGCATTAAAGAAAACGGGCAAAAAATCATACTTTACTCAATCTACACTTCAATTCATTTTGTTGCACGTCTTATTTTCACATTACAGCGTTATCGCTATAACTTTGGCACTGACCATAATATTCATCAAAGCATTGCACACATCAACTATAGGGAATACCATCATCATGATCATAACCGTAAGTCAAACATGATTTTAGCATATTTTGATGAATTTGTGCATATTTTCATTTAGTTCACAGTAATTCCACTACTATTCAATCTTCCTCTGTATTCACTCCAAGAAGCAGAATCATTTTTGTGCTTTAACGTGAGAATATCAAAAGCATCAGGGCTGATTTGGACACAAGGATAACTGTGAAATTGATGGAAGATGAATGAAGGTGACTGACAAAGAGTAGAAAATAAGTGTTCATCATAGTAGACTATTTGAAGAGATAAATAAACCCTTGATGGAATTATTGTTTACATTTCTGTTGTGATGATATCAACGCCCAGAAGCACGAAACTAAATTGATTTAACTAGTTTTCAATTGCTTTTGCTACTGTTTAGTTTCTGATACGTTGAATGTATGTTTCCACGATGTTCGATTCATCATCCGATGCTCTCGAGTGAGGTTGTGACCAGCTGACAAGGTTGCTCGACGCTCTCAATTTTTTATCGGTTTCATATGCGATATTCGTCATATGAATACGGTGGCATTACATTTACATATGCAGTGAATATGTAGATTCATTGAAGTAACATATCTGTGTTTCTATATGGCACACCTGGATGTGCAACAGACAAAATACATTACAATGCACAACACTGTAATTTTAAGACAAAAAAATTAGGAAAAACCCTTGACCAGTTATTCTGTAGTAGTGTTTTTTTCATATAAATCTCCTCAATCACTAACTCAGTATCAAATAACACGTTTTGTTCTGCATTTTCAGTTGATTTTATTGATTGTCGGTGTTGGATTAATGACTTTGGGTGGCTGCTGGTTTGAACCGATCATTGTGACGATTTTATCATTTGCAGAACTGATCTTGGCTTTTATATTGGGTGACAGAATGAAAAGTTTTTCACGAAAGTTGAGAATAATATTATTTTCAGTAAGCTGTGTATTAGTTACAGCTAGAATTATCTGCAGCATTTTGAGTTTAGTCCTCGGCTGTTCGAAACTGGCTTATGTAAGTTTTTGTTAGTTATCGACTTCAATGTATCAAACGTTTTTACTGATCTGATAATGTATGGTAATCATGTATGTCACCTTTTTTCCAACCTTAATGACATAAGCAGAAAACTTTTAATTAATATATGTCTCAGTTATCTGTATTTTGTGAATACTAAAAATAAATTCTGGTTTCGTCATTTAAGTATAGTTGACGACGCGAAAGCTTTACGCAAACATTTTATATGCAAACTTCAAAATTTTGATTTTCATGATGTGCAAACGTCAAGAAAGATGCGACGGTTTCGTATAAGGAACGGTGAGAAGCAATCATGTTTATTGAGCGAATACGCTTATATCATTTTATTTCACTAAAGAAGTTCATACATAGCAGTCAGCATATCTAGTAATGAATAACTTTACATGAATGCAAATAACATATTTACAAAATGATAAAAAAATGAAACATTTTGTTCCATTCTATTCTAGATTACGTTTCCAATTTTGTCCTTTATTTGTTGGTGTGGAGCAACGTTTATCGTAAGTTTCTGATAATCGAATGAATTTTAATGTTACTCTCTATGTACACTGTGAATTGTAAAATTTCATCCTCCATACTGACGCTATGACTTTGTTATAATTTTAAATGTAACACCAATCGTTCCCTCACCACATGATCGTGACTGTAAGCGAGAAGTGGATGAGTGAACGTTTGAGTATATATTCATTTCTTTGTCAACAAAATGGTTGTTATCTTAGGATATTTGATTGTTCAAATGATCAAACAAATCATTTACTACCCATTTGTTGGGTTTAAATCAATTCAAGGTATTAGTCAGTGTACATTCACTCCATCTGTGAATGTGCTTCATTATATCAAGTAAGTGCTATTTGTTTATTTATTTAATACTAATTATTATGATCATTATTATTCTTAGTTATGTCATTCTTAAAATGACTCTCCTAACAATTACAGATAATTGCATGGATATCATATTATTTAATGCAAACAATCACACTGGAAGATTACTCTGCACTTTATTTGACTCTCATATACACCTTTATATATTTGATACTTGTTATTATTACAAAATTTCATGTCAATTATTTCCTCCATGGCTGTGTGTATACTGGGCATGCTCGTTGAAGCATCTTAGAACAATGTTCGATAATTCATTATTTTCATCAAATAGATTGATAAATGTGAACGTGTTTTTTCTGGTTTATGTAGAATTCATAATACGTCATCACAAACTGTAATAACATTTATATGTTAATGGTGTTGTCATAGACGTTCATTCTTAATAATTCTCTCGATTACAATAATTATCATTTATTATGTCTACTTCAGTATTTTGTGTACTTGAACTTGTATTCTATCATCCAGACATTATTTGATGTGACTATCACGATAACACTAACAGAAAAAACTGGTCACCTGAAGCATTTAGCTAGTGACTTTCTTGTATAAATACGAGTACATGTAATATCAAAGTGCGGTAATCTCAGCTTTATTAGTAACACTGCTGTGCTGTTGCTGACGATTGAATTGATTCATCTCTTTTTATATCTGGATTCTTGTTTGACTACACATCGAATGAATAAATAACCAAGGCACATTCCTGGACTAAGTATATATATATATATATATATATATATATATATATATATATTCACACAAATCTTTTATAAGTATGTGTGACTAGCATGAGTTTTTATGAATCTGTTTGTAATATAAAGTAAAACACAGATTAGAACACGCTCGTTCCTGACAAATGATTTAGGCACTGTTGAGTTGATAATGTGAAACATATGTACACGAAACTGAATAAACAGGATCTACTTATAAAGACTAAGGTGGCAGTGAATGCTAATATATGTTATTCTGATGCCCATTGTTGAATTGCTTACATCTGATTATCGACCACTAAACGGAAATACGACTGTCGACATTTGTCCTTATTCTAGTCGATAAGCTTATCGGCAATACTGGTTCAATGAGTTGTACCACATTTGCTTAGTAACACAATACGGTTTCTGTATTTATGGTTACGATGAATCAAAAGATAAAAAAGATTGTGAAGATTGTGACCTCATATTTGGAAACGTGAAAACATTATGTTGAGGCTTAGGGCTGACATTTTACTAACGATGAAAAATTATATATCACTGAAAAGCTTTATCCGTTGGCTTGTTCGGATCATAATGTTATTCAGCTTTTATACATAACACACTGCCAAATCAAACAAACGTCGATCGGCGGATTCGCGAGAAGAAAATTATTTTCTTCAACTGGTTCTTGTGTACCACATTGATAGAACCTGACTGAAGCTCATTCACGTATATGAATAGAAAGTTTTTTCTTTGCTTAGAATGAATCAAACCATAGCAAATGAGCGAGTTTTCTCTACTGCTCAACTGTCTAAATACTTTGTTAACATACGTAGCTATGAGCAACTGACTTCATTTATTTTCTACTCAATATTGACAAGAAATAATTCTTATAAAATATTCTATATGTTATTAGACGAACTTTTGAAGGTTGAATACTTTAAACCTGTTTTTGATCAATTCGTCGACAACAAAAAGAACGATACAACAGCAGGTATTTCTGAAGTCGACTGATTATATTAATTTCAAAGCATAACATGATATGGAAGCGAAAAGATTTTATGTAGATGTGAAAAATATAAACATCAGATTGAACGCAATAATTCTTCATCGAACAGTTTTAATACCTGTCATAACAGTAATAGCAACAATCACTGGTAAGGTATTAGCAAAATTGTCGAACTTCATATGAATCATGAAATCAAACAATTCTTAAAAGGAATGCTTTTATTATTCCGAAACAGTGACAAGCAAATGTGTTCGGTTAACATTCAAATGGAGTGATGGACAGATGAATAAAATTTCTCAATCTTTCATTCAGATTGTTCTACAGAATAATAATTCGACTATGAACAGACCGAAATCAAATAAATCGTTTACAGAAATATGTAAACTCATCAGCAGTTATTCGAGGAGATATTTCTGGAAATGGTTATTTTACAAAACAGCTGCTAGGGCTTCTTCCAGTTTACAAAGAAAAGAACATCGAAATGAATATGAACGAAACTAGCCGTTCAGCGTAATAATGCAAATGAAATAACTCGCTTGAAATAATTCATTGAAAATCGTTCATAAAATTCACTGATCTCTTGTGATCGCAATGCACATGGATTTTCTGTTAGGTGCAATCTCTGTTTGCTAAGACATTTTCATTGATGTAGGAATTTTCAAGATTATTTTCTCAAAATGTTCATGCACCTTGAAAGACTTGCTGATTCTCGTCGATATATCATCGACGGAAATGTTGAGCGCACCTAAAATGAATTGAGATGAAAATTGTCTGCAACATGTCAACGCTTTCTGTTCAGTTCATCCTATGGAACTGGACTGTTCCTGTTGCAAAACATCAATCTATTGTCACTATTCATGCGTTTCATACAAATTCCATTGTTTTCCAACTCTTCCTTTCTTGATCTTCCCCCCATATTATGCTACCAGACTTTACGTTGACTCTCACTTCATATACTACTTATAAGTAGTTCGCACCACAGTACCACAATACCACCGTATATTTCTATCATTTTTGATGTTTACAGAACTATTAATCAGATCACGGTTTACTGTGAGAAAGATGTGTTTCAGCTACGCAAAATTATTTCATAGACTGCGAACTTTTGGACATAGTACCTTTTGTCCTGAGCAATGATTCACCTAATATATAAGGTGGTCTGGGATTCGTTTTGTACCGAACTTTCACAATGAAAAAACACTTATTTATCAGTTTTGTTCAACATTTAGATACCGTCTAGTTTATTTTCCAATTGTGAACTTTTTCTCATAATATTATCAAACAAGCTTAGATCAACAATGAAAATAAAACTTGACTCAGTGATTTTCACATTAGTATAAACGTTTTCAAATCGAAATCAAAATATAATTTTATTAGGTGGCTTGCTTGGTTAATTTTGCACATTGTATAAGTCTCATGAATACCGAGTCATGTAACTATTTCCACAGTTGCTGGTTTTTGCGTTTAATTGATGCCTAGGTCATCTTTCTCACTTAAATACTCCTAACTTGGATAAGTCAACTCACATATTGTGAGGTCGCATTTGATTTGATTATTCCCGCTGAGCTAGCTTTACTACATCTAGAAACGTCAAACAATAAGAATAGGATGTTAGAAATAAATTATCTGGATTTTTACCACCTATATGATAGGATCCATTATGATCATATTATCGATTACGTGAAGTTTCTATTTTTAAAGTTGATCGACTTCCTCAAGCCATATTCATCCAATCATTTACTTGATGTAGTATACATCTACCTTTCATTGAACCCAGACTGACTTATTATTACCCCCTTAGTTCCAAAATAATCTGAAGATTTTTATTTGAAAGCAAAACTATTTATAATGATCTCTAAGCACCTTCATTATTCATTGAAACTAACCTGGATGACATAAGTAAAAGCTTCAGCGATCGCTGATCAATAGTTGGATGCAGAAATGGTTAATTCATGGAAATTTAAATAAATGTGGTCTTTAGTTTGGTTTTCGAGTACCTAGTCCTCTGTTGCTAGAGACTGGAATTTTGAGTCAGTAAAATCTAATGGGCCTCAAAATGCAGAAAGTTCTGTCATTACCACTTGATGATCACTATTTAGTAGTCAATGATGTTTCAATATACAGGTTGCGGAAGAGCAATAATTCACTTCGGTATGATCAAAGTGATTTGTTTCACCTTTCTTTATAATTTGAGTAGTAAGAAAAACCTTTAATAATTATGACTCGAAATTCTGCTGTCGGAAGATAATGACAGCGCATAGTTATAAGGTTTACACATAGTTTCGCATACATTTATATAGGCTTCATTTAAATTCAAAACTCGTGACACATCCTGTTATTTCGTTGGCAGTAGAGCGATGAGTTTAAAAACTAGACACTATTGAAATAATGATTCTAAATAGTGAAAGAAGAAAAATGTTTAATGTAAATGCGTTTATATTTGATGAAACTACAATGACATTTTTAACAAGGTATCATGATAACTGCGTAGAATAACTATCTTCTGATGAAAGCAAAAGACCAAATTTCTAATGAAAGAATTATGTTCGAATGAATAAAGGCAATGAGAACATTTTTGTGCAAAACTAGAAAAGGTGTAAATGATGTGTATATATTAGTATGTTGAAGCGGTAAGTACGAATAAATAACTCAGTTTTGGACGCAATGAATAGCGCAGCTTTCAGAAAATCCACCGTATAACCACGTGAATTCAAACGTTTTTAGTGTCTGCCTAATCACTTAGATAAGTTTTCGACGATTTATCGTCTTCCGCCTAAAAAAGCAGTCTGAATTATTAACTTAACTGATTCACACATAGTGTTGGTTGTGGTGACGCGATTGGCTATTGGCTACATCATTTCATCCACGTAATATCAATGTTACACAAGAAAAGTCACAGTTTCAATCTACAAAAAAGTATATAATTGCTAATTTAAATCTAACAAATACGGATATAGTTTCGAAAGAAATGGAATAACTTGCAATGAGCAATGTTACTCAAATGTTAGAGACTAAAACGGACATTTCGCAAATGAAGAATACGAATAAAGAAATAAAACGGTTGACTACTTACTCTTGTAATTTTTCACAGGGCTGAATATTTCCAATAAACATATCTTGTTACCTTCATAAGAAAGAAGTCAATATGATTATTTTACAATCAAACTGAATTTCAACATGGGTGTCACTGCAGTGATTATCGTTCAAGAATACATCTTCATAGGCCTCGCTTTCCTTTATTATTGTTATACTTATTATTTTATAACAACCATTCTTCTTTTAGATACATTTGATCAATTATTCTGTTGAATATGGTAATTTTCAGTAAGACGCCTCCTGTTGTCCCTTGTTCATAAAATCAAATACAGTGGAAAATATGTTAGGTATTCTTAATTTACGGTGTTCGATTTCAACTTTAATATGATATGATATATCAAGACTGACTCAGAAAGGAACATTAAGACCACTCTCAAAATTGAATGCAGAGCGCACAATTCAACATTATTCTTCATAATCATATGAGTATAGGATCATAACTCACAGTGTCACAGATTAGAAATCGATAACCTTACTTAAGTTCACAACACGTAAAATTAAATGCTGTCTAAAAAATTGCCTGCTGATAACCATTGTATAAACTACAACACACACAAAGTCATTCTGTTAGCTTCATTGATTTCTGATTGTAAAAGTTCCATATCAGTAACGACTAGATATGTTTCGGCTTTATGCAATGAAAAGATCGAGCCATTTTTGTGTTTCTATTAACTCGGTAACTTTTTGGACTATCGTTTAGTAGGTTGTGCAAACTAGCGTGCAAACTAGCATAAAGCAAGGCGATCATATTTTATTCAGACAAAAGAAACATATTATTGCTTTGTGGCACATTCGCCAGATCATATTTGCTTCAACTTGCATTCGCGCTATTTGTTTTCGTGTCTTCCTGCATGAATGAACGGTTATCCATTTCAAACTTGCCACCCTTTCTACTGTCACAAAACTATTTCCCAAAGAACCGTGCGTGTTACATAAATATTTACCTAAGTGAAGTTTGAATATATTACTCATTAGGTCGATTTCATTCAAACAAACTCATTCGTCATTCTGTTATTATTAAATCATTGGGTCTGTATCCAATTATCGGGAACTTAGCATCCTTGATAGATGGCTCTCATGATCACTACACACAAATGTGCACAATCTTAATTTCACGGTGTTTATGAACTGTTAATAAGGACCTTTCAGTTAACTTAATACACACAGTAATAAGACAATGATCGTTTGTCTGAGCTAAGCATAATAAAAACATAGTTCATTCTTTTCACTTACAAGCATTTTCACGTGTTCACTGGTTATGTTTAAGGTTTTTCTTAAATGAATTAAATAATCTGTTTTTTGTTACAGAGTTTTTCATTCTACATCGGTCCAAAGTTAATGAACAATCGAATCACTCGATGATCAATATGTGTTGTTCAGTAATTTTTGTATGAAGTTATAAATTTCGGTGATTGTATTGAATTGTGTTTTAACTGAACGTTGTGAAATAGTGACGTGAGTTTTTAATTTTTCATAAAAAGATAAAAATTTTCCGTTACCGTTTATGGTCTGGCTCTATTCAGTCAGTACAATGAACTGCAGTTTATCTTTCATATGTTTAGATATATGGATAGATAGAAAGAAAGGCAGATATATTTGTCGACATGAAGCTTCGCGAGTAGATGGATAGATTCTGACACATCGTCAATTGATACCTGCTAATATCGTTAAAAATACAATGTCAAACTAGTTTATTGACTTATGGAACATGTTCATGAATCCATACCTGTCAATATATCGTTGAAAGTGAAGTTAGGCTATTACATTTTAATGTTATCCGTGTATTAACTTATCACTGTTTTCTGTATCTAATATTTCCGCCTATTCTTTCGAAGATGGAGTTCATGAATTTATTCAATCTAAATATTTGAACCATGATAAAATGGGCATTCGGTGCAATTTCAAAAGAAAATAACGATAGTGTCTGTAACACTACGAATTCATGCACGTGAGTAATTAACAATAATTTAACAGATTTGATGCAACTGCATGTGGCGCTCCACATCGCTTATCTAGTATCGTTTTAATGTAAGTCATGAAACATAGAAAAATTCTGATGACTCGTGCAATGCTCACTTCAATTAATTTTATTGTACATTTTGTTTTCATACTTCAGAATAATGGTTATAATATTAGGAATCATTATTATATTCTTCAGAGCATTGTACACTGCATACACAAGGAATACAATCGACATGATTATAAACGTTAGTCAAACATATTTTTGAATGCCGTTTGTGGTTGCGTTCATATATTTCCATAGAGTTTTAATAAACTCTATTACGATAGGATCGTCGTTGAGATTCATTCTAGCACCTAATATTATACATATGCACATCTGACAATAACAAATTTGTCAGATCCATTTGTGAGTCAAGGATAACTATGAAATTGATTATTGACAAATTAGGATGACACGTGAAAAGAAAATAGAATAAGATTGCATCATAAGATACTGTCCAATAGGTTGAACAAATGTTTATTTCAAATACCGTTTTACATTGCAGTCATGATAATGTCAACTAAACAAATTCCACGATTTCGAATTTGTATTTCTCAGTGATTCTTCTTCTTTTCACAATCTTTTTTCATCATTTGATGCTTCAACTAGAAGTTGTGTTCAGCTGACAAGATTTCATGAATACATCAAAATGATGCAATATATATGCGAACTCTTTAGGGAAATATCTCTATCAATTAACGAAACGGTTAACTTGGTAAAATAACACTGAGCATTCTTTACAGGTAACAAACAGATAAATTGATAACAATAATTGATAAGATAATTGGTAATACTATCTATCATTGTGATTGCGTTCACTAGTGCACAAACAATAAACTGATAGGTTTCCTATTCACTTTTCAGTTGAATATGATGATCATTGATAATGGATTATTGACTAACTTTGGCGATTTGTTTCAAAAGATCATTTCGGCAATCGTGCCAGTCTCAACATTATTGTTTGCAATTCTATTGAGTGAAGAAATGAATAATCGTAAAATATACTGGAGGATTTTATTAATTTCAGTTCGCTTAATATTGGCGACAGCTGCAATTATTTTCAGCATTTCAATTATGATTTGGCCTGAGCATAAAGTAAGTTATCCTTGTAATATCAAGTTTACCGTAATAAAAGTGATTACTGATTAGATTTCCTCTGTTAATTATGGATTTTATCAAATAAGCAAACATTATGAAACACAAAACACAAGGAAAATTTGCTAGATTTGTCTGTTTCGTTATGAGCCAGTTTTGTTATGCAGAAATAGATATTTTGCGAAGTATTATAGGCACACTTGAGGACAGAAGTCACTGTAGAATTTATTTCGCCGGCGGCTGTCCTAATCGCGTCCAATAGAAACACACCGGTACGATTCTCCTAGATCCACGTCCCAGCCAAATCAGAAAGCCGAAAATTCTAGGAGAAAACCGTCTCTATTGTTATAAAATGGAAATACAGAGGCTTACGATGTTTATGTTTCTTCCAGGACTAAATTACTCCGTAGAGTATCTATTACAATAGCTAGTAAGTGACACTAAGTCCAGCAGCCACCGCGTCTATCCAAAAATGTGGCGGTAGCCATATTATATCAAATTTAAACAATATATGTACAATTCAGAAGCAAACACAACAAACTTCAATATAAGTACAAAATATGGAAAGAATAACAACATACAATGGTAAAATCTCAAATTGGAATCAAATAAAATACCAAAATGTCAAGAGAAAAGGTCCATCAGGTCATAG
>OX103975.1:21973582-21992472 GCA_944470395.2 Schistosoma turkestanicum | reverse complement strand
AATCATTCAAATTTTTCAACCTTCATAACTTACATTATAACGATACCAGATATCACTTGTGGCTGTTTCCATTCAGTTGAGTTGAATCTTTCAGTGTAAGTGAGGAATTTTTGAAGAATGATAACAACTTACATGCACGAATTCGCATTCCTACAGATTCTCTTATGATTTTCTTTTGATACTTTACCGAACGACCAAGTTTTCAAGTGTAAAATATCCAGACTATGCAGTGTAAGCGACTGCATTTTCTAGTTAATTTTAGGAAATGTAAGGTACAAGTAATCCTGATACGTAGATTCGTGGAATACATAAAAGTAAGAATACTTATTTGGACACTTATTTCCCTTACTTTCAGCTGTTTATTGACAAGTATACATTCATATGCATGTCCGAGTCGTAAGAAAGTAGTTTGACATCGACGAATCATGCACCATAGTGAGCAGTTATTACCCGACGTATAGTCACAATTATTATATATTGTTTGTCTGTCTACTCACAAGTCAATCTATCCACAATTATATCTGCCCTGTCCATGACTATCTGTTCATACATCTATATATCTATTGTTCCATCTCTCTATATAAAATGAATCAATGCAGTTCATTTTACGGGTGCAATCGAGGCAGTAATACGCTGAATAGGATCACCAAATTAAATCGTAGGTTATATTGTCTTCAGTAAATTTATAAACTCACTTCTCTCTTTCCAGCGTTTAGTCAACACAATCCAATACACTCTCTGGCATTTATAAGCGCATTCGTCAATTACGTCAAAAGATATACTGAGTACTGTATTACTGAACTTTGGACAAAATAACAATGAAAAAAACCTACGCATAACAACTTACTCTGGAATTTAATTGTAAATACAGTGAACCTAATAAAAGAACACATGAAAATACCTGGAAACGGAAAGTATGAACTAAATTTTTATTTATATAAAATCAAATAGTATATAACAGAATGTAGACATGAGATAAAAAATTCATGTTGATAATTGTCATACAGCTTTGATTTTTTTCAGTTGCTTAAGTGGTCCTTATCATAAGTCCTCATACACCATGAAAATGAATTTGTTACCAATTTTGTATACCAATGAGTAGAGGTACTTATCACACATCCAATCACTGAACATTTATCAGTATGGTTTATAGTGTGGATGCTGAACGACCTGTCACTAGAGGACGGATTAGACTCCATGTCAATCCACACTAGTAGAAAGGAACTTAGATTCGATAAATTCAAGCCACAAATTTATGAATACTTGTGAGACGTTGAGAGTTTTTATCGACAAATGTTAAGGGCTATAAAGATATAATGGACTTCCGGTATAGATCATAGTTCATCTGAACCGACATCGGGGCGTAAAGCGTACAAGCATAGTGAAGTGCTTTGGCGTTTGAGCCAAAAGTCCCACTCTGAAGCAATACAACTGATTTATAATGAGCTAATGATAGGCTTTGTATGTCAAAACTGAGTAAGCATAATCTCAAATCATTTCAACAATCGATGAATAAAGCTAACAGAATGATCATATAAGTAGGTGGTAGGCAATGCCCAAGTATACATTCGCATACGTTTTTAAACTCGCTAACAAAATCTATGTGAGGCTTACAAACCGTACAATTTGTTAGAACGAGATAAGACGTTAGATTTTGGATTGACATCACTTCCTCATCGTTCGATGTTTTCAGTCGAATTGATTAAACATGTAATAAAATAATCGGATGAAATCAAAATTTGTTACTTCAGTTTTGAAAACATTCATAAAATATATTCATATATTCATATCTTCATATCAAAATTACAGTTTCCACAAATCATCTTTGGCGTACTGAATAGGATAAATAATCTTTCACAACCAATCTGATGTAACAAATATCATCAAATCCTGCCATTCGCTTCAAGTACCAATTATCTTTCATACGCATACAAAATGGCTTGCAAAGTAAGTGCTTAGGTCGTCCCGTATTTAATGATAGTGGTAGAGCTTTAGATGCAAACACAATAAGCAAGGCATTGATTTAGTTTCTGTGTGTCACAGTCCGAAAAGTGAGTTCCAGTGATTCGCCCTTAATGATCACAAGCCCGTGTTTGAGAAATGCGAAGTGTTGTTAAATGATTGAAAATAAATGTATGTTGTTCAAGAGGACTTTGGCAAAGCCTTTGATAACCTACCTAACAAGAGACATCTTTTCATTCTGGCTATTTCATTCAACCTATGTACAAGGTTAGCAAAACGTTGCTTTTTGGAAATACCTATGAAGTGTGTCACTTGTCAAGATTTTGTTAAATATACATTCTTGCTCCAGCGTCAGAGCAACATACCTTGATAATTTTTTATCTCAGTGATTATATTAAGGAGTATCACCTGACAAGATGTTGACATTGATAACTTATCCTGGTCACGTGATTCGTGGCTTACAAGCTTTACTTATATGTACTACGGTAGTAGTTGATTATTTCTTCTAGTAACGACAGATTTAAATACCATTTGTACCTTACAACGCTGCAAGGATGATATTGATCGTTTCGGAAATTGCTTGGAGATATGTGCTTACAAAAATTGAATGAGATTTGAAATGTATGTAACTGCATCTGGAATGATATTAAGAAAATAGTGTTTCTTGATAGGCCATACAGGTGTACGGGATTTGTGAACTGTCATTTTGACAATGTGAAATGAAACGTTTCACAAATAATTTTTTTTCTTAGGCATAAATCGGCATTTACACATTTGTAGTCATTATCAATCATGGCTAGACAACCATTGGAAACCTGGAATCACTGGACGGCCGTTCCGTCAAGTCAAAGTTGGTGTTCAAATCCTGCGATGTGCAGGAGTCGTTGATGCTCCCTGCTGATGAGTCACATACCAGGACAAAACGGCCGTACAGTGCTATCACGTCTCTAATGATGGTCTAACAATGATTGATTGATTATTTCAAAAGTGTAGGAACACAAAACTCCATAACTCCAACTGAAAAAATATGTTTGTTGAAGTGTTTAGTGTTAAAACCTGAGGAAGTTATTGATCTTCAGTTTTCAGTTGATGGATGCTAGCTCCCGTAAATTTCGTATGTTTTAGATTTTCTAATGTGCGAATCTGTGTTAGTTCACCGTTAAATGTTTTTGACAGCACCTGACGTTCAAAACATGTTAATAAGATGTGTGAAAAGCACTGATTTATTGACTTTACTTTATTTTTTTTACGGAATCCTCAGGTCTAAACTTCTTTCGCGTGAGCAATTCTACACTTTCTTACGGTAATTTTCGTATTTCGATATTTTTTATAAAGTTAGTTGGCTTACCGCCTCGTTAGGGCGTAGTGAGGTTTGTTTAGTAAACAAGCAATGTCATGTTTATGTATGCTCGCAATTAAAGATCTGTCAAAATTTTAATTGCTTAGCCAGGACATTTATAATATTTCTTATCAGGTGTGTTAAGTATTAAAACTAGCCACCATTAGTAGATGTTGTCAATACTATTGATCTGCGTAATATCACAAAACAAATAATCTTGATCAAATAGTACGGGTGATTCAAAATGGACAAGTGGATCAAGACTCATAGAAGGGGTGACACAGTCTTTGAATCTAGCCAGTCTGACGTGAGGTCACACATTTTCTATTTTTAAAGTCATATGATTGATGATGATCAGCTGTTCTGTTTTTACTATCGAATGTCAATTGAATTATGATAACAGTTATTTGAGCCAAATTGAACCCATAGTACGATTAAGGTACTTAGACTGATTACTGAGCTGTAAGTACCTATTTACTTGTCTCCTTTTAGGTCCCGAACATATTCATTTGAACAGAATTGATTTGCTCATCAGAATGACTTTATATATTATGAACTAAGTTGTAACTTGGAGTAGTTATACGCAGTCAACCCAACAAAATATGTGTTAACATGAAGTACTTGTAATATTGAGGTATCGACTAGCGTTTTGGTTTACAGTTATCAGTCCACTATTTCGCTGATTTACTGTTCTGACAAGCTTATACTTTGTTGCTAGTTTAAAATGAGTCTTTGGAATAACAACATTATCTAATCACTCTCAATCGATTGATGTTACGTCTCTGTTAAACAATGTTTAATCATATTCGCTTTTTTCATCGATTTTATTTTTTGCCAATCTCAGGTTACTTTAGACATTTTAGTGATATTCACTACAATTTACAGTATGTAAATAAATGATATAATCTTTAATTTAATAATTATTCCTGTGAATCTTCCTTGAAACCTACCTTAAAATGCAATCAGTGTAACGAATACGTTATTCAATAAAATACCGGATGTCGTTATTATGACTGTCTGAGCTTGTTATCACTTTATTCACACTTGCTTTAGATTAATAAAGCTATTTGATTGTTACGTAATTCTAATTTCTTCGGTTTATTTGAAAATCAATTTTATTTAGTCCATCAGTGATGAACTGATATCTCTGTTTAGTCGATTATTTATGGCAAAGATCTTCAGGCTAGTGGGCAACTACAACTGCTTAAGTGAAAGTCTTACCTACTACTTTCGGTTTATTACGAACTGTGACGACGCTCAACGTTTTTAATCTTGCAATTCAATCATTTCATGATCTTGCAGAAACTCAAATATCAGAAGTAGTTGATACTAACTGGCTCTATTGCCTAGACATCAGGCGTTCGAGCAAGAGAAGGTGGGTCATTTATGAATAGAGTGTGATTCAACCTGTAGGGCTCAAGTTGTAAACTCGAATAACACTCGACGTAATGTATCAAATAGTGTCGTATTTTTCTGGTGGCAGTAATATATACTACATATAAAACCGACATCTTGTGGAAAGAATCAACATTATCCATGAGTAATCGTCCATCAAGAATATCATGTTTCGGATATCACATATGTTTGTAATAGATTTCGTGACAGTTGAATAATCTCTGATAATGTATTCATGATTTCAGTAAAGCTGCACAATTTTTCACAGCATAGGTAATAACAGTTAGCATGTCCACACTACTTAACAGCTTCCTAATGAAATTCTTGGATATTTATAGGGCAATCGTGATTAGTTGGGCTCACCCCTATTGAATTTAAGACTAATGTACACACAACAATTGATGATAGTCGCGCGAAATCCATGATGCATTGAAATTATCAGCCAAGAGGTTTATGAGGTGTGATTTATGTGCAAGAATGAGAGTTTTAGGTGAGACTCTCATTTGAACTGGTGTTGAAACGCTATTCTCAAGAGTACCTTATTAAGAGAAATACGCCTGGTCGGATTACGAATTTCCGACATTGATCTGATAAAGATGTCTTTAATATGATTATCTGGTCTATGTATATGCACAAATCAGGTATGTTCCTTGCAATTTCATTTACCCAAAGTGCTGTCGTTGATATATCTGGATATGCGAACTGATGGAGTGTGCTTACAGTGACTCACATACTAACATCACCTTAAAAAGTGATTTATCTGATCTA
The DNA here is from genome assembly GCA_944470395.2 of Schistosoma turkestanicum. Lineage (NCBI taxonomy): Eukaryota > Metazoa > Platyhelminthes > Trematoda > Strigeidida > Schistosomatidae > Schistosoma > Schistosoma turkestanicum. The sequence goes on along the minus strand of OX103975.1, from coordinate 21,987,008 downwards.
TGAATTCATCTGTGACATTATTCATTTGGTTGAAGAATTAAACAAAAACATTAACAAATCTTCATCACTCAACATTTCGCTTCTAACCATTGGTGTTTCAGATTTATAGTTTTCAGTGTGCAGTTTGAAATTTTTAAAAGGAACAGAGAGTGATATATATATATATATATATATATATCGAAATTCAATCGTTCATTTGAAACTAACGATAAAAATTGCATTGCACCAACAAACGCTTGACAAGATTTGAAACAGCAGCTAGAATAAAATTTCAGGTCATATCATTTTGTGAACATTTCATTTGCATTAGTAAAACGTCATTCAATAATTATTATGATAACTGATTGTGAACATGCATTGTATCAAGTCACAGATTGTAAGCTTCGTGTTCACACTAAGGAATACATCGCAATTCTACTTGTTTTTCCTAATGATTGGTCTGAAAACATATAACCTGTAATTTTCCGTATGTTTACTGTAACCCAGATGCCTGAACTTGAATGATTGGACAAAATAACGACAGCACCAGTGTGTATTTATTATAAAGCACATAATCTTCGTTCAATAATGAAAACAGTGGCAATCTGTCTTGAAAGGTGTGTATAAAATTTCTCAAAATGTAGTTGGCTGCATAATAAACTTACAAAATGATCGTTTATGACATGAGAGAAAATCTAGCAAATATTTATTGTGTTGTACCTCTCATATTCGTTCGGTTATTTGATGAAACCCATACTTAAAGCACGAAATCAATCAGTAATCACTTTCGATACGTTGACGTTGATATTTCAAGGATAACTTATTTTATGCTCAGGCGAAATCATAATTGAAATGCTGAAAACAATTCCAGCTGTCACCAAATAGCAAGGCAAAGTGAAATTTTAAGCATATTCCATTTTTCATCAAGACCTTTCATTCTTAGACTTCATAGAGCAGAAAATATCAATGTTCGAGACTAAAAAGATTGCCGCAATGATCTGTTGATACCAATCGCCAGAAGCAGTGAATAATCCAACAGTGGTAGTCAACATATTCAACTGAAAAGGTAAACAGGAAACCTGTAAGTTTATAGTTTGTGCTCTTGTGAACGCAATCACAATGTTCAATATTATTAACAAATATCTGATCAAGTATTGTTATCAAGTTGTCTGTTTGTTCATTGTATTGAATGCTGAGTGTTCTTAATTCAAGTTCACCGTTTTGATAATTGGGAATGATTTTTGCCTGAAGGGTTCGTATATACATTGCATCATTTCGATATATTCATAAGAAAGTTATAAACAACAAGAGCACAAACAAACCTTGTCAGTTGAATGCGAACTTCTATTTAAAACATCAATTGATATAAAAAACTATTGTGAAAAAAACAGGTTTGAAGAATCGCCGGCAAATACAAATTCGAAATCGTGAGATTTATTTGTTTGATATTATCACGACCACAATGCATCCTATCAGTGCCTTTTGTGCATGTACGGACAGCATCAGTCTACCTCCTTGTGCATATGAAGCATTTCCTTTTTCATGACCAGAGTATAACAGCAGTTCCCCTGAAGCTAGTCTAAGATGTCTTATTGAAAATATCAAGTTGCGCAATCCATTACAATAGTGGTTACTGGACAGAATGTTTGATTATAATTATCTAAGACAAGAATAAATGTACCAAAATAATGAAAATGACACAAAAAAAAATTGAGAAGATTTAAAGATGTATTGTTGAACAGTAGTCATTCCAGTGACACTTATTTGGAAATAAGGTTTGTTTTAAAATAATTATAGTGACTTCGCTATTTTGAAGAGAACAAATAAATAAATATTCAGCCCTGCAAACAAATGCAAGAGTGATTAGTTTCCTTGCATTATTTGTTTATTCGTACTATACGTGTGCAAAATGTCCATTTTAATTGCTACTGTTTTAGTTATCCTGCTTATTGCAAGCTATAGCCATTTATTTCTGCACGATATCGGCATTCGTTTGATATAAAACAATCATACGTAAATATCTTCGTTTTATGGATTGAACCTTAGAGCCACTTCTTGAGTAACGGAGATATTACGGTAATGACAGGAACTAAGTCAATCGCCAATCACGTCACTACAACCATCACCATGTGTAAAACAGTTAAGTTATTTATTCAGTGCCGATAAACGACCAATATGAGGTCGGAGACGTTAATATTTCGAAATCGTATCTTAGAAATAAGCAAAAGATTACGATGTTTGACTGTCACGTGGTTATCAGTTGGATTCACTGTAAGATGCGATATTCACTGCGTCTAAAACAGAGTTATTAGTCGATCTTACTACTTCGAAATCTCGATCTATACACATTATTCACAACTTTTAAGGTACTGTTCATTGTTTAATTCATTTGTACATAATTCTTTATTAGAAACTTTAACAAATTGATAGTTATTTCATGCAAATCATCATGATAACTAGTTAGTAAAAGACAGTGAAGTTTCTTCAAATATCAGTGCATTTATATTAGAATTTCAACTGTTGAGAATGATGAACGCAGTTTGCTTGCAAAAGAAACATAAGCGATAAGATACTTTCTTTACTGACCCCTTTTTTCCGCAGTCAATCTTTTATTATCGGTCCTAAATATAAAGTCGAACAACTGTTTGTAGGTAACAAACAGCAAATCTGTAGACGAAATCAGAGCAGCTGTAGGAAGGATTTCACATGCACTTTATTGACCACTGAAAAGTGATTACCAAGTGACACAACTTTTCGCATTTTGAGGCCTATTAAAATTCAGTGACATATAATTCCAGTCTATAGCAACAGACGTCTAGGTACGCCGAAACAAAATCAAAGACGAAATTTCCTAAGATTTCAAAAACTGTTCCATTTCTGCATCAAACTATCGAGCTGTGTACGCTCAAATGAATACTTTTTGTCCTCCAGGTCAGTTTCTGTAAATAATTAAGGTGCTTAGAGATCATTATAGGTAGTTTTACTTTCACAATAAAAATCTTCAGATTATTTTGGAACTAAGGGGCAATGAAAGGCCGTTCTGGATACAATGATAGGTAGATGGATACTACATCAAGTAGATGATAGGATAAATGTGGCTTGAGGAAATTGGTAAAATTAAAAAATATAAACTTCACGTTATCGATAATATGATCATAATGGATCCAATCACACAGGTGGTGAAAATCAAAATAATTTATTTTTAACATCCTTTTCATATTTTTTGACCTTTCTAGATGTAGTTAAGCTAGCTCAGTGAGAATAAGCAAATCAAATGAGACCTCACAATATAAGAGTTGACAGATCCAAGTTCGGAGTGTTTACCTGAAAAGGATGACATATGCCTAATTTAAACACGAAAACGAGCAACTGTGAAAATTTTCACGGGAGTCGGTATTCGTGAGCCTTACACAATATGCGAAATCACATCGCGAAATCACTCGAGCAAGCTACCCAACAAAACTGAGTTTCGATTTCGATTTGTAAACGTATATACTGATTTGAGAAACACTGAGTCAAGTTTCATTTTCCATGTTGATCTAAGCTTGTTTGATAGTATTATGAGACAAAGTTTACATTTGAAAAAAAACTAGACGGTATCTAAATGTTGAACAATACCGATGAATAAGTGTTTTTTCATTGTGAAAGTTTGGTACAAAACGAATCCCAGACCACCTAATATATTAGGTGAATCATTGCTCAGGACAAAAGGTACTATGTCCAAAAGTTCGCAGTCTGTGAATTATTATTGCGTATCTAAAACACATATTTTTCTGAGTAAACCATGATTTGAATAAAAGCTCTGTATAGATCAATAGTGATAGATGTGAACGGTAGTGTGATTCTATTGTCTAACTTGTAACTCGGCAATGCCGATCAAAAGATCATACCTTTCATTAAAATCAATGTGAATAATAATACAGTTTCACATAAAGAAAAGACACATTGATAAGAGAGCTTTCAGTTCAAACACAATAAGCAACGCTTTAAATTAGTTTTTGGATATCGCAGTATTAAATGTGTAGTATAGCGCCTCCACAGAAATAAACACAAGCTTGTGCCGGGCATGTCTAAAAAGCTCATGACTTTTATGCACCTTCTATATATTGAAGGAATCTAGAAGTAAGGTCATCACATAAACTGTTGGAATACGAGCTGTGGATATTCGCGATTGCGTTGGCCTCTTCTCAGCATTAAAGAGGTCCCAAGATATTTGATCCAAAATACACATCTCCGTTGGATGTTGTCTATACGCACGTTGACGATTTCAGTCATATTCATATTGCATAAGACTTCAATGCACATTGACTACGATATTCAGAATGCTGCGTGATCAGGGTGACTTACCGACAGACTTGAATGGTGCGTTGGTTGAACTTGTTAGACAAAATGAAGACAAATTTTAGCATCATGTTTTCCTGTTTATTGAACTTTAAACTGTAATGGAAGTGGTTGTTATAAATTACATAGAAATAACAAGTGAAATGAATGTCTTTAGGAGGATGATTCGTGCATGAAGAATGTGTTTATGAGAATTCAGGGACGAAAATAGTTTCTGCCTAACGGAGAACCAGTGAATGTAGTTGAACGACGATTTGCAAATATATTGAATTGCATAACGAACAATACACTTGCCTTAGGTCTGACTTATGTATTTCCACTATATTTCCATGAATGTTTTTTGATTTCATAGAAACATTTTGAATATTTGAACTTGTTTTTATTTATAGCAATTATTTTTCCTGCATTGATCGGACAATACAATCTGTAAACGTTTATTTTGATGAAGTATTACTTTTCTAAACTGGATTTTTTAAGTTCTCAAGATGTTATTGTTTTTCTGAACAAAGGACAAAACTGCACTACATTTATCCTACTGAGCTTCAAATGTTTAACATCATCTAGATACCACTTATTGAATTCGGCCTGTGATCAGTAAACTTGCTTTAATTTGTTTCTTTAGTAACAATAGCTAAAGAAGGGAAGATGACTGCCTAAAATTAAATTTGGACACTAACTGAACATCGTAATGAGTGTATTTTTTATCGAGTCTACAGAGGCTGACTGAAACCTACGGCTTAACTAACTATTCACCTCTTCCGAAAATATTATTCACTAGTCTTTCGACCTTGCAATCTACTTGCTTTTATCTTGGTTGTTTCTATTCAAATATGTGAGTGCATCGCTGACTTCGCCTATTAATTATTATTCTTAATTATTGTCCCACTGTAAATAACTGGCGATAAATCACTACATCTTCACCATCCTCCCTTCACCTGTATGTACGCTCTTCATTATTTTGTCTGTCCGCCTTATTACTTATTATTCTTGTGATCGATGACAAAAACGTTGATCACAGCAAAAGCAGAAAGCGTTTAGCTGTTGAAGTCAATTTCCATCTCAATTCATTTTTAGTGGGTTCAATATTTCCGTCGATGTATTAACGACTAGAATCAGCAAGTCTTTTGAGGTGCATGAAGATCTTGAAAAAATATTCTTTAAAATTCGTACATGAATGAAAATTTCTGGGCAAAGAGAGATTGCACACCACAGAAAAATCCATGTGTGTTGTGATCAGCAGAGATCAGTGAATTTCATGAACGATTTTCAATGAATTATTTGATGCGAGTTATTTTATTTGCATTATTACACTGAACAGTTAGTTTCGTTCATATTCATTTCGGTGTTCTTTTCTATGTAAACTGGAAGCAGCCTTAGTAGTAGTAAAATAATCATTTCAAGTAATATCTCTTTAAATAACTGCTGATGAGTTCACATATTTCTGTAAACGATTTATTTTAATTTGGTCAGTTCATAGTCGAATTATTATTCTGTGGAAATATCTGTATGAAAGTGTGAGAAGTTTTATTTATCTGTCCATCACTCAATTAGCATGTAAACTCAACACATTTGCTTGTCTCTGTTTCGGAATAATAAAAGGATTCCTTTTAAGAATTGTTTGATTTCATGATTCATATGAAGTTCGACAATTTCGCCTATTCGTCTCCCGTTATTGTTGCTATTACTGTTATGACAGGTATTAAAACTGTTCGACAAAGAATTATTGCGTTTAATCTAATATTCGTATTTATCACACTAACATATAGTCTTTTCTGTTCCATACTATTTTATTCTTTAAGTTTATTATAATCAATTTACCTCAGGAATACCTGTTGTTTATTCTTCTTTTTAAGTTGACGGTTTGATCAAAATCAGGTTTAAAATATCCAACTTTCAAAAGGTCAACTAATAACAATTAGAATACTTTAATTGAATATTTTCTTGTCAATATTGAGCAACGCATAAATAAGGTCAGTTTCTCATATCGACGTATGTTAGCAAAGTATTTAGACAGTTGAACATTAGAGAGAAGTCGCTCATTTTCTATGGTTTGATTTATTCAAAGTAAAAAAAACTTTTTATCCCTATATGTAAATGAGCTTCAGTTAGGTTCAATCAATATGGTACACAAGAACAAGTTGAAGAAAATAATTTTCCTACAGCGATTTGGCCGAGCGACATTTGTTTGATTTGGTAGTGTGTTCTGTATAAAAGCTGAATGCTATTATGATCCGAACAAACCAACGGATAAAGCTTTTCAGTCATACACACATACACACAAATGTTTGCCGTACGCCTCAACCTAATTTATGGACATTTTCAAACGTGAGATCAAAATCTTCACACTCTTTTCTATCTTTTGATCGATCGTAACCATAAATATAGAAACCGTATCATGATACTAAGCAAACGTGGGGCAAATCATTGAAGCAGGATTGCCGATAAGTGTATCTACTTGTACAAATGTTTTTACATTATCAACTCAACAGTGCCTAAATCATTTGTGAGGAACGAAAGTGTTCTAATCTTTGTTTTACTATATATTACAAACAGATTCATATGAACTCATGCTGGTCACACATACTTATAAAAGATTTGTGTGAATATATATATACTTAGTCCAGGAATGTGCCTTGTGAATTTATTTATTCGATGTGTAGTCAAAAAAGAATCCAGATAAACAAAGATGTGAATCAATCGAATCGCCAGCAAAAGCACAACAGTGTTACTAATAAGGCTGAGATCACAATTTACCGCATTTTGATATTATATGTACTCGTAATGGATGGAACAATTTTTTGATCTGCCAGAAAGTCACTAGCTAAATGCTGTAAGTGAACAGTTTTCTCTGTTTGTGTTACCATGATAGTCACATCAAATAATGTCTGGATGATAGAATACAAGTTCAAGTACAAATAACACTGAAGTAAACATCAGATATTATGATTATTGTAATTGTAAAAATGATTTGGAATGAAGTTATGAGTAAATATCATGAACAAATCAATCTTATTACAGTTTGTGATCACGTAATATATATTCTACATAAATAATAAAGTACACGTTCACATTTATCAAACTATTTGATGAATAAGAATAAATTATCGAACATTGTTCGAAGATGCTTCAACGAGCATGCCTATTATACCAACAACAATAGAGGAAATAATTGACATGAAATTTTGTCATAATAACTAGTATCAAATATATAAAGGTGTAAATAACTGTCAAATAAAGTGCAGAGTAATCTTCCAGTGTGATGTTTTGCATTAAATAATATGATGTCCATGCAATTATCTGTAATTGTTAAGAGAGTCATTTTTAGAAAGACATAAGTAAGCTAATAATTATCATAGTAATTAGTATTAAATAATTAAACACATAGCACTTACTTATTATAATGGAGGACATTCACGAATCTAGTGAATGCACACTGACTAATACCTTGAATTGATTTAAACACTAGAAATGGGCAGTAAATGCTTTGTTTGATCATTTGATTATTCAAATATCCTAAGACAACAACCATTTTGTTGACAAAGGAAACAAATATACACTCAAATCTTCACTCACCCACTTCTCGCTTACAGGCACGATCATGTGGTGCGGGAACAGCTGATGTACCATTTAAAATTATAACAAAGTTATAGCGTCAGTATGGAGCATGAAATTTTACTGTTCACAGTGTACATAGAGAGGGACATTAAAAACAGTTGCTTATCAGACACTTACGATGAACGTTGCTCCACACCAACAAATGGTGGACAAAATCGGAAACGTTATCTAAAATAAAATAGAACAATATATTTCATTTTTCATCATTTTGTGAATATTTTATTTGCATTCATACAAAGTTATTCATTACCAGATATACTGACTGCTATGTATAAACTTCTATAGTTGCAAGAAAGGATATGAGCATATTTGCTCAATAAACATCATTGCTTCTCAACGTTCATAATAGGAAATCGTCGCTTCTTCCTGGACAGTTGTACGTCACGAAACTGAAAATTTTTATGTTCGCAAATAAAATGTTTGCGTAAAGCTTTCTTTCGGTCAACAACACCTTAATGAATGAACATGAATTTATTTTGAGTATTCCTATATTCTAGATAACTAAGATATACATAAATTTGACTTTTTCTTCTTATTTTATAATGCTTGGTTATTAGGTGACATACATGATTTCCCTACAACATCAGATCAGTAAAAACGTTTGATACATTGTAGTCGATAACTAAGAACTACTTACATAAGCCGGTTCCGAACAGCCAAGGATTAAACTCAAAATGCTGCAGATGATTCCAACTGTCAGTAATGCACTGCCTACCGAAAATAATATTATTCTCAAATTTCGTGAAAAACTTTTCATTCTGTCACCCAATATAAAAGCCGAGATCAATTCTCCAAATGGTAAAATCGCCACAATGATTGGTTCATACCACTCACCACAATAGGTTATCAACCCAACACCAATAATCATCATAATCAACTGAAAATTAAGGACAAAATGTGTTATTTTACAGTGAGTGAGTTAGTGAGTGATCCATCGTTTTTTCTGAGTATTATTGCTTAAAAGTGAATTTTTTATGCATTGTTGTGTATGTAAGCTGTTGTGCATCCAGGTTTACCATATTGAAATGAAGATATAGTACTTGAATGAATCTACATATTTATCTCACATATAGGTGTACCGTCACCGTTTTCGTGTGACGAATATCGCATATTAAAATGATAATATAATGAGAGCACAAAACAATCTCATTAGCTGGATACAACCTTACTCGAGTGCATGAAATGGAAAATCGAAATCGAAATAAAATTTGTAGTATCACAAACTATACTGAAGCAATAAAGATTAAAAAAATAGCGTAAGTAATCTGTTTTTGTGCTTCTCTGTGTTGTCATTGTCGCAACAGCGATGCAAACAGTTATTATAACAATGTTTTATTTATCTGTTGAAACAGTGATGCACATCCAATATATACTCTTCAACAGTCAGCTACATTCATCAATCACCAATGTCACAGTCATCTCCTTCTACAAAACAGCTGTGTTTATTTTGATGTTCTCACATAAGTATAAAAATTATTCTGTACATAAAAATGATGGAAAAGTAATGAAACGTCTGCGAACTGAATCGAAATATGTAAAAATCATCAACCAAAATTCAAATAATGTTTGACTTGCGGTTATAATCATGATGATTGTATTTCTTATAGATGGTGTGTGCAATGCCTTGATGAATATTATGATCAGTGCCATAGTTAGAGCGATAATGCTGTAATGTGAAAATAAGACGTACAACAAAATAAATTTAGGCGTAGATTGAGCAAATAATGGGTTATCAGCACTTCTATCTATATGCAACAAATAGTCTGCAATTCAGATGCGCAACAATTTTGTGTTTTTGTGTTCGAAAGATAATGGAAGAATGAGGCAATGCTAATATTTGCTAGATGATGACTATGATGATCGGATATTAAAATATTACAAAATGCAACAACTTCCACTGAGGTCTTCATTGTTGTTTCTTTTTTTGGATTCTGCATTGAATCAATTTTCACAATCAGTTGAACAGTTAAGGAGACGTTTGACAATATTTATGTGCAAAATAAAATCATTCAAAGTTTTCAACCTTCATAACTTACATTATAACGATACCAGATATCACTTGTGGCTGTTTCCATTCAGTTGAGTTGAATCTTTCAGGTGAAGTGATGAATTTTCGAAGAACGACAACTACTTACATGCAGGATGTCATTTCCGGACAGATGTTCCTAAGATTTTCTTCTGATATTTTACCGAATGACCAAGTTTGCAAGTGTAAAATATCCAGACTTAGCAGTATCAGCAACTCCATATTCTGGTAAATTTTAGGAAATGTTAGTTACAAGCAATCATGATACGTAGATTCATGGATTACATAAAAATACGAATACTTATTTCGACACTTATTTCCAGCCGTTTATTGACAAGTAAACATTCATATGCACATCTGAGTTGTAAGAAGGTAGTTGAAAATTGCTGAATTATGCACCGATGTGAGCAGATTTAAACCGACATGCAGTCAAAATTATGATACATTGTCTATCTGTCTTCTCAGTAATCAATCTATCCACATTTATATCTGCCTCTGTGTCTGAATATCTATTTATCCATCTATCTATCAATCAGTGAACCTCTTCATATAAACGGAATAAATGCAATTCATTGTCTTGGTGCAATCATGCAGTTACTGACTAAATTAAATCATCGAACTGAATCTTAGGCTATAGTCTGTTCAGAAAATTTATAAACTCACATCTCTCCTCTCGAGCGATCAGTCAATACGATCCAATACACTCTCTGACATTTATAAACGCATCCGTAATTTATTTCGAAAAACATATTGAATACTGTATTACTGAACTTTGGACCAAATGACAATGAAAAAATCCATGAATAACAGCGTATTCTGAAATTCAATACTAAATACACTGAAACTGATCAAAGAACACATGAAAATACCTGGAAATTGAAAAAATGAACTTTATTTTTATTGACAAGAGAATGTATCCATCAGATAAAAAATTCATGTTCATCATTTTCATAACGTTTTTATTTTTTAAGCTTGCTTAAGTGGTCACAATCATCAGATCTCATACATCATGAACATAACCTTGTTAACATTGGTGTTTAATGATGAGGAGAAGTGCTTATCAAACAGCTTATCACCGAAAATTTATCAGTTTGGTTTATTGATGTGGATAGTGATGGTACACGACCAGTTGCTAGATGACGTATTAGATTCCATGTCAATCAACATTAATGGAAAGTAACTAGCTTTCGATACATTTAAGCCACATATTAATAAGTGTTTGTGAGATTTTGTTGACACATGTCAGACCTGGAGAGATAGAATGAACCTTCCGTACAGATTCCTGTTCATCTGAATTGACAGGAATGTTGGCAAAAAGCGTACAAGCAAAGTGAAGCGCATTGGTGAAGTCGAATGATGCAAGCGTCTCGCTCTGAAGTCAACTAATGATGAGCATTGCATGTGAAAACTTAGTAAACACAATAACTATAGTCGATACGATCATCAGATTATTTACAAATATATGTCATTGACTGCGACCTCAAACGTTTTCAACAATCGATGAATAAAGCCGACAGATTGATCATTTGAGTTGCCGGTAGACAATGTTCAAGCACACATGCGCATACCTGTTTAAACTTGCTGGAAGTACAAAACTATGTATGCGATCAAACAGTACGATTTGAAATATTTAGATAAGACGTAAGATGTTCGACTGACACCACCTCATCAAAGTTGGATGTTTTCATTCGACTATCATGAAAGTAGTAAGATAGTCATCGAATAAACCAAAAATTTGTAACATGATTTACCATATAAAAATATTCAAATATTCATATTTTCATATCAAAATTACAGTTTAGACAAACGATTTTTGGCATACTGAATAGGATGTATAATCCGTTGAAACAGACATCATCAAATGCTGCCATTCACATCAATTACCAAATATCTTTCCTACACATGCAAAGTCCCGCATGAAGTTAATGCTAAGCTCGTCCCGTATTTATTGCTAATCAGTCTGAAACCAGCCGATCGCCTGACAAGTTAGGTGGATGAAATAATTTTAGGAACAAATGATCAACGTTAAATTACCTCATACTTTAACTGATCCTTCAGCAAAAATATTATCGGGCCATTAATTACATGTGTGTAACATGTATACTCCTGGTCATTTGTTTTCATTAGATAGCGCTATTGTATACTGAATTGAAGCAAGACTCAGTATGATTATTCATGCGCTTAAATGATTATCAATGAGTGATCGGTGAGAAGCTACTTACATGGCTTTCAGTATCTGGAGATCCGTTTATTATAAGGGGTTTAAAATTCTGGTCTCTTATGAACTGACAATCATATATCGTGTTATGATGCCTATAAATTCATTTCCGTCTTGCTGCACATAATAGTAACATAGAAAGCCGAAGCTCAAAGAGAAGCATGATCACGTACACAAATTTGCAGTTTCAGCAGAGAAGAACATCCAAATTTTCGACCTTGAACTGATCAAAAATCAAGAAATGTAAAGAAACTGTAAGTAAAATATAACATAGCTGTGTAAATCAAAAGTGATCAAAATAAGAAGAGCTTGTATGTTTATTACTTTGAGATTTTAAATCGAACGTATTTTTGTAAAAACTGATGCTTATTTTGTTCATGGGGCTGATTACTTCTGCCTCTACTTTTCTCATGCATTTCACTCAGTGTCTTACCGTTCATCTGTACTGTTCAAATGAAAAAAATTGCTTTCCTAAAACACTTCCGTATTCGAAATTTCAATAAAAGTTCCTTAAAAACGAGATCGTTTGGCAGCATACCCAAGAGGTAAATTGGACCTCTATTTCAACAATATTGCACCTGATTGAATCGTTGGCCAATATAGTTCTAATTAATTACAAGTGTGTGACAAGATGTTTTATTTGTCCACGTTTAAAGATAAACAATAACGACCGAAGTAGGACTCAACTATCTAGTTTACAACTTTTCAGTGCCAGTAACGGCGCAATTTTTTTCCATATAAATCATCAATATGTCACGAGTTTTCAAAGCAAGGGCACAATTTTGAAGACATAAATTGGAGAGTTCCTAGGTCAATACAATAAGGAAAGGAATTGAATTAGTTTTTGTACGTCGCATTCTGAAAGGTGCGGTAGAGTGATTCCTACTTATTGACCACACTACCATTTCGGCCAACATAACTAATCCGAATTCGACGTTGTCCGCAAGCAGGAGGATGAAATCTGTCATAGAATTGCCAAACGGACTCTCTAGTGGACTCGTCATCTCTTCTTAGAACATGAAACCAGACATGAAACAGATCGATTCCATGATCATTTCCGCACACTCAAATTTTGACTCCGTAACATCGGTAAAAGGAGCGTGTAATCATTTCTGAAACTTATTTTTCACAGCTTGTACAAATTTAAAGTGTAAAAGCACTGTCATCGCTGGATGAATTATTAGATTGGAAGTATTCCAAAATCAAACAAACATTTTTTGAAAGGTAGCTACAACCTTCGCACAGCG
>OX103975.1:21945081-21973090 GCA_944470395.2 Schistosoma turkestanicum | reverse complement strand
ATTGAGCTTCAAATGTTTGACATCATTTAGATACCATTTATTGAATTCGGCCTATCATCAGTATACTTGCTTTGATCACAGCAAAAGCAGAAAGCGTTTAGATGTTGAAGTCAATTTTCATCTCAATTCATTTTTAGTGGGTTCAATATTTCCGTCGATGTATTAACGACTAGATACAGCAAGTCTTTTGAGGTGCATGAAGATCTTGAAAAAATAATCTTTAAAAAGTCCTACATGAATGAAAATTTCTGGGCAAAGAGAGATTGCACACCACAGGAAAATCCATGTGTGTTGTGATCAGCAGAGATCAGTGAATTTTATGAACGATTTTCAATGAATTATTTGATGCGAGTTATTTTATTTGCATTATTACACTGAACAGTTAGTTTCGTTCATATTCATTTCGGTGTTCTTTTCTATGTAAACTGGAAGCAGCCTTAGTAGTAGTAAAATAATCATTTCAAGTAATATCTCTTTAAATAACTGCTGATGAGTTCACATATTTCTGTAAACGATTTATTTTAATTGGGTCAGTTCATAGTCTAAATATTATTCTGTAGAAATATCTGAATAAAAGTTTGAGAAATTTTATAAATCCGTCCATCATTTAATTTGCATGGTAAGTGAACAGATTTGTATGTCAATGATTCTGATTAATAGAAGCATTCCCTTTTGATTTCATGATTCGTATGAAGTTCAACAATTTCGCCTATTCGTCTCCCGTTATTGTTGCTATTACTGTTATGACTGATATTAAAACTGTTCGATAATCAATTATTGCGTTTTTATTTATTATTCGAATTTATGACACTAACATATAGTCTTTTCTGATCCATACTATTTTATTCTTTATGTTTATGATTATCAATTGACTTCAGGAATACCTGTTGTTTATTCTTCTTTTAAAGTTGACGGTTTGATCAAAAACAGGTTTAAAATATCCAACTTTCAAAAGCTCAACTAATAACAATTAGAATACTTTAATTGAATATTTTCTTGTCAAAATTGCGTAGCGCATAAATCAAGTCAATTTCTCATATCTACGTATGTTACCAAAGTATTTAGACAGTTGAACAGTAGAGAGAAGTCGCTCATATTCTATGGTTTGATTCATTCAAAGTAAAAAAAAAAATTTTATCCATATATGTGAATGAGCTTAAGTTAGGTTGTATCAATATGGTACACAAGAACAAGTTGAAGAAATTAATTCTCCTATTGCGATTCGGCCGGGCGACGTTTGTTTGATTTGGCAGTGTGTTCTGTATAAAAGCTGAATAACATTAGGATCCGAACAAGCCAACGGATAAAGCTTTTCAGTCATACATACATCCACACAAATGTGAGCCCTAAGCCTTAACATAATGTATGGACATTTTCAAACGTGAGGTCAAAATCTTTAAACTGATTTTGTCTTTTGATCGATCGTGACAATAAATACAGAAACCGTATTTTGATACTCAGCAAACGTGGGACATATCATTGAACCAGGATTGCCGATAAGTGTATCTACTGGAATGAGGACAAATGTCGACAGTCGTATTACCGTTTCGTGGTCGATAATCAGATGTAAGCAATTCATTAATGGGCATCAGAATAACGTTTATTCCTATTCACTGCCACTTAACCTTTATAAGTAGATACTGCTTATTCAGATTTGTGTACAAATGTTTTGACATTATCGACTCAACATTGCCTAAATACTTTGTGAGAAACGAACGTGTTTTATTCTATGTTTTACTATATATTACAAACAGATTCATAAAAACTCATGCTGGTCACACATACTTATAGAAGATTTATAAGAATATTTATACAGTTAGTCTAGGAATGTGCCTTGTGAATTTATTTATTCGATGTGTAGTCAAAAAAGAATCCAGATAAACAAAGAGATGAATCAATCGAATCGCCAGCAACAGCACAACAGTGTTACTAATAAGGCTGAGATCACAATTTACCGCATTTTGATATTATATGAACTCGTAATGGATGGAACAATTTTTTGATCTGCCAGAAAGTCACTAGCTAAATGCTGTAAGTGACGGGTTTTTTCTGTTATAGTTGCCTTGATGGTCACATCAAATAATGTGTGGATGATAGAATACAAGTTCAAGTACACATAACACTGGAGTGTACATAATAAATGATAATCATTGTAATCGAAAGAATTACATGGAATGAACTTGTGTGACAACAACATAAACAATACAATGTTCTCACAGTTTGTGATCACGTAATATATATTCTACATAAATAATAAAGTACACGTTCACATTTATCAAACTATTTGATGAATAAGAATAAATTATCGAACATTGTTCGAAGATGCTTCAACGAGCATGCCTATTATACCAACAACAATAGAGGAAATAATTGACATGAAATTTTGTAATAATAACTAGTATCAAATATATAAAGGTGTATATGAGAGTCAAATAAAGTGCAGAGTAATCTTCCAGTGTAATGTTTTGCATTAAATAATATGATGTCCATGCAATTATCTGTAATTGTTAAGAGAGTCATTTTTAGAATGACATAACTAAGAATAATGATGATAATAATAATTATTATTAAATAATAGCACCTACTTTATATTATGAGGTATGGAATTTAACAATTAACAGTGTACAGAGAGAGTGACAGCATTTGCATAATTATATAGTGAAATTCAGTTGCTTATCAGAAACTTACGATGAACGTTGCTCCACACCAACAAATGGTGGACAAAATTGGAAACGTTATCTATAATAAAATAGAACAAAATATTTCATTTTTTATCATTTTGTGAATATTTTATTTGCATTCATACAAAGTTATTCATTACCAGATATACTGACTGCTATGTATAAACTTCTATAGTTTCAGGAAATGATATGAGCATATTTGCTCAATAAACATCATTGCTTCTCAACGTTCATAATAGGAAATCGTCGCTTCTTCCTTGACAGTTGTACATAACGAAACTGAAAATTTTGATGTTCGCAAATAAAATGTTTGCGCAAAGCTTTCGTTCGGTCAACAACACCATTATTAATGAACATGAATTTATTTTGAGTATTCACATATTCTAGATAACTAAGAAATATATAAATTTGACTTTTCCGCTTATTTTATAATGCTTGGTTATTAGATGACATACATGATTACCATTCAACATCAGATCAGTAAAAACATTTGAGTCGATAACTAAGAACAACTTACATAAGCCGGTTCCAAACAGTGGAGGATTAAACTCAAAATGCTGCAGACGATTCCAACTGTGGGTAACGCACAGCCTACCGAAAATAATATTATTTTCAAATTTCGTGGAAAATGTTTCATTCTGTCACCCAATATAAAAGCCGAGATCGATTCTCCAAATGGTATAATCGCCACAATGATTGGTTCATACCACTCACCACAATAGGTTATCAACCCAACACCAATAATCATTATGATCAACTGAAAATTAAGGACAAAATGTGTTATTTTATAGTGAGTGAGCGAGTGGTCCAGCGTTTTATCTGAGTATTATTGCCTAGAAGTTAACTTTTTATGCATTGTAGTGTATATAAGCTGTTGTGCATCCAGTGTACCATATTGAAATAAAGAAATAGTACTTGAATGAATCTACACCGATGCAAACGGTAATTATATCAAAGTTTTATTTATCTCCTCATACAGTCTCCTATGATGCAGATCAAATCATTATTCTTCAACAGTCAGCCTCATTCATCTATCATCAGTTTTACAGTTATCTATGTCTCAAAAACAGCTACGTTTCTTTTGATGTTCTCATGTATGTATGAAAAATATTCTGTACTTCACAGTGAAGCATGACGAAGATCGAAATGTAATGAAACCTCTGCAAACTGAATCGAACTATGTAAAAATCATGAACATAAATTCAAATAATGTTCGACTTGCGGTTATAATCATGATGATTGTATTTCTTATAGACGTTGTGTGTAATGCCTTGATGAATATAACGATCAGAGCCATAGCTAGAGCGATAATGCTGTAATGTGAAAATAATACGTACAACAGCATAATTTGAAGCGAAGGTTTGGCAAATAATGTATTATCAGCAGTTCCGTCTTTATGCAACAAATAGTCAGCAATTTAGATGCGCAACAATTTTGTGTGTATGTGTTCGAAAGATAACAGAACAAAGAGACAATTTGAATATTTGATAGGTGATTGTTATGATGATTGGATATGAGGCTCTTTTAAAATGCAACAATTTTCACTGAGGCCTTCATTATTACTTCTTCGTTTGATTGTGCAATGAATCAATTTTCACAATCAATTGATCAGTTAAGGAGACGTTTGGCAATATTTATGTGCAAAATGAAATCATTGAAAGTTTTGAACCTTCATAACTTACATTATAACGATACAAGATATCACTTGTGGCTCTTTCCATTCAGTTGAGTTGAATCTTTAGATGAAGTGATGAATTTTCGAAGAACGACAACTACTTACATGCACAATGTCATATTGCTACAGATGCTTTTCGGATTTTCTGCTGATGTTTTACCGAACGACCACGTTCTCCAGTGAAAAATATCCAGCGACTCCATTTTCTGGGTAATTTAATGAATGTTAGGTACAAGTAATCATGATACGCTGATTCATGGATTACATAAAAAAATGACTACTTATTTGGTCACTTATTTCCCTCACTTTCAGCTGTTTTTTGACAATTATACATTCATATGCACTTCTGGGTCGTAAGAAGGTAGTTGGAAATTGCTGAAATATGCAACAATTCGAGCAGATAATAACCGACATGCAGTCAACATTATGATGCATTGTCTATATGTCTTCTCACGAGTCAACCTATACACAAGTAAATCTGCCTCTGTGCCGGACTATATATTTATCCGTCTATCTATCAATCGGTTCACCTCTACATATGAAGTTCTTGGTATTGGCGCGATTATGCTGTAACACACTAAATGAAATCATCGAACTACATTCTAGGTTGATGTCTGTTCGGAAAATTTATAAACTCACATCTCTTTCCGCCAGCGTTCAGTCAACACAATCCAATACACTCTTCGACATTTATAAGAGCATACGTCAATTACTTTGAAGCACATATTGAATACTGTAATACTAAACTTTGCACCAAATAACAATGAAAAAATACACGAATAACAGCGTACTCTGAAATTTGATTCTAAATACAATGAAACTGATCAAAGAACACATGGAAAATACCTGGAAATCGAAACAATGAACTATATTTTTAATTACAACAGAATGATGCGATCAGATAAAAAAATTCATGTTCATCATTTTCATACAGTTTTCATTTTTTTAGGTTTGCTTAAGTGGTCCCAATCATAAGTTATCATTCACCATGAACATAAACTTGTTAACATTTGTGTATATAGATGATGAGAAGTGCTTATCAAACGCCAAATCACTGAACATTTATCCGTTTGGTTTATTTATGTGGATAGTGATGCCACACGACCGGTCGCTAGATGACGAATTAGATTCCATGTCAATCAACATTTATGTAAAGAAACTAGCTTTCGATACATTCAAGCCACATATTTATATATTTTTGTGAGATTTTGGTGACATATGTAAGGTCTGTAGAGATACAATGAACCTTCCCTACAGATTCCTGTTCATCTGAACAGACAGATATGGTGGCGAAAAGCGTACAAGCAAACTGAAGGCATTTATGAAGTCGAATTATTCAAGCGTCCCGCTCTCAAGCGTTACAATATGTATTTTTAGTCAGCTAATGATAGGCTTAGCATGTGAATACTGAGTAAGCACAATAATATTCCTATAGTCGATACAATCATCAGATAATTTATAAATATATATCATTGAAATATTTCAACAGTCGATGAATAAATCTAACAGAATGATCATTTGAGTAGACAATGTCAAAGCATACATGCGCATACGTGTATGTAAGTCTTTCAGACAGTACGATTTGATATAACTGGATAAGACGTTAGATGTTCGACTGACACCACCTCGTCATAGTTGGATGTTCTCATTCGAATTTCATGAAAGTAGTAATATAGTCATCGAATAAACCCAAAATTTGATACAATATTTTCCAAAGCATTCTTATAAAAATATTCAAATATTCATACTTACATATCGAAATTACAGTTCTGACAAATCTTATTTGGCATACTGAAAAGGATATATATTCTATTACAACCGACCCGTTGAAACAGATATCATCAAATTCTGCCATTCACTTTCATTACCAAATATCTTTTTACACATACAAAGTGATTTATGAAGAAAATGCTCAGCTCGTCCCGAATTTAGTGAAAGTGAGTCTAAAACCAGCCGATCACCTGATAAGATTGGCATCGCAAAGTACACAAATTTACAGATTTTGCTCAGAGGAACGTCCGAATTTTGACTTTGAACTGTTCAAAATCATGCAATTCAAAGAAACTGTACGTGAAATAAAACATAGCTGTGTAAAACAAAAGTAATCACAGCCATTGAAAGAAAGCGATGTTCAAAATAAGAACACATTGTACGTTTATTACTTTGAGTTTTTTAAATCAAACGTATTATTTTAAGAACTGATGCACCTTTTATTCATGAAGCTGATTATGTCTGCTTCTAAGTTTCTCATGCATTCCACTCAGTGTTTTATCGTTCATCAGTACTGTAAGAAACATAAAAATTGTTTTTAAAACACTTTCGTATTCGAATTTTCATTTATAGGTCCTTAATAACGAGAACGTTCGTCAAAATACCTAAGAGGTAAATTACATCGTGTGCCAACAGAGTCCTCATTGCTGAAAAGTTTGACAAGATGTTTTAATTTTGAGGATAAACCAAAAGGATTAAAGCAGGACTCACCTACCTAGTATTCAACTTTTCAGTGTCGGTAACAGCGTCATTTTTTCCATATAAATCACCAATATGTCACGCGCTTTTAAAGCAGAAGCACAATATTTCAGACATACGAACTATTGAGCTTCAGGTTCAAATACAATAAAGAAAGGAATTGAATATGTTTTTGTGTGTCACAGTCAAAAATATGTGGTAGTATAGTGATTTTTACTCATTGAGGACACCACCATTTTGAAAAACAGAACTAATCTGAATTCGACGACGTCAGCAAGCAGGGGGATGATTTCAGTCATATAATTCGATCAACATTTAGCATTGAGCAATCATGTGACAATCTAGTTCAAAGGCATGCCAAACGGACTCGTCAACGCTTCTTAGAACATGAAAAAAAGGACGTGAAACAGATCGATTCCATAATCATTTCCGCACACCGGAATTTTGACTCCGTAACGTTGGTAAAAGAAGCGTGTAATCATTCCCGACAGTTATATAAACGCGTTGCCTAATTTTTCATAGCTTGCACAGTTTTGAATGGTAAAGGCACTGTCATCACTGGATGAATTAGTAGATTGGAAGTTTATTTAAATAAAACAAACATTTTTCGAAAGATAGATTCAACCTTTGCACAGCGAAAGCCAAAGTATAATCAAGGTCTTTAAGCCCTTCAAACAGGGAAATCAGCATAAGCAGGTGATCAAAAACAGAAATTCTTAGGCATATTGCATAACAGATGACTGCAACATTGGTCAAAATATATTCTTTGTATTGTATGGGTTATTATACCAGAAAGATGAATTGAAGCGACTCCATGACATATGTGGAATCAAATAAAAGTTGGACAGCATGTCTTGAAGAACAATTATCGTGCACAAAAGAACTCACTTACCGGAAGCGGGTGATGTAAAGTGTTTTTAAATGTCAGGATTTTGCAAATTATACATTACTGCTCCAGCAGCAAAACAATATATATTGATTATTTTATATCTCAGTGCTTATATTTGTGACTATCATGTGACAAGATAATGAAATGGACAACCTAATTTTTATGCGTAATTCGTGACCTACAAACATGTCCAATATGTACCATTGTACTAGTTAGTTATTTCTTGTCAGTTTGTTGAGTAAAAATATCATTTGTATCCTCCAACAGTTCTGCGATGATATTCATCCATTTTGAAAATTGCTTAGTCATTTAGAAAACAGTTTTTCTTGATTGCTATTACAGCTGTACACGATAAGCATATGATCATTATGACAATGTGAAATACAGAAATTTCCACAATTTCCTTTTTTGTTAGACATAAATTGATTTGTTCGAATTCTTAGTGTTTGAACCTACGGAAGTTAGTGATCTTCAGTTTTCAGCTAGTAAATGCTAGCTTCAGTAAATGTCGGATGTTTTCGATTGTCTAATGTGCCATTCTGTATAACTTCACTGATAAATGTTTTTGGAAGCACTAGACGTTCAAAATATGTTAGAAAGTCATATCAGTCACAACGATAAGCTGTCACGTGAATGAAAATGTGGGTTATTTTGACGGAAATGAACCTCTTGTACGATTGAGGTACTTAGATTGTTAATTGAACTGTAACTAACTATATATTTGTCTTGTTTTATTTACCGATCATATTCAATTGAATACAATTTATCTGCTAATCAGAATGACTTGAAATCTTATGAACTAAGTTTTTACCTAAAGTGGTTATACGCAGTCAACCTTTATTAAGCCGTACTAAATATATGTGAACATGAAGTACTTGTAATACTGAAGGATCGAGAATTGGTTTAGTTTACATTTATTAGTCCACAATTTCGCGTATTTCTTGTTCTGAGAAGCTAATCCTTTGCTGCTAGTTACAAATGCGTCTTTCGACTTACTACGTTATATATTCACCCTCGATCGAATAACTATTTGATACTAAATCTCTGTTGAACAATGTTTAATCATTTTCATTATTTTTATCGATTTTATTTTCTGCCTATCGCAGGTTACTTTTGATATGTAAGTGATATTCACTACAAAATCAATTTTATATAGTCCATCAATGATAAAATGGTATACCCGTTTAGTCGATTATTTATGGCAAAGATGTTTACACGAAAGCGCAAGTACGACTCCTGAAGTGGAATTCCTACAAACAACTTTCGGTTTCAAACTAAAACCCTCAAACCATAGACTTCTTTGACGACATTCAATTCACTCAATTTAATTAGTTCATGATCTTTCAGAACAGAGGATCGATCACATGTAGTTAGTATCTAACCGGCCTAATTGCCTATACGGAAGGAATTCCAACAAGAGAAGGAAAGTATGATACGACCTGTAGTGTTCAGGTAGTCAGCTCGAGTTAAAGTAGACGTAATGCATCAAATAGTGTAGTAAATTTTTGGTGACAGTAATATATAATACATATTGACCAAACATCTTGAGGGAAGCATCAACATTATCCATGAGTAATCGTCCATCAATAATATCATGATTACGGATATCACATACGTTAGGAAAATATTTCGCGACAGATAAAAAATGTATGATGATGTATTCATGTTTTCGGTGAAACTGAACAATCTCAACAGCATGATAATAATAGTTAGCATGTCCACACCACTTAACAGCTTCCTAGTTAAATTCTCGGATATTTATAGGGCGATCGTGATTAGTTGAGCTCACCCCTATTAAATTGAAGGCTAACTCTCACAAATCGATTGATGGTAGTCGCGCGAAATCGATGATGAATTGAAATTATCAGTCAAGAGTTTTATGAGGTGAGCATTTACGTCCGAGAATGAGAGTTTTAGGTTAGACTTTCATTCAGATTGTTGTTGATACGCAATTATCAAGAGTACCTTATTTGGAAAATTACGCATGTTTGGATTGCGAAATTCCGAAATTGATCTGATAAAGATGGCTATTATATGATGATCTGGAAGTTTTGTCATGCATTATTTCGTACACTCAATCTTCTTCGCACCATGATGTTTTCGCTAGTGTGTATCTCAATCAGCTTCAACTGAGATACCAAATGACGTCCTTAAACGTGTACAAACTGTTAGCCCACTCCTTCTTATCGCTGGTTGTGGCGTTTAATATAGCAACCGTTTCGTGATACCAAGAAATCCTTTTAGAAATCATTGAATCAGATTTGTTGCAAAAAAGATCATATGGGGATAAAGAAAACCAGAAATCGGGGATAGTCCATTTTGACATATAGAAATCGATAATCACATGCAAGCGATTCAGTAATCGACATCTTATTAGTGGTGATTATCATCCATAGCCAATGTGACTGTTATATATCATTCCTACTTGTTCTGTTGATTGAGAAGACCTGTTTAATTTTACTAGATTTGAATTTTTAACTCAGAGTTTGTTGAATCGTTTGTCAGGGACCGACATCAACAGTTCACGTTTTCCTGCTTTTATCAGCTTGACTCACTGTGTTTCATGCTATTACGATATACACATACAACATTTTCGTGTCTATGTATATGCACGACCCAGAAATATTTCTTTGTATTTCCTTTACTCAAAGTGCTGTCGTCGACTTATGTGGATATGCGAACTGATGAATCAGTACGATCTAAATCGACAAAAATGCAGTACAACCTAGAGTTCTTAGATCGAAATTTCCGTAAAACATTATAACTCGTCCTTGGCGAAGCAATCTCATGATCGACAGTTGAAGCAGTCGTCCCAACGGTTGGTGTAACCAGTTTCGCTTTCAGGTTCTAATCATGTAATCTCCGGGTGATGGCATTTCGGATAAAAGATACATAAAAATGAAGTTCAGAATAGATGCTATTATAGTTTGTGGTTTCAGGAATTATTCGCAACGAAGTTCTGAGATACCATCAATGTCAAATCAATCACATTACAGTTTTGAAAGACTTAGTGAATATTCTCCATATCTAATCAAAAACATGAATACATTTATCAAAGTAGTTTATGAAAAGCAATCAATCTATGAACGTCGCCAATAATTACTTCAATCAGCATTTACTTTTAGACAACAACAATAATAAAAATACTTGACATGAAGATGTGAAATAATCAACATTATCATAAATTCGGCCGAAAGTATAAAAGTCATTCAAACTACAGAGTTGTCTTTCAATATAACATATTTGGTCATATAGTGTGTTGCAATTATAATCATCTAAAATTGTAAAAACAGTCATCTTTAGTCTCACAAAAAATGAAGAAATTAGGTACATAAAGGAAAAAGAATCTACAATGACAGAATGAGTGTACAATGACTGACATGTTTACATCATTTAAACTCTGCAAATTGCCCGACACTGATTTGTCTGATCTATGAAATTATCTGTGACATTGTCCTATTGGTTTAAAAATTAAACAAAAACTTCATCAAATCTTCACATAATCAACATTTCGCTTCCAAGTGTTCATCTGATGATGTTGTAAATACTGGAGTTCCATTAAAAATCTGTTATGAATGATTACTGAAGGTGTTTCAGATTTCTAGTTTCATTGTGCAGTTTGTGCAGTTTACAATAGGAAATGAACAAAGAATGATATACATATATATATATATATATATATATATATATATATATATATATATATATATATATATATATATATATATATATATATATGTATTTATACATATTCAATCGTTGATTGGAAACTTACGATGAACATTGCACTGCACCAACAAACGCCCGACAAAATTTGAAACAGCATCTAGAATAAATTTTCGGGTCATATCTTTTTGTGAACATTTTATTTGCATTAGTAAAACATTAATCAATAATTATTATAATGACTGATTTTGAGCATGCATTTTGTCAAGTCACAGAATCTAAGCTTCGTGTTCACCTTAGAGATACTATGCAATTCTACTTGTTGTTTGTGTTGATTGGTCTAAAAACAAATAAACTGAACTTTTAATTATGTTCACTGCAATCAACATGCCTGAACTTGAATGATTTGAAGAAATAATGACATCACAACAGCAGTTCCATCAATAACACTCGGTGTACGTTGTATAAATAGAACAGTGACTTCTGTCTTGAAATGTGCGTACAATATTTCGCAATATATCTATTTCTGCATGACAAAACTGGCTCACTGCATAACAGATAAATCTAGCAAATATTCATTGTGTTGTATGTCTCAAAATAGTTGATTGTTTTAGGAAATCCATAGTTAACACACGAATTCCAATCTGTATTCACTTTTAATTCGTTGAATTTGATATTTCAAGGGTAACTTACTTTATGCTCAGGCTAAATCATAATTGAAATGCTGAAAATAATTCCAGCTGTCACCAATACGAAGCAAACTGAAACTATTAGCATCCTCCATTTTTCACCAATTTCTATCATTCTTGGACTCGATAGAACAGCAAAAATCAATGTTGAAACTAAAACAATCGCCGCAATGATCTGTTGATTAAAATCGCCAAAGGCCGTCAGTAATCCAACATCAATAGTCATCATATTCAACTGAAACGTAAACAAGAAACCTCACAGTTTATAGTTTATGCACTAGTGAACGCAATCACAATGATCAATATTATTAACCAATATCTGATCAAGTATTGTTATCAAGTTATCTGTTTGTTAAACGTAATGAATGCTAAGTGTTCTTAGTCCAAGTTCACCGTTTTCATAATTGAGAGAGATATTTCCTTAAAGAGTTCGCATATATATTGCATCATTTCGATGTATTCATGAAAATTTAAAAACAAGGAGAGTACAAAGAAACCCTGTCAGTTGAATACAACTTCTAGTGTAAGCATCAAATGATCAAGTAACATTTTGAAAATAACAAGATTGAAGAATCCCCGAGAAATACAAATTCTAAATCTTGGAATTTGTTTAGTTGACATTATTATGTCTGCAACGGAAAACGTTATTCGAAACAACATTTGTTCAACCTATCGGACAGTCTCTTATGATGTGCACTGAACCTCTTTTCTTTTC
Source organism: Schistosoma turkestanicum (assembly GCA_944470395.2). Lineage (NCBI taxonomy): Eukaryota > Metazoa > Platyhelminthes > Trematoda > Strigeidida > Schistosomatidae > Schistosoma > Schistosoma turkestanicum. The sequence continues at coordinate 21,960,306 of OX103975.1, read as the reverse complement.
ACCTGTCATTTTCAATTGTCGATCATCAGATTCACAGTTATCCCTGACTCACGAATGGATCTAATTCATTTGTTATTGTGAGATGTGCACGTTAATATCAGTATGTCCAAGAGCAAATTTCAACGACGTTCCAGTCGTTATAGAATTTACGAAAACTCAATGGAAATATACGAAGAAATTCATGAACAACATTTAATATAATGTTTAACTAACGGTTATAATCATGATGATGCCACTACTTGTATATGCAGTGTACAATGCTCTGATGAATATAAAAATGATTCCCAATACTATAGCCATAATTCTGAAGTATGAAAATAAAATGTGCAACAAAATTATTTGAAGAGTACAGTGAGCAGAGCTAGAAGTCATCAACGTTTCCCTATGAAATAGATAAAGTTAATAGAACAATTCGACAGTGAGTAAATGATTTTCAGAAAGATTTGATAATAATCGCCGATGAAAAATACAATTGCTTGCTAAACAGGTGCCTTCAATAGGATTTTCTTTAGGAATTGTGTACTGAACAGATTATCATGATTGATCTTTCTAATAAATGGATGATCCTTTATGAGCATATATAAAATAATATTATCGACGATTTTATATGTTTTATGACTTACATCAAAACGATACTAGATTAGCGACGTGGTTTGTCCCACGCAGTTGCATCGAATCTGTTAGGCAAAATGATGATTTTTAAATTACTGCGAATTACTCACGTGCATGAATTTGTAGTGTTACAGACACTGTTGTCATTTTCTTTTGACATCGCACCGAATGCCCATGTTATCATGGTTGAAATATTTAGATTGAATAAATTCATGAACTCCATATTCGAATGAATCGACGTAAATGTTAGATACAGATAAAAATGATAAATCAATACATTAGTTACAAGAACATTTATTAGTCTAGCTTATTAACTTCACTTTCAACGATATTTTTTCAGGTGTGGATTCACGAACATGTTCAATACGTCAGAAAACTAGTTTGACGTTGACATTTTTACCGTTGTAAGCAGAAATCAATTGACGATGGGTCATAATAATGATTTTTTTTCTATCTTTCTACTCACAAATCCATTTGCCTCTGAATATACATGCCTCAATTTCTATCTATCTATATATCTATACATATGAAAGATAAACTGCAGTTCATTGTACTGATTGAAAAAATTCAGACCATAAACGGTAACGGAAAATATGTATCATTTTATAAAAAATTTACAAACTCACGCCAATATTTCTCAACGTTCAGTTAAAACACAATTCAATACAATCACCCAAATTTATAACTGAATACACCAATTGCTTGAAAACACATATTGATTAAAAATTCATCAGAATATTTATAAACTTTGGACTAATGTATAATGAAAAACTATGTGACAAAAAGCAGATTATTTAATTTATTTTAAAAATACAGTGAAATTGTGGAAATGCTTGTAAATGAAAAGAATGTACTATGTTTTAATTGTGTTTAGCTCAGATAAACGATGATTGTCTTATTGCTTTGTGTTTTTAGTTAACTGTATTTAGTTAACAGTTGCTAAAGAGCCTGAAGACAAGCTTGTGCATATTTGTATGTACTGATGATGAGAGCCATCTATAAAGGAAACGTGATGCTAAGTTTCCGATAACTGAATACTGATATTTATTAATCAACCGTAACTGTGTGGAAAATGAGGTTGTTTTCTTACTCCTTAAATTATGTAGAGAGTTTGAACAAATCACCTCGGACAGATTCAAGCGAATAAATGCCCTTCCGCAACTAATTAGTCGAAACAGATCTCATCAGATATTGTCAATGAGAGTATTACTTCTTCTACCATCCATTCTATAACTGGATTGCCAGGAAAAATCCTTTGTGAGTTGAAATCTCAGTTGTTGCCGTCTCTTCAAAGGAGCCGACATGCACATTGCCAACATTAAAATGTAGAACCGATGGCGACGATTCAAGAAGTCCAACTGTTGAGATTTTTGTACGCAATACACTTTCGGAAACATTAGCCATACGGCATCTCCTTTACTAATCACTTTTTCCAGAATCAATCATTCAGTACTTTTTTATCTATTTTAAATATAAAGACTCACGAATGTTGATTGCTATCAGACAGTAAATCGATAGATGTTATTGGAACAGCACTAATAACGATTTCACATGCATCTTGTCGGTCACTAGTAAGTGATCATCAATTGTTAATGACACACCTTTTTACATTTTGAGGCCTATTACATTTCACTGCCTTTAAACTCCAATCCCTAGTATCAAAGACTGCTGACACCCTGACGTAGGAGTTTAGGTACTTGAAAACCGAACAAAAGACGAAATTTCTGGAAATTCCCGTACATCGTACTATCGATCAGCGAACGCTTAGTGTTCAAAAATATCATCCAGGTTACACATCTAATACGGACTGTTGAATATCATTCACACAACTCTGAGATTCAACCATCTTTCACAAAAAGCACTTTGTAGTCTTCGGCTTAAAGATATCCTTGATTTGTGTTGCGTCGTGAACGGCAACATAAGTAAGTGCCGTGTGCTTGTTGAGAGCAGTGGTCGTAGACTGAATGAGTGCCTACAGAGATTTGAGCTGGAGTTCTTTGACTGTTTCAAAGTCAGCTGTCGTATGTCCAACCAAACACTACGGTCGCCTGAGCTGATGTATCAGCTTGACGTCACGCAGTTGCTTGCGTGCTCATTCTTTTCCTTCTGGAAGAAAGGAAGTATCATAGTGTCTTTCGAATGACAGTCGTTGACCTCTGGTACATAAGAACTAGAAGTTCACCTCAAGAACAGCTGCAATGTGGTCTAAGTGTAAGGATCCAAGAGCATCTTCCAACTGCTGGTTCATGATAAGAAAGAACTCAGATAACCGTGTCGTGTGAAAAAACAGGAACAGGTTGAATATCGATAATCTTTGTTAAACAGTCTGTTATACGAGCAAAAAGTAATAAAATTATCGATTGATTCTTAGCTTCTAAGAATGAAAATGTATCGAATGTAGAATAAAAAATAACAGACCCATCAAAAATGACTTGTTTTGCCAGGTGTTTGCGGCAGTTGACGCGTTTCTAGAGTCATTGCTCATTTATGAAAATGCTCTTCGCAAAGTAATCAAGATGAATTTTGTTTACGGCTAAAACTCACAAGATCAGCTGTGATTGATGCTATCAAGATCAAAAAAACTAAAGTGGATATAACCATCGAGGCAACTGAGTAATGTCAGAGACACTGGACACGAGCAATAATCGTTTTAGTACAGTTAAACAAAACAGAACAGTGCAACAATAATTGATAGTATTAATTGCTTCTATTTCTTTAATCGTTTTCGCATCATAGAAAAGTTCCACCACAATATTTTGCACCAACAATGCATGTTAAACTGTAAAGTGGATTGATTGTATTAAGTGAACGAAAAGAAAATACTTGAATAAAATAAATAACACATAGCGTTTCAGTGTGAACAAATATAATGATTACACTTTGTATTCGCAGCCTTATGTGTAGAACAGCTTAGTTAGATACAGTGTTGCTGCCGTTCTTTTTAAAAACACCAAGTAATTGGACATGTTGACAAGCATAATTTGAAGTACTCTCTGATTTACTTCTTGCTGTAGATCTTCATATTTTCCATTGTAACCTCGAATACATCCAGGGACATCAGTAAGTTGAAATATGATGTTTGAGGCAAATTATCTAGACATTTAACAACTATGTGTATTAGTCCGTTAGTATCGCATCATCTTGAAAACGAATGTTCTAGGTCTTCAGTTGCCCAATTCACATTCAGTGGTCATTGATACCTCACAGTATACAGAACGACATATTAAGGTCTTTAAACTCTGAAGTAATACAATTAATTATCTGAAGATTTTCATTAGAAAACTAGATACGTTGTTCAGGTCCCAAATCATTTTATCAAAATACTGAAAAGCTGTCTCATGACGTCACAACGTATAGAATAGTCGCATCAGTCTTTAATAGCCCAGCTCAAGCTAACTCATCATGGTCGCCAGATGATACATATATATGGAACATCACCCTACAAACCAATCATCTCAGTGAGCAGTAGAATTATCAGGTAGTGCGTGAAAGACTGTCGAATCTGTGAGGTGGGTGAGTGGTCTTACTCATTCGTGATTGTGATGACATCGCGTGCAAACTCCAGCGTCCGTTGATGAGTCTTTCAATGTAGAATCGGTTTTTTTCGGAAACTCCAGTTCATGTCGTATCGACGTCTCAATAGCAATGAAGCATTCCGTCTTCAGCTTGACGGTAGTGTACTGTGTGTGGATACATCCTTTTGTTTCCAGGTACGGAAATTCAGTATTTGCAAGTATCCTTGTTTCGGTGCAGAATAACTGGAAACTATTCGAGTTCTGAGTTCCGTCTCTGATGTTTATCCTAAAACAACGACAAATAAACCATCCTGTCACCCATTTGTTAGCAGGTACAACTATAGTTATTCGTGCTCCAATTCTGTGTATTTGAAGTTAATATTATCTTGAGCTAATTTTCTCCGTCGATTTCGGTATAACAGGTATATAAATAACAAGATAGATGTGAAAGAGTTTAAACAAGCATATTTCACACTGTCAACATTTCAAAAGCTTTTAGACTATAAAAATCGACAGTAAACTGAGTTGGCATAACCACCCGGGTATATGAGTGACTTTGAATCAGTTTTTATAAACTTGAAGATGTCGTAAATAAGACAAAGTTAGTAACTTACAAGGCATTATAATTATAGATATTCCTTTCTTTCAATGGTGTTTGATAATTTTGTTTTACATAGCCACGGTTTTAATTATTCTATAGTTTCGATCTTTATTATATGAAATAATTTTATTGCTGTTCAAGTGATACGTTTTTGTTGGACTCCAGAGAACTTTTATACTGAAACATATTCACGTACTTATTACTGTATTCTGACTGATAAATTAATTTATTTGTGAGCGTTTTAACTCGAAAATGTTTATTCTGCAACTTGCAAGTACTTGAACTGTAAAACTGTCAAAGGTATGAACGTCTGTCAAATCAGAGGCTTTAAATTCGTTTATTTGATGATGCTTTTCCCTGCATTATTCGACCCCCAAATACAGAGGTGTATCACTAACACTTGAATGACCACTTAAAACTGATCAACGAAATGCAAAGCAAATCCTTCCTCCGGCTTCTGCGAATTCACGATCTCATCACAACAAATAACCCAGAGTTTAAATCAAATAATTAAGAACGGAATAATTTAATTGTTTAATGAGGATTCAGAGTGTTTCTTTGGTGAAAGTTTTTATGGCGTCAGTGACAATCTACTAAAAATATTATGAGAGACTAATTACGTTCCAGTCGCTAAGCGTAATTGCCCCGCGAATCAATGACAGAGAAGATGATCTAACCCAGAAAAAGGAAAATTCTTACCGATGATTTTTCGGTATCATAGGAATACCGATATCGTGTCACAGTAAAAATGAAAAATTTGTAAGTCTAGTTTAACGAAAACGTGTGCAAACAAAAATTGGAATTCAGTAATATGTACATAACGATAAATATTATTATGAATTATTCGCGCTCTCCTAATAAAAGTGTAGTCATTACAGTAGACGCACTCTTGCAAGTTTCAACATTTTCTATACTTAGGGTTTTCATTCGTCAGGTTGATCAGCAAACATACTTTTGCAAGATGGAAATATTGGTGAACTGGTAGCAATGCCAGATATTCTAGTTTTTATAGAAAGACTTTCACGTAAAACAGTGCCGAAAATAATGAGGCGTTCTCGCTGGTCGAGTCTGCAGGTCATACCACAATGGTGTTTCTTCAGTCTGAGTACGGCGTTCGTGTGGCCCGAGCGGAAAACATCAACAGGCAGGACGAATCAACGTTGGGCTTAAGAACCACAAGCGATGAACATAACCACGTCCAGGATCACAGAGATGCCGAATTTATTCACAGCCAGAATATCGACTAAGTGCATTGACAAGAGTGTTAGTGACCAGGTCAGCTTTCGCCATGATTGACTGAAACCTAACGTACCACAAGGCCGATAAGCAGAGTTGTTAGCTCAGGATAAAAAACATCAAATATAATGAAACGTGTAGCAATCATGTAGTATGTGGTGAGGCCTTATACCGTTTCCTTTGCTGATTGAGAGGTTAGTCTGGAAAGCGTACTCGGCAGCCAGAACTTGGGATGATACTTCCGTTCATATATCGGGATGCGAGCTTTTGACTGCAATCTGATTGACTGTCAAGAGCAGCCTGGTCTGCCACTCTAGATTGCAGTCTCATCCTAGATTGTTCAGATGACCCGTGCTTTTTCCAGGTACTATTGCTAGCCGATTTGAGTGATCTGGCATGAATTCTAAACTCATCACGAAGAGCACACTCATTGACTTGTAGTGGATTGAGACGATAAATGCAGTCCGTGTCGAAGAAACTTGAACAGTAACAGCTGATCACGTGAAACAGTCCTTTGTAAGGTTACCATATATTTGATACAATTCGGCTAGCATTGAAAGGTAAACAATTTTCGGTTTTAGACACAATTAAAAAACGTTTTCGTAGAAGGATAGAACAAGTATCATACCAATGATCGACAAATCCTAACACTCACATTAGAATTTTCTTCTCTACTGCTGATTGTTTTTAATTAAAAAGAAATTTGTCCGTTATTCGACAATTCAGTACTTTCATAGAAGAAGCAAAGTTTTTTGTGTATATTCGATGAATGCAATAGAATTTTTATGAAATTCAAGTGAAAATGCTTAATTTTGATGAGGTGAAGACGATTCAATATCTGACATCCTATCTCATTCTTTCGCCTCAAACTTCACGCAGCACATTGTGTAAGAACTGTTGTAGCAACTAACAAATATTTTGTACGCGCTCTTATGCTTGTGCATCGCGAAGCGCTCTCACATATAGTCATATTGTTAGATTCACTGATTACCTGTTCACATAATTCGATAGCAATATCAACTAAAAAAATCAACTATATGTGATGGTACAGTCTCCTTCATGAAAGCATGAAAGAGCAAGAAATTCAATCCGTCTTTGAGGATTAAGTAGTCAAGCATCACTAGGTACACTATCAGAGCTTAACCTTACTGATTAGTATCCGGTGATTGAAGAAGCATGGATAACTACTTCTCATCATCTCTTTGTTCATAGTGTATTGACACTGACAATGAAGCACATATAAATAAGTAAATAATAAAAGTAATAAGAAAACGATGAACTTTTTGCCAGTACTCTTGATGTTTTATCTCATATCTTCATTCTCTCATTTTTCATTCAGGCTCAATAAAATGAAAATATATTTCATTCATTCGATTTCTAAGTATTTTCACGTGTTCGTTTATTACGGTAACTGCTCTGCTTTTCTCGGAGTTTTTTTACTGTTATTTGGTCCAAAGTTCAGTATTACAGTACTGAATGTGTTGTCAAGTAATTGGTGTATGTGCTTATAAATTTCAGTGATAGTAGTGGATTCTGTTAACTGAACGCTGAAGAATAGTTATGTGAGTTTATAAATTTTGACAAAATATTATAACTTGGGATATAAGTTTGATAATTCCATACGGTGAATTATTACCTTGACCGTGCCATTACAATGAAGTGCATTGATACTTTTATTATGAATAGATAAACAGATAGATCCTTAGATATGTGATGAGGCAGATAGATAAACAGGTAGATAGATAGATTAGCACAGAGGCAAATATATTTGTGGGTAGATATATTCATTCGGTAAACGAATTGAACGTGAATCATAATAGTGAATACAAGTTGAGTAATAACTGCTCGCAACATTGCATACTGCTTTTCTGAAGTCTGAAGCATGTTCATTATTGCATACCTCTCCATCTATCGTCGGAAGTGAAGTAAATAAAGTGAGGAAAAAATATTTTATATTCTCATCTAATCCGTTTAATAAGTTAACCTGAATAATTGTTTCTAACGTTTCTCCCATATCATTAGAAGACGGAGCTCATGATATCATCCAATTTAAGTAATTCAACTATGATAACATTTGCCTTTGGTGCTATGCCAGAAGAATACAACAATAACATTTGTAACACAACAGAATGTTGCCTGTAAGTAATTGACGTTGATGGAAAATCCACTAATCCACTTTTCAGATTCAGCTCAAGTAAATGGAGTGATTCAACTTACATAGCTAGCCTAGTTCTCATGTAAGTTATGCAACATTAAAAAAATTGCTTATATTATTTGGCACATAATAAATGTGAATAATCTCTTAAGCTGATCGATCAATCATGATTTTTGAATCAGTATACCATTCTACAACAGGATACTAATGTAGAAATCTTAGTAGTAAATGTGTGAAGTTTCTTTAGTGACTACAATTCGGTCATCATGAATTTCATTTACCGAATATATTCATTATCAATCCTATCATCATGACAACCATTTTCCGAATGGTCTGATAATTTTTTGAACAAATCGTCATAATATGTTGTTCGACAGAACCATGTGTGACATATATATTAGAAATAACTGATAATGATATAAACAGTGCTCAATGTACACTCCACTTTATTATATTGTACATCTTATTTTCACAATTCAGAGGAATCGCTTTATTATTCGCACTCATCATCATACTCATCAAAGCATTACACACTGCATCTAGAACGAATACCATCATCATGATCATAACTGTAAGTCAAACATTAATTTATGTGATGTATTTGGTTTTTGTGAACATTTCCATTGCGTTTTAAGAAATTTCTTTAAGATTGGATCCTCGTCAGCTTTGACTCTGATACTGATATGAGTAGGTCAGAATATTAAATGGAACAGAGCTAAAGGCTGAGATAAATATGACATTGATGACAGAAAATGATATCAAAAAGTGAAGAGAAAAAAATTTGGCCTGCCCTATGGATGACTGTTTGATTAGAGAAAAAATGTTTGTTGAAATTAATATCTGCTTTTGATATTGTGAAGACTGGAATAGACGTCATAAAAATAATCACACTCGCTTTCATTTGTGTTTGCTTTTGCATGCCTGAGTTATATCAAAACGTGTGATCCACGATGTGTATATTATGATTTGATGCTGCAAGTTGAAGTAGTGTTCACATATTAAGATTGCTTAGTGCTCTAGTTTTTTCCTAACATTTTCAAGTGTTATATTCGTTTCATAAATCTGGTTATGTTACATTAACATGGGCAACGCATATGCAGATTTGTTGAAGAAATATCTATCACAAATACCAATATAGTTCATCTGAATGAGAAACTGTTACATTACGTCCGAAATCATAAAGAGTCAAATAACAGACATTTTGATTGAGGAAAATGCTTTGCCAGCTATTCTTTAGTACTGCTTCGACTATGTACATACAACAAAGTCACACACTGGTTGTTTACTTTTCAGTTGATGTTAATGATTATCGGTGTTGCATTACTGATTCGATGTGGTGAGTGGTATGAACATGTTACTTCAGCAGTTGTTCCATTCATAGTATTGATCTTGGCGTTTCTATTGGGTGAAAGACTGAAATGGTCTCCAGGAAAATGGAGGATATTTCTATTTTCAGTTGGGTGTGCATTAGTCACAGTTGGAATTATCTGCAGCATTATAAGTATACTCTGTAGGAACAAGGATAAATGTAAAGTAAGTTAAACTCGATTAGCAGCTTCAAAGTCTCAGAAGTAAAAACCAATTTCAAGTTATAGGTTAATATATGAATGTTGCCTAATGACAAACCATTTTAAAATATGAAAAACAACTGAAACTGATATATGCATGGATAAACTCTCACGTTTATTCATCTGAACGAATCATTTTTCAGCATTCTCTGCACACAAATATCACTGAATTTTTATGATATACGATTCAATAGACACAGATGACTTATTTTTCGACTAACATATACCGGCGGCTAGGTTTAATCTGTTTTGTTTATATCAGAATTTTATCAATTCATTCACGTACAAACTCTTTCGTTGCTGCACGGAAAAATACTGACGAATGAAAACAAGTCCACCGATTTGTTGGTAAACAGATTCCCAGCTACAATAATGCATTCGCATACTATCCACATGTTGAATAACAAATTATTCGACTATGATTTGATATCATAATCGTGACATATGCTTTAGTAAATACTGTCTTAGGATTGTAAATCAAAAACTCTGATATAAAATGATATATTTTCTTCCTGTTTATTGCAGGTTCTGTTCCCTTTTCTGTTGTTCCATAAAACCTGGGATAAAATTTTTATTGTAAGTTTCGGACGAATAATCTAATTTTGTGATATATCGCACTTCCTGTAGAATGCGAATTGTAAAATATCTTATTCTGAACTGCTGAGTATTTGTGACAAGTGGAGTCATCTGCACCGTATAAGATATAATCTCGTAAATGATCTTGAGTGCGTTAGTTGTCCTGAAGCATAGACTTCAACGTTTTGAAAGTGTTCGGTGATTTGACATTGCAGATGACACCTTATCACTAGTCCTTGTGCAATGTACACAACAATTTAAATTTATATATGAATTATTTATTTTTCATGTGTGAATACACAAATTAAATTCATGTTCATTCATACATGTGTAGTTTACAGCACGGAAGCTTCACGTGAACCAGTTTGCAGTGCTTCTGAGCGCAAAAATATCTGTAGATCCATGATATACATCTGTCAGGACAAGATAACTCATTCCATTACTTGAATGAACACTGTCGATGACGTTCAATGTTCACTAGCGCTGTCGTTGATTGAATCATTCAAGTACACATAGAAATCAGCATTTGTATGTATAAAAATGTTTTTCTTGAGTTCACATCAAATATTGAACAAAAACGTTCGTTATGATTTATATTTTTTGTTTCTGTTTCAGATTTTTTGCGCCGTTTTGTCGGCCATTTGTTGGTGCGAAGCAATGGTTATTGTGAGTTGCTGATAAACGGATAAATTGCAATAAATTTGTGTATACTTATGTATGTCATTTTGTATATATGTCACTTTCTCTGCATATCGTACTACACAGTGAAACTATGACGTTGAAACAATAACAAAATTTATTCGCGACTGATTTCCAAATGTGACATTTGTATTTCCTACAACAATGATCGATTATTCAAAGAAATCAATTACTGGTCATTTGCAGGTTTTCAATCATGTCTACGTGTTGATACATATAAATTTCACATAAACATGACGTTCTTAGTTTTTTTATTATAAAACTAAAAACGGCTGTTTTTTTCATTACAGATGATTGCACTGACAACATACTATTTCATTAAAAACATGGAACTACAAGATTTCTACGCATTTTATGTGCTTTTTATATATTCTTTCGAATATATGATATTTGTGATTCTTTCAAAATTACATGTCAATTATTTCTTTCATTGTTGTCGTTAGACTTTGCTCTCTAGTTGAAGCAAATTTGAACAATGAATAATGATTTATTTTTACTCTGATAAAAGCCTTGATATCAATAAACGTATTCTTGATTCTTTATGGAGAATATTTTACATGTCATCACAAGCAGTAATGTGATTTATTTATTCTCAGAACTTCATTGCAAATAATCCTTCATATCACAAAAATTATTGCATCTATTGTGTACTTCAATGTTATGGTAATTCGATCAAAAGGCCATCATTTAGTAATTATTTGATAAAACAATCACAAATTTACTAATCAAGGAAATGCTGACCTAAATCTTTTAGCTGTACTGACGAAAAGCTGTAGATTCCGATCTGAAGCTCCATAATAAAACTGCTGATCCCTTGATAGAGATCGGACAAATTTATTACCTTGCATTTTCAGATTATTCGGAGACCGCTTTACAAATAAATGAATTCACGAAGAACAGCCACACACATCACACAAATTTTGTATTTGTGTTTGTGACATAAATGAGTCTACTTTCTCTATGCAGGTATATTTGAATCGTACATGTTGGCCTTGTAAAATGATTCAAGCAACATAACACTCTAATAGCCAAACCTATAAAGGTAGACAGGTGTGAACATCATACTTTAAGCAGGTATCAATCACAAAGGCAGAATTATCAATTAATAATTAATGTTATTCACATGTGTAGATTTATTTCGACAGTGGCTGTCCCAATTGTTTCCAATAGAAGCACTCCTGTACGTTTTTCCTAGTCCCGGGTCCCAACCAATGCAAAAAAGGACAAAATTCTAGGAGAAAACGTCTGGAATTTGTGTTTCTTCCAGGGTTAAGTTACTCCGCAGAGTATCCAACACAATCACCAATAAGTGAAGCTAAGTCCAGCAGCCACCGCGTCCGTCCGAAAATGTGGCGGTAGCCATATTATATCAAATTTAAACAATATATGTACAGTTCAGAAGCAAACACAAAAACTTCAATATAAGTACAAATATAGAAAGAATAACAATATACAATGATAAAATCTCAAATTGGAATCAAATAAAATACCAAAAATGTCAAGAGAAAAAGTCCATCATGTCATAGCAAAAATATGTAAACATGGAGGGATTTTCCAAAAACACAAAACATTCAAAAAGAATTCTACACCGGCCCGCAAAATCCCTCCATGCAAAAAGAGCAAGCGTTAATGACACTTCTATTTAGGGTTCCCATGTTATCCCCTAATCCACACCGGAATAACGTGTAGGACTTACAGCAGTACGCCTACCCGCCATCCAACATGGATATGACCTATCGTGTTAACTAGGTACCTATACTTTCCCATCAGGCCCTTGATTCCCCTATCTATCGTGGAATGACCTAACGGTAGTATAAACCTTACCCAATTAACCCATACGAACATGAACAACACGTCGCAAAACTGGTCATATCCTATCCAAGGACTACATTCTCTTTCATGGGGACGAGTCGCCAATCCACCACCACTTGCTCCGATCAGCAGATACCATGAAGTCCGTGATGCTAACTTATCAACAGAAGTTTTTGACCCATAAATAATATGCAAGGGTGGGATCTCCAATTTTGACATTTCATCGTCTCCAGAAGACCTTAAGTAGCATGACGTAGGATCAATATTTATCCTTCCATCTCCTGATGCAGAGGAGGTTTGAACAGTATTCATCATCGTCGGTAACTCATTTGTCACATCAGTGACATCCAGTTTATTATCAACGTCTAAATGATTCCGTTCTGCATTAGCATCCGTTTCCGCGGCACAAGACATATGCTCAACAACAGCATCGTCATCACACCGCACCTTAGACTGGCTGTTACCATCAAATACTTTCTTCTCATCATCACTCGACTGACAGTCAACCGTAATAGGAACAGTTACAGCTGCACAACCTTGTGCATCTTCAATCGACTTAACCTTCGTGACGAGGTCCGATGGCGTCGAAACACTAGGAGGCTCATTCGATGAAGTTGATAAACTAGTCCCTATAAGTGGACTGCTGACACTTTCTATCTCCTTATTATCACTGTCACTACTAAGGTTCTGATGGCTACTATTTCCATGGCTAGTCGTAGCATCCGAAAGAGCATGAGGTTCAGGCTTCTTAGTAATAGTAGCATCATGTTGTCTCCTAGGCTTCTTAGCCGTTACTGTACCACCATCACTTATCCTAGAATCTACTCTAGGTCCAGTTATATAATTTACCCTAACTGAAGGGTTCCGAAAATAAGCTTTATTCCGTTCAGTCAATCCTGCCTGGGCCTTATTCATATTTGCTGAACTCATTAACCTCTGTTTACTCGAATCCAAATAACCGTTCCAGGCTTTTCGAGCAGCTAAGAGGCTTTTATCATCACACACTTCGGATCCATCTTGATGCCTACACTTTTCACCTTTTTCTTTCTTTTCTATACTTAGAAAAGCCATCTTATCTGTTACACCAACCGGCTTCTTACTAGGACACGCATCAAGAGGCTTTACATCGTTACGGTCACATACTCGTCCTTCATCAGCGTATGCTTTCGTGATATAATTGACAAATCTCTTATCTTCCGAGCGTGCTTTAGGTAGAAACGAAAAATCCTCATGTCTCGCACGCAGACCACTAGTAGCTTCCGTATTATTTCCTGTTTTAGCCTGATAAGCTAATCTTCCAAACCTACTACTAGCTATCTTAGCACGAGACATAATAAATTCCGTCAATTCGTTAAAATTAGGCTCTCTCTCCTCTTCGTCCCACTTGATTACTAGCTCTGCCCACTGGGCTTGCATTCGACGAGGTAGGAGCCTTACTATTCGTTCTAAAGTAGCCATAGAGTTAAGTTCAGCTGTACAATTTAACTGTTCTAAAGTTAAAGCAGCATTCTGCATTTTAATAGCCAAGTTCGTCAATGATTCAGGATCATTAAATTCTACATTCCCAGTTCTAAATAAGTCCTCTAAGGTTTCTCGAGGTATTACATGCGACTGTCCAAAGAGCTGTTTTAAAATGGCCTTAGCTCTCTTATATCCTGCTTGTGGATCCATAATAATACAGCCTTCAATCGCATTTTTTGCTTTTCCCTTACAATAATGAATTAAATACAATAAACGCACTTGTTCGTCCTTTATTCGGGGTTCTATAAACGTTTCTATTTGTCGTATGAACCTAAAATAGTCGCGAGACCTTCCATCAAAATATGAGAGTTCAACCTTAGGTAATTCTAAACCCTCTATCGATGACTTACAATAATAAATATCAGACATAACATGTGGGTTACCCAAAAAAAAGTTATCATTAACGACTTGCCTAGAGCCTTGTGATCCGTCGAGCTCTTCCACCCTCCTCATGTGTGGTTTTTTTCTGCTTCACATTATAAATAAAGTTCAGTAGAAAAGGTAACAAATACAAAATAGAATAATTCCACAGTTCAGTTCAAAAATACGACAAATAGTTCAAGCTTCTTCCTCCAAGAAAGTTTAGTGTGATAAACGGTTAAAATTCCAAATGTTTCTTTATAATTCTTAATAATCCGAATAGTTCCAAAATATACACGTTCAGATGAATATTTCCAAAGTATAATCCAAGATAGAAGAAATTCCAGACTGTAACTTTTATTTCGACAGTGGCCGTACCAATTGGTTCCAATAGAAGCACTCCTGTACGCTTTTCCTAGTTCCGGGTCCCAACCAACTCAAAAAAGGACAAAATTCTAGGAGAAAACGTCTGGAATTTGTGTTTCTTCCAGGGTTAAGTTACTCCGCAGAGTATCCAACACAATAACCAATAAGTGAAGCTAAGTCCAGCAGCCACTGCGTCCGTCCGAT